>JASEVX010000003.1:131082129-131533466 GCA_031761405.1 Serripes groenlandicus | reverse complement strand
AGGAAGAAAAAAAATGATTTAGGATGAATAACTCTAAATCGCATAGAAGGGCCATAATTCTTATAAAAACCCTTGAAAGAGTTATGTACTATTGTCTGTTGATGGATGTAATGATGGTTAATAAGTATTGTAAGTGTATAAGCTATAAGTCGAAAACACCTATTCTTACAAAAACATTGACAAAGAATTGTTCTCTTGGCTTTTGATTGAGGTATAATGATGGTGAAAAAGTGATGTAAGTTTCAAAGCAATATGTTAAATGGTTTTGAAAAAAAGTAATTGGTACGAAAAACTTAACCAAAATTTTAAGTCGAAAAGGGGCCATAATTCTTACAAAAACCTTGACAGAGTTATGTACTCGTGTATATTGATGGATGTAAGGATGGTGAATAAGTCTTGTACGTTTCAAAGCAATATCTGTTATGGTTTTGACAAAAAAGTAAAAAGTATGTTTAGTCTGGAAATAGTCCACCTCTTTATTCAGATAATCGTAAACATATTGTTTATCGATCAAATTGTATCAGTTAGAAATGAAAATTTCACTTGCCATATATATATATGTGTAGTTTTGAGATTAACAGAACATATTCAAGAGAGAGTATCCGGCGCTGAAAAAACGTTAACTCTAGGGACTAGTTCCAACCTATAAGCGGTGTTTGTGTTTCAATCGGAATACTCGGTGATGATTGCTTCACCAATGAAAAGCATGACGGATTTACCCGAGGGGTTCCGATTGTGTTAGTTAATCTCACAGTCGTGAATGTTTCACACCACACCGGCACTTACCAAAATAGAAAACAGAACCACGTGTGTAGTTGATAGTTCTAATACAGCCAGAATCTAGACTTTGCAGATTGAAATGGGTAAACCAGGTAAGATTTTGCAAATAAACCATCATTGTTGTAGATCAGTTCTTCTTTTTAAAGAATAACGTCTAGTTTGAGTGACGATCATTGGAGTATTCTTCATCACGATTAACTCTGGCTGGCATTAACAATTTAAAGCGTAGCACGTGGTCAGTCCGATTAAATAATAAAAATCGTTGTCAGTCCCTATTGCGTACACAATTGATTTTAACTTTATCAGAATCATACGCAATACCGTATTATCGAACAGATAAAGGAAACGAATAATATCTTTATAGATTTTTTAGGAACTAGATTGGGAAAACACTAGATTGCTCGACTGAACACATGTTTTTCATCGATCCTTGAACATATTCAGGATGTTTTTACTGTCGCTGTAAATACTCAAGTTCAAAACTATTTCAACATTTTTTTGGTTGGTGCACATCTATTAACAGATGACGACGAATCGGGGTCTAAAAGACCCACTTCGTGAAACCAGTATTTTTTTAAACCTGTGTAACTTTAATTATGAAAAAATCGACTTTCAATAGTAGGAGATACAGGGGTTTGATTATAATCGTTTTCGACTTTCATCAAGATGTCCGTTCTCTTAAATAATTGAGTAGAATTTCGCATGTAAAGGAAATGTGAAAGAACTAGATAAAAGCATAAGATTTTGATGCATTATTTAATGTTTATTAATTTAAAATATCAATATGTAAATTAATTTTTCTTTTTAATTCAACAAATAAATGAGACGTCTAGTATTATTATGGAGGATAATCCTGATTTCTTTCTTCAAAACTGGCGGTAATATCATTCATTGGGACCTGGTAACATAACATGTGTCATTTATCGTTTTTCAATTTTTGCATCAACTATTATACTTTCTTATTCAGTACATGTTATCATTTGAACTTTTCAATTTCGGCTCCCAATTCTTAACACGTCAGAGATAGCACTTTCCCCCTTTTCAAATATGTTAACACATGTTGATATATATATTATTTATAATTGTAAGAAACTATTACATTAGTTAAAAGATGTGAACAAAATATTTATAAAAAAATACATCTTTTCTATGACTCGAACATTATCTTGCATTGTAAAAGTGGTCCTTTTTGACCCGTTCCTTTTAGGTTTTTGGTCTTTTTGTCCCGATGACGCCCACCTATTGCATTTTGTTCATTTTTGTTTTAAACTGGTCATTCAGTTTGCACTATTTGGCAGGCACACATGGATTTAACCCTTTCTCAAATACAAAAAGTCTGCAGCAGAATTTGAAAATATTGGCAGAAATGAAGAAAATCTATGGAAACAATTTTTTTTTAACAAGTTGAAAACATTGTGTGAAAAGTGAGAAATTTCCTTTATGAGCAATTTCTCCTTTTGCATTTTTTTTTCTAAAATCATATGCGGACGTCGGGGCTGTACAAATCCCATAGCCCGGCGTCCGGGACAAGTCATAAATCGCATCAGGCAAGTCGCTAATTGCAACATCTCAGTCTCAGACAAGTGGCATTTTCCAAAAATCCACGTCCCATTATATTTACGTAACAGTGAATGTAAATTCCTGTGTCTGGTAGTCCGGCTTAATTACTAACACACATGTCTGTCGTGTATAAATTTGACTGTATGTTACATGCAAAAAACCACTCGCGCGTGACCATAACAAATCAATAACAGTAGGCGGAGTTACCCACCTGTCAGATCGAGTGATTTCAGTAATAGTTGATTAACGTGATATATGTATCTAATAAGAGTGTCCAATCATAAGTGACAATTGTTGAGTTACCCACCTGTCAGATCGAGTGATTTCAGTAATAGTTGATTAACGTGATATATATGTATCTAATAAGACTGTCCAATCATAAGTGACAATTGTTCCTTGGGGCTGTGTTATTTCATGACCTATGGAACGGTCTCATTAAAATATTCCTTTAAATTTATTTTGATCCATATTTCTACTTTCGGTATGCGATGTTTGCAAACTGGTGCAAACCGGTTTCAGAAAGACTTGGAAGAAATTTTCGCCATGCCGAAGTTAATAAAATAAATTAGATCCAAATTAAAGACAATACGACGACTGCTAAAAATTATCTTGCCGTTTATCAATTTGAAATACCTTCAAGATCGACATTATATTCGTAATATCAGGGACACAAAGAAAATTGTTTGGAATGAAATATATAAATGATCCCCCCAGAGTATGATAATTGCCCAATCACGGCTTTGTTTACCAAAATTAATTAGCATAAACGTCGGGAAAAAAATCATATGACTTAAGAGTTGCGATTTCATTGGGTGAATGACTTTCGCGACCTGACGACCCCGATGTTTACACTCAACGCTGTTTACCGATTTCTAATTCTCAAAGTAGGGAACCATGATTAACATTGCGCAATCATCAAAATGGCGGCTATGTTGCGAATAATACCGCAACACCAATCTGACTATTTAAAGTACCTTGATCTGACTAAATATAATGCGTAGCGTTAATAGGAGATGATTTTAATGAGATTGACCGCAACACATGAAACAAATTTAACGTTTTGTTGTCTTTCATTTTTTTTTTGACAATATTTTTTGATTTAATAACTACATTGAACCTGATAAATTTGACTTTTGGTTAATAAAATTGAATTTATTTAATATGTCTTTCTTTGTAAAACTGACCCTCATATCACTGCCCTGTTTCGGTGAGGGACCTAAATCGGTGACCTTATTATTTTGTTATCTTCAATTTGAAAAGTGCTATTGCATCATTTGACTATGTTGTCTCAAGTTTAACATTTCTGTCAATAGCTTTTGAATCTTTTGTAAATATGGATAAAATACATACATTTTATGCAGAATATTTCAAATAACCTAGTGAAAAATAATCTCTTTTCCAAATTTCATTTTTTTTTTAACTGAATGCTGCACTACAGGTCTTTTGCAATAATGTTATTTGAATTGGTCACTACCCTTAAATCATGTACATTGTATGCTCTTAATGTTATCTTTATACAGAACTAGAAAAAAAACCACTAAAAAAAACCACTCAAGAAACCGCGATCCGGGCTACCACACAATTCTTAAATTTTCGTATGTTAAACTTGGTGTGCAGAAAAGTGGGACAAGTGAGAATCTTAGCAGGACAAGTGGCATTCTGAAAGTCACTTGTCCTGGACAAGTGGCTGAATTTGTTTTTTGTACAGCCCTGGACGTGTCTATATATTGGAAAGAATTAAGATAATAGCTATCATTTTCAGCAAGTTCTTAATAAATTATGTACCAGTATACTTGTTCTTTCTTCAGAGTTTTCACCGAGAGCAGCAGGAGGAGGGAGAGGTGGCTTTGGAGGAGGCCGTGGTGGTGACAGAGGTGGTCGCGGTGGCAGCTTTGGCGGAGGAGGCTTTGGTCGCGGTGGTGATCGAGGTGGCCGTGGTGGACGAGGAGGTTTTGGGGACAGAGGAGGGCGTGGTGGATTTAGAGGGGGAAGAGGAGGAAGCAGAGGTGGTTTTGGAGACAGGGGAGGTAGAGGAGGAGGAAGAGGTGGCGGTCGAGGTGGTGAGCACACAAACTGATTTAAATCAATTGTGACATATTATAGTTACCTAGGCAATAAGTAATAAAGTTATAATATAGCTAGATCTTATTGTATTTTAACCTTTCCCACATACAACAAATGACGTAGATGACTTTGAAAACATCTAAAATATGGAAACTCTAAATGTGAAAGAACTCTTATTGAATAAAAAAAAAATCCTTTTGTTACAATGTTTTCAAAAGTTGGCTGCCACAGAGGGGTCAGAAAGCATCTGTATGCAGGAAAGCTTGAGGACTTCTTCCTTTCTAACACAATATCTCGCTAATTACTTAATCCTGTGGCAGTGTTTACTTCTACCCAAAATAATCATTATCGTAGCATTTGTTTTAAAATATTAAATGAGGCTTTTTAAAAGAACGGGAAATAATCCCCTTATCTAGGTCCGATCCAGTTAACCCTTTTAAGGCGCGAAGCATCTTGTGATTTTATCAATATCTTTTTTAAAGCAAAATGTTTTGTGTTTTAAGCCAATACCTGAATTTTGTTCTTGAGACAGAAGATGCCCTTACAAATCATGGTTGAAATGGAAGTTCACATTAATGTCTAATTGTGGAAAGTTAAAACTCGTTATCTCACAATTATACATCAGGACATATGTGAGACCATTTTAGACCATAGTTTAGACTACAAGAAGGAAAATAAAGAACAATTGATCCTTATCCCACAATGCTCCAAAATTACATTTATCATCTATTGAAATTCCTTTTATTTAATTTTAGGTTTTGGAGGTCGAGGAGGAGGAAGAGGAGGTGGCAGAGGTATAGTTTCATCTCTTTATCATAATCACCAGATACATGTTTAACCTTTTTACCCCGTTACATATCTGCAGCTGTAGTTATGAAAATATCTATGCAAAAACATTTAAAAATTCATAAAGATGAATGTATAATTATGTAATCGAGTGGATAGTCAATTTCTGATTTTGTCTTAATGTTTTTAATTGATTTGGTGTTAATGTGTCGAGATATGCATATGTGAAAAGGTAAGGTTCTTACATAAGGAGTAAACCAGTGTTTACCCCAGTCTACATCTTCTATAGCTTTAACTTAATCCTAATTTGGTAAAGTTCTGAAGTAAACATGTCTTTTCCTACAAAATCTCCTTTATTACTTAACCAAACCTTATGTTGTGGCAACTCAAAAGATGATTCCTTTGAGTACCCACAACATTGGATTTAAGTTTCAAACACGGATTTTATGCTTGATGAATGAGTATACCTTGTAGTTGTTATATGCACACTGGTGATGAATGATTCTGTTGTACTTGCAGGGGGTGGTATGGCTGGAGGTAAAAAGGTGTTTGTTGAGCCACATAGACATGAAGGTAAGTGTTCACGTATTTAACTTATTTTTGTGTCACCTGTCTTAAACCTTTCCCACATACAGCTGGAAAATCTCTAGAAATGAAATTAAAATAATAATAAAAAGTTGAAAACATTGTGGCAAAAGAAGAAATTGTTCGTTTTTCTGCAATTTCTTCTTTTGTCACAATGTTTTCAAAAGTGGACAGGTCTTTTTTGTAAGCATGTGATTGTCAATATGATTATTAAACCATTATTCATAGAGAATAGTGTTCCACTTTTGCTATAATGTTTTCAAAAGTGGTCTTTTACAGAGGCGTCCGAAATCAATTTTTATGTGGGAAAGGGTAAATCCGATTTTTGTGTTGCCTACCTTAAAGATTGTCAAAAAGTCGCTATGGAATAATTTCTTGATTGTCTAACAGAAAATTCAGCTAAAAAATAAAGAGAAAATAACCCACCGTCAAATATTCAAATTATTTATCACTCTGGTACACTTGTAAACAAACGCACAACACGCCAACATTTCAGTTAAGGCAACTTGACCCTACAATGAAACAAACATTTATCCTTTATTTATTTCACCAGGTGTATTTGTCGCCAGAGGGAAGGAAGATGCTCTTGTTACATTGAACCAAGTGGTTGGTGAATCTGTTTATGGTGAAAAAAGGATCTCAGTTGAAGTAAGTCCTCCGATGGTTCACAGAATTTGATAAAAGGAGAAATTTCTTGTTTCCAAATGAGTCCTGCAGAGTTGTCTGTATATTGAGAAGTCTTTTAAGTATAACATATTCCTTAAACAGTTAACATGTCCTCTGGTCTTTGAAACATGAATTTCTTTGTATTAACCTTTTCAAAAACTAAGTTGCCAAATTATTGAAATTTAAAGTTGCATGCATAATATGTGTTCATGTACAAGTTTTAATATTTGTTATTCCTTTTCAAATTTTCTTTTTTTTCTTCTCTCTTTATATCTTTTCTACCTTAGCTCTAAATATTGTTAAACCAAAGTGACTTATAGGCCCAATGTGGCTGGGTGTTTATATAGTTTGATATTTGTAAGGTATGTATTATGTAACTGTGTCACTATAATAACATTTTACTTACTTACAAACAAGGAATAGCCAAAACCATGTAACATTTCTGTAAATGAAAGTACAAGTATTGAACAGAGTTGAAACGATGTCGCAAAATTCAATACTTGTACTTTCATTTACGGAAATGTTTTGAAAAGCTGTATGCGAGTGTGAAAGGGCTTTTTAAGCATAATTTGGAAAACATGAATAATTAATATATTTTATAGGAGGAATAGTTCCAGTTAAACCCTTTCCCACTTACAGCAAATCTGCAGCAGACAGCTTTGAAATTGTCGACTCGAAAATATGGAAAAATCTCTATAATTAGAGTTATAATCATTGAGGCTAAAGGAGAAATTGCTTGTTTTGAGCAATTTCTCCTTTTGACACGATGTTTTCAAAAGTCATCTGCTGCAGGCGCGTCTATAGGTGGAAAAGGTTAAAAAATCTAGCATTGATATATTCTATAATTGGTAAATGAGTGAATATCAACTAGATATCAACACTGTTTTTATAAACTTTAAGGAAGGTGAAACAAAGATTGAGTACAGAGCGTGGAATCCATTTAGATCGAAACTTGCTGCTGCTATTCTTGGTGGTGTAGATAAAATTCACATGGGGCCCGGTAAAAAAGTCCTGTATCTTGGAGCAGCATCAGGAACCACAGTCAGCCATGTCTCTGATATCGTAGGATCTGTAAGTAAACTTTGTTTTGGGTTAAAGTGAATTTGTTGTATTCTCAAATTGAAAAGAGTTCTAAACATATGACAGTATACTTTTGACACAAACATAGATATGAGCTGTGACTTGGCGTGTTAATGCACTGAGTGTTTGAAGTGTGCATCCACAGTCTGTCAAGAGTCTTCACTGTCATTCTACAGGTTATTATCCCCCGCTTTTTCGAAGAAAAAAAGGGGGGTTATTAATTTCGGTTTGTCTGTCTGTCACACTTCGTTTCCGTGCAATAACTGCCACAAATGTGAACCGTTTTTTTTTCAAACTTGGTAACAAGGTTAAATGCCTTAAGGGCTAGGCCAAGTTCGATCGTCACTTTCGGTGGAGTTATGGCCCTTATTTAACAAAAAATGTCGTTTGTTGCTGTTTCCGTGCAATAACTGCCACAAACGTTAACCTTTTTTTTTCAAACTTGGTATCAAGGTTAAATGCCTTAAGGGCTAGGCCAAGTTCGATCGTCAATTTCGGCGGACTTTATTCAGTGGAGTTATGGCCCCTTAATTAACAAAAAATGTCATTTGTTGCCGTTTCTGTGCAATTACTGCCACAAATTTGAATTTTTTTTTCAAACTTGCTAACAAGGTTAAATGCCTTAAGGGCTAGGCCAAGTTCGATCGTCACTTTCGGCGGACTTTATTCGGTGGAGTTATGGGCCCTTAATTAACAAAAAATGTTGTTTGTTGCTGTTTCCGTGCAATAACTACCATAAATGTGAACCGTTTTTTTTCAAACTTGGTAATTAGGTTAAATGCCTTAAGGGCTAGGCCAAGTTTGATCGTCACTTTCGGCGGACTTTATTCGGTGGAGTTATGGCCCCTTAATTAACAAAAAATGTCATTTGTTGCTGTTTCCGTGCAATAACTGCCACAAATGTGAAGTTTTTTTTCAAACTTGCTAACAAGGTTAAATGCCTTAAGGGCTAGGCCAAGTTCGATCGTCACTTTCGGCGGACTTTATTCGGTGGAGTTGTGGGCCCTTAATTAACAAAAAATGTTGTTTGTTGCTGTTTCCGTGCCATAACTACCACAAATGTGAACCGTTTTTTTTCAAACTTGGTAACTAGGTTAAATGCCTTAAGGACTAGGCCAAGTTCTATCGTCACTTTCGGTGGAGTTATGGCCCCTTAATTAACAAAAAATGTCGTTTGTTGCTGTTTCCGTGCAATAACTGCCACAAATGTGAACCTTTTTTTTCCAAACTTGGTAACAAGGTTAAATGCCTTAACAGCTAGGCCAAGTTCGATCGTCACTACAATATTTCTGCGAGCGGGGGATATAAATTTCATGAATTTGCTTGTTTTAATAGTCCTAAGATGTACCATTTATTACAATAAATGCCTAGAGCTTTGACCCTTATAGTTATAGGCCAATGTATCAATGATGCCGTAATGCGACTGCTGCGTATGTGGAAAAATAATATATTGTCTGAGAGGTATTTAACCAATTGCTTCGTTCCACTGTGGTGTAAAAGGCATTGATGAGTCATTGCTCATGATTGGTGAATTAATTTAGGAAACACATTTTTATTTGTATTCCCACTGCTTTTTTGACAGCAGGGCATTTAGATTCACCATTGTCCTTACATCCATTATTTTTGTGCAGAATATATCATGTTCCTCCAAAAGTATCACACATCATCTATTGGGATGTTACTTATTGCCAGTGGGCATTCATATATTTAATTTTCTGCCATTAGACGCCCATTTAAGTAGCTGTTGCTAAAGAACGATTGATAGAAAAAGACTAATGTCAGATTGTAGGATGTATGAAAAAGCTAATTGGTCAAATATGCTAACCAGCTTTCACACTATTATTTTTAATTTTCTGCTTGGAGATGTTTAATGTGATGTCTGAAAGATTGAAAGCGTAATTTGAATATGGAGTTCGGTACAAAGTGCATGTAGATATTTGAAATAGATATAAGATTTTATACTGTGTTTACAGGAAGGTTTGGTATACGCTGTAGAATTCTCCCATAGAAGTGGTCGAGATTTGTTAAATGTGGCTAAAAAAAGAACAAACATCATCCCCATTATAGAAGATGCCCGGCATCCACATAAATACAGAATGTTAGTGGGTAAGTGTTGGACTAGTTATCTCCCTTTATTCTGGGACCTGATTTGCCATATATAGACTGTTTCAAAGCAAAGTTCACTGAATCAAACCATAATTTCAAGCATAACCTAGTCTGAATGGAAAAAAAGGAAGAATGGGCATTCTGCATCAATTTGTCCTTTGATAGTCTACATCAGCTTCAAATCATTTACAGTTGTCTCTCTTGTCATGGGATGGCAGATTTGTGATTATATCTTCATAAGTTTACAAGAAAACATCTTGTGTTTGGTGCATAGACTAAATTTTGGAACAAGTAATGAACTTTTGTAAGTTGTGTTATTTTAACCCTTTCCGACCTGCAGAGGCATTTTAAGCCATCCTCAACAGACAACTTAGAAAACATGGTGGCTAAAGGAGAAATTGCGCATGATGTGCACATTCTCCTTTTGCCACATGGTTTTCAACTCATTTCAATATTTGCAATAGTTTTGCCTTAATGTTTTCAAAGTCATCTGCTGCAGATTTGAGGTATGTAGGAAAGGGGGAAGAAATATGATCATTACGTTGGATAATTGGATGTTTTAAAATGGAGATGCATAGTTAATAACATTTTAAGAAAAGAAAATTTTTTTTTGCACTCTGCAGAAGCATCAAACTTCTATCAAATCAGGGAAAGGATCGAAATTAAGTCATTGTAAGTTTGAGAAAAACAAAAACAAAATAAACTTAATATTATAAGAACATTAATCCATGGTGATTGTTTATGTTCATTGCTTTTTAATGTTTAATGTGATATGGAACGGGATACATGGAATTATAAAATAAAACGCCTTCAAGGGTCGACAATAATGAAATAAATCTCTTTGTTCTCTGCAGGTATGGTAGATGTAATATTCGCAGATGTAGCCCAACCAGACCAGGCCAGAATCGTGGCCATTAATGCACATAATTTCTTAAAGAATGGAGGTCATGTCGTCATGTCAATTAAGGTATCTAATCTTCATCAACTAGAAATATGTATCTCTTGGCCGAGTTAAACATAGGGATCACTTCGCCATCTTAGCTCTGTCACACTTTGACTTGTTTGCAGATGACATGTGTGTTTCTTTGAATAATTTGGTCTTTCCTTCCAAATCAACATCTCTTTGATTGTGAAAATCTGCACAATCTGGAAAAGATATAATATTAATTGGGCATTGGAAGCCAGGAGTAGAAAAGAAGGAATTTTAACCCTTTCCTACATACAGCAATCTTGCAGCAGATGACTTTGAAACATTAAGTAAAAAAAAGGTGAGCACCTATAAATAAAAAAAACCAATTATTACATAAAGTTAAAAAACATTGAAGCAAATGGAGAAATTGCTCATAATCAGCAATTTATTCTTTTGCCACAATGTTTTTAAAAGTTGGCGGAAAGCGTCAATATAAGGTAAAGGGTTAAGAGCTGGGGATTTGTTGAAGAAATGACAAGTTGTCCGTATCAAGTAACCACAAAGTAAGTTAAACTATATGGAGGTGATTTGTACAGATATTACATCTTATTGAGGTTATTGCAAACACATTTATAAACAAGTAAACCCAACTGAAATTAATTTGTTGTAATATATAATTTTCAGGCTAATTGTATAGACTCGACAGCTGCCCCTGAAGCTGTGTTTGCAGGTGAAGTGAGCAAGTTGAAGTCGGAGAAGATAAAACCACAAGAACAGTTAACATTAGAACCTTATGAAAGAGATCACGCTGTTGTTGTTGGATGTTACAGGTTTGTGTTATTGTTTTTCATGAACCAGGATTATGGATACATAGAGGCTTTGATAAGTCTTTTCCCACAATGTCCCTCTTATTACCATATTGAACTCGATAGTGATCTTCTCGTATAGACACTTCTTTTGATAAGCCACACGATGCGGTTTAAGGATAAAATAAAGATTAACCATTTCCAACATACAATAAATCTGCATCAGATGACTTTGAAAACATGTTGTCAAAAAATGTCAAAAATGTCCGTAAATGAGAGTATGATTATCATATGAAGATGAAAATATTTTGGCAAAAGAGGAAATTGCTCATCATGAGCAATTTTCTCCTTTTGTCACAATGTTTTCAAAAGTGGTCTGCTGCAGAGGTGTCTGAAAGCATCTTTATGTGGGAAAGGGTTAAAGAACATAAAACGCTGGCCCTTTTTAAGAGACATTATAGCTGGTTTATGTTAGCTCTTTTGTTTAGTGGCTATAGTGTTGGCCCATGGATCAGTAGACCAAAGTTCAAATCACTGTCCGGATAAAATCAAAAGATTTAATTGATAGTATGAGCCTGTGCATCTGCACAGCTTCAACAGAACCTACACAATTTCCCATACTTTGATCAAGCCTGAGCCCTAGTAGCAATGTTGGCTGTCAATCCAGGGGTTGTGAGTTTGAACCCTAGCTCGGCCAATTTTCCTTCCTTCGTTCGTCAAGTCATTGTGACGAGCATCATTTGTCTTCCACCAATGGGCTAACAGTCTATGTGGAAAAGCAGCCAGTTGCTTGGAATGATTATTGTATGGATTACTGGTGTGGGAAACCAGAAAACACTTGAGAAGGTGAACTGGCTGCCGTGATATGACTGAAAACGGCGTTGAACCCCAAAATAAGAATATACTTTGATTAGCAATAGATGTAACTTTCTAGAAAGCTACCAATTACATACATCTTAAGCCTTTCCCACAAATCTTGTGCAGAAAAATTTCAATACATGTAGAAGTTTAATTTACATATGATCAAGTTGAAAATATAAGGGCTAAACGAGAAATCAAAAATGTATTTCACTATTGGTAATTTCACCATTATCTCCGATGGGTGTATTTGGCAATTTCACCTTTAGCCACGATGGGTGTATTCTTCTGATGCAGCCTCCTCATCTGTATGCGAGAAAGAGTTAACCCTTTCCCACATACAATAATAAATTGACAGCAGATGACTTGAAAACATAGGCTGAAATAGGGAAAACTCTGTAAATGAAATAATACATTTTGAATAGAATTGAAAACATGGTGGCAAAAAGTGGAAATTGCTCATGTGGGTTTAATGTGATGCCTATACGTTGATGCAACCACAACACTTTTGGCCCAAACTTGACTTGTATTTATATGTCTTATTTATCTTTTCAGACCACCACCAAAGGAGAAATCTGGATAGAAAATTATATATCTTCATAATATCCAAATGAAGATAGTTGTTCATTATAAAATGTGAAAAGAACTTGATTATATCTGCTGGATATAAGAAAATTGTGATGTGGAGAAATACATTTAGGTGACCGGTTGTTGATGTAAGCCTTAACCACAGGTGCTGAATTTAGACATTTCTGTATACATACTGTCAACAATGTCATAAAAGCCCCCAAAAAGTATGATAAATCAGGAGTTGTTTGTTTGCATAAGGCTCAATAGAGGTCTTCAACAAAATTCGCAGTGACACCTTTTTAAATTTCACTTGCATGACTTCTTTTCACTTAATATCTGCCTTGACATTTCTCATTTAAAGGGGCGAGTTTGTTCAAACATGTAAGAGTTATAAGTGATGTGTGCTAGCAACACTTACACTTTTAATCGATTTCCTTATACATTCTTTTAGTACATGAGACCCAGGTTCATAATTACTGCAAAAACACCAAACCATATTTTTTTCTTTACAAACATTACCATGATATTCATCGGAGCAAGTTTACACATGTACATTCATATACAATATATGGTGATGAAAAGAGAAAATTGTTAATTTTGAGCAATTTAATTCTTTTCACACATTGTTTGCACTATAGATTTTAAAAACTTGGAAGTTTTATTTCTAAGGAGATGATTTTATGTGATTTGGTAAGATTTCGTTATGTGCCCCTTTTTGCAGGTTTTTAACCATTCTCGGACATAATGGTATTTTTAACAGTCTGTTTTGTAAACACTGGAGGAAATAAATGCTATGGGTTGAAAAACCTGAAGCATACAGTTTTAAACATGAGAGTAGGAGGAAATATTAATTTAGAGCTATCTGTTCTCATGTTTTCGAACGCTGTCTGTTGCAAATGCCTTTATAAGTATCAGAGAATGGGTAAATCGTTTGGTTTCACATATTAACTTGTAGATATTTTTATCATTTTGTAAATACTTGAAATGAAGATGTCATGTACTATGTATACATGAAATTAAAAACAAACAAAACCATTTTGACATTGACCTCATTAATTGTGCTTGAAAACCACTTGCAGATTATTTTTGGATAATCAATGAACAATTCTTATCTTCTGAGGATGATATCTTGACCAAGTTCAATGTTTAGCCATATTAATACAGGTCAGATAAGGAGGAGTATACACCTCTTTTCCCCACAATATCTCTTATCATCGAACAAACCCTATGATGTGGGTACTAAAAAAAGAATTGTCTCATTGAGACGATTCTTTTGAGTACCCACATCCAGGGGTTACAGGGTATAATAAGGATTTTAGAACGTAACAAAATCACTCTAGACTAAGAGCGATATTTGTATTTGGAAAGTTGCCTAAGAAACTGAGTTGTTACTCAATGATAAAGCGTATATAATAATGTAACAGTTGGACATTCTTTATCAACCGAAGAACATCGTCTGTATCCGCGAAAGGGTTAAATATTTTCTAATCTCGACTTTAAATAAACTGGACAACGCACTTCTCAAACACCATATTTTTGTGTCACGTGTATTAACGCTTTCCCACAAACAACAAATCGACTTTAAAAATAATTACTCGAAAATAGGGGAAATCTCTATAATTGTCGGTATAATTACTGAAAAAAGTTAAAAACTTTGTGGCAATTTATCATGTTATCAAAAAGTCGTCTGCTGCAGATTCGTCAAAATGCGTCTGCAGGTGGGTAAAGGTAAAGTGAGGTAGACACTTGGGGACTTCTCAGTCGTCTCTCCGTCACACTTGGCATTAAATGGTAATTTCTTTGTTTTATTGTTGGCGGATGACTTCAAACATTTTTACTTGTATTGGTGATCAGGAGAATAAAGTTTCATAGCTCATTTTAGCAAACGCAGAGTTCTTGTGATCTCCCTGCATCCGTCGCCATCGATACATTTCCTTCCCCGCAGACTATAAAAGCAAGTGTATGAGAAAAAGGACAAGTTGGCTTATGTGAACAGATAGTGCGCCAACAGTAGGTTCTAGAATTACACTGTTTACATATTACTAACATCCGCTTGTTAGAGGATTCTGTCAACTTGTGCAGAATCTGATAAGATTGTTTGTATAGTGGAAGCTTTTTTGTGCCTGTAGGGACGTATTATCGGAACAGGCGGCGTCCAAACATTGTCCGCTCTCTTAGTCGAATCTTCAAGATACTTTGGGCATAATATCTCGTCCAAGTTCGATAACAAGCCAAAGCGTGCGTGGCACGTTTGGGTTATGTCCCTTGCCGATATTAGGATTGTGTAGGGCGAGCTTTTGTGATCGGTCGTCGTCGTCTGTTAACAATTTCCTACAAATGGCTTCTATTAAACCAATGGACTAATTTCAAAATAACTTCACAGGAACGATCATTGGGTGGTCTTCTATTAAAATTGTTCAAAGAATTTAATTCCAAGTTAAACTTTGTTTGCTGCGGCATCAGAAAAGGGGAAAATTGCCAAAACTTAAAAACATTTATTGTCCAAAAGTACTGGCCCAATTTGAAAAATGTTTTGCACAAATGTCTTTGGGCACCCTCTACCAAGATTGTTCAAATTATTCCGATCCGTTGAAAGACATGGCCAGGGGGTGGAGCTTGTTTACCTTTAAACCAGCCGATTTAAAGATTATTTGGCAAAAATGTTCCTTGGGAGACCTTCTAGCAAGGTTGTTCAAATTAATCCGATCCGTTGAAAACATGGCCGCGAGGGGCGGGGCTTGTTTTCTTTATATGTGCATTGTAAAAACTTTAAAAATCATCTTGTCCAAAAGTACATGCCCGATTTAAAAATAATTTCTCACAAATGTATTTTGGGTGACATTTTACCAAGATCTTTGAAACTATTCCGATCTGTTGCAAAACATGGCCGCCAGGGTACGGAGCTTGTTTTCATTATATGTAATATAGTGAAAACTTAAAATCTTTTTGTATAAATAATTTGGCACAAATAATCCTTGTGTGACCCTCTGCTAACGTTTTTCAAGTTATTCTGATCCGTTAAAAAACATGGCCACCAGGGGTGTTGCTTGTTTTCCTTATTATGTACAGAGTAAAAACGTAGAAAACTATTGACGTTCTTTTAAATAAGGTTATGCATTATGTCTCGGTTAAGTACAATAACCAGCCAAATCGTGGGAAGCTCTTTTGGGTTATTGCCCTTGAATTATCCAGAAATGCCAAAATAAGGCTTGTTCGCTTTTAAGTCAAACAATTTTCATCTGATCTTCACAAAACTTGTTGAAAATGTGTGTCTGGGCCAAGCCTAGCCAAGTTCAACGACCAGCCACATCGTGTAAGGCACTTTTTTGCGTATGGCCCTTGAATTATCATCAATTGCCGACATAAGACTAGTCCGTACTATAACAGTTTTCATCTGATCTTCACTGTGACGAAATAATGTCTCCGCCAAGTTCGAATGTATATTGTTTTATGGCGCATCGACAGCTAAGGTCATTTAGCGCGCAATTAAATTTAATTATTCATGATCCCTGGGTAAACAAACCAGTACTAGGCTAGAAAATATGCCTTGCCCAAGGGCACTCCACCTTGACCGTAGTGCCGCGACTGGGGATCGAACCCGTGACACCCGGTTTCGAAATCCCCGCCAAGTTCGATAACCAGCCAAATTGTGTGAAGCACATTCATTGGTTATGGCCTTTAAATTATCCCAAATTGCCAAAATTAAAATTTTCCGCTGACTAAGTCGAACATAATCATCCGATCTTTTAACACGAAACTTGTTGAATATGTGTGATGGCATAATGTCTCAGCCAAGTCATGCAAGGCCCGTTTGGGTCATGGTACTTGAAAAATCCAAAATTGTCGAAATTCGCCTTGTCCACTCTCAAATTAAACGATTTTCATCCGATCTTCACGAAACTTGTTGAACATGTTTGTGGGTTTTATGTTTCGACATAGTTCGATATCATGTCAAATCGTGTCGGGTACTTTTGAGATATGGCCCTGGAATTATCCAAAATTGCCAAAATTAGCTTTGTTAGCGCCCTCTAAATGAAAGTTTTTATCCGATCGTTATTAAAATTGTTGAACATGTTTTTGGGCATAATATTTTGATAAAGTTCGATAACCAGCCAAACCGTGACAGGTACTTTTGAGTTATGGCTCTTTTTCGATCTTCATGAAACGTGTTGAACATGTTTTAGATGGGTTAAACTTTTAAGTCTTCTGCATCAGATAAGGGGTCAACTGATGCAATTTCCTACTCCTCATTGTTAAAGATTTAAAACATTCAGCAACAGTAGAGTTCAATTGTTTAGATAAAGCCTATTTGCTTTTAAGTCTTCTGCATCAGATAAGGGGTTACATCATGCAATCTCCTACACATCATTGTTAAAGATTTAAAACATTCAGCAACACAGTAGTTCAATTGTTTAGATAAAGCCTTTTTGCTTAAGTGAAAACTTTTAAATCTTCTGGTACAAAAGCACCGGTCCTATTTGAGACTGACAATTAGGCCCAACTGTTCTTTTGTTGACCCTCTACTAAGATCGTTAAATAGAAATTCAGCTTGACTATAACTCGTGAAAACAAAGCTATTCTGTTTCGACGAAGCGAAGTGGATGCTCACGGGAAATTTCTATAACAAGCTGGCTTTCACGAAAGATGTTTTGGTTTCATTGTCTATTGAAAGCAGGGCGGATTTACTGATATGCTCATGCTTAGCATACGAAATTCGTTGACGTTGTTCACGTTTATAAAGATTGCGATTTCTATTTCTCTCGCCACAATGTTTTCAAACGTCGTTTGCGGTCGAGTCGTCGGAAAGCATCTGTATGTTAAAAAGCGTTAATCCAATTATGGACATTAGTGATAATTATATTATCTCCCTTGTCAGATAAAGACCAAGGAAGACCAAATAGTTGGTAGGTCCTTTTAGTTGGAATCCTTTGTCTTTATCGCTATTTTGCAATTACTCTGTACACATTAATCATAAATGTGTTAATTAAAATAATGATTAAAAACAGAAAATGTACAAAGCAGTGTTTAAAGAAAACAAATGTGGAATTACTAATCAATCTAATAACAGTTTGCCAAGAAAATGCAATTATAAGTGCACCATCCAGTGCAAAGAAACCAATGATAAAATCAGAGGAAACCAAATGATAGGACCTGGCTAGATGTAGAGAGTATTAAAGGGAGATAACTGACCGATGTCTCCAATTGTCACATTAAATGCATGACTAGACAACAGATCGCGATCTTGATCTTTTCCGGACGAGACGTTCTGTTCTGATGTATGCAAATGAAACTTAGTAGGTCTACGTCTCATCAAAGACGATTCCTAATTTAGATCATTTGAAGAAAACTTGAAGGGACTGAACACCATAATGGTCCAAAATCGTTATATTTTATACTTATTCTAATTAATCTAAAATACGTCGATATATATGTAACGGAATATTGTAGAAGGTCGTACAAGTCTTGTTTTTCATTATTTCATAGGAAATAAGCAGTTAAAAAAACGTCCGCTCCGTGTTTTCCCGTTTAAAAATACCGTGGAATTTCCTCTTGCTCATTTGAATTTGTGGATTCAATTCGGCATTCTCTAACACTATCGACTCATTACATTCATGTATGCGTGAGTGTAAGGAACAACAACTCTGGGAAGGAGATTGTCAATTCGGTTGTAGTGATCACGTGATAAATATACAGCGATTTTTTTTTAGATTTACTGGGTTACTAACCCAGTAGATTTTACAATGCAAAATAACGAAAAATCTCCGCAATATTAATAGTGTGCATATATTGTAGTACATCAGTCAGCAAATCTCAATGCCTTACATGCAAAAACATCAAGGTAATAGCAATTTTTAACAATTTTCTTTTTTTTTTCGCTTTTTTCTCAAATGGGATTCAGTTCCTTTAAGAAAGTCTATACAAAATACATTTTAAATTTTAATCATTTCCAATACGCAGTCGCATATAGGCGCATCTGCTGCATACAACATTTGATAACGGGAAAATTTCCTCATTTGAACTCAGTTTGCCATCACGTTTTCAACTTTACTCAATATTTAGAATTTCATTTATAAAAAGAGATTTTTATATTGTTACCTAGAAGTTTTCAAAGTCGTCTGAGGCAGAGTTGTTATATGGAAAAGGGTAATGATAGAAAAGGATATTTAAAGTTACATTATCATTTTAAACAATCACTTCTCGACCATCAATCTTTAGACTGAATAGCGTTAGCGTTACGCTAACATCAAGAAAGGGATTATAGACAGATTGCAGTCATTGTGTCAGTACGTAGTTTCAATAAACCTCATTTATCTCGATAGTTAAGCACAATTTAGATGGCCTTTGGGGCTGTTAAAAGAGGCGAGGTCGAAATAACACCATCTCTAGTTTAATATCTTTTTGAGGTACAATGTCTTTAACTAAGAATATCTTTTTATCCTTTTCTTAGTACAGACGAAAGTTGACGCCTCTGCAGAGAACGACTTGAAAACGTGGGAAAAATAAGGGGAAGGGGGTGAAAACCTTAACCTGCAAAGACTATATCAAAATGGACAAATTTCACCCCGTTTTCAAACCTGTATCTAAAATAAGAAAACAGTTGATATTCAATTAATTTAGAGCTGAACTATTTTACAATGTCAATCGAATGGTTCGTACATAGAGTAAAACCGTTTGATTTAGTGTAGCTGCCTTTGTTCTGGTTGCATACTGTTCGCATTTTATAAAACGGCCAATTTGGACACTTACTGTTCTAGAAACCATGAATTCTATTTCTTATTCTAAAATCGTGCAATTTGGACACTTACTGTTCTAGAAACCATGAATTCTATTTCTTATTCTAAAATCGTGCAATTTGGACACTTACTGTTCTAGAAACCATGCATTCTAGTTCTAATTCTAAAATCGTGCAATTTGGACACTTACTGTTCTAGAAACCATGCATTCTAGTTCTTATTCCTAAATCGTGCATTTTGGACACTTACTGTTCTAGAAATCATGCATTCTAGTTCTTATTCTAAAATCGTGCAATTTGGACACTTACTGTTCTAGAAACCATGCATTCTAGTTCTTATTCTAAAATCGTGCAATTTGGACACTTACTGTTCAAGAAATCATGCATTCTAGTTCTAATTCTAAAATCGTGCTATTTGGACACTTACTGTTCTAGAAACCATGCATTCTACTTCTTATTCTAAAATCGTGCAATTTGGACACTTACTGTTTTAAAAACCATGCATTTTACTTCTGATTCTAAAACCGTGAATTTTAAATATCTCGTTTCCTATATATAGTGTAATTTGGATACTTGTATTCCAACAAACATGTACACTCGAGCAATTTGGGCAATATTCACCACGTCTGTAAATCTGTGTTCGTTGCGCCCTCCTTAATGGAATAATCAACAGCGATATAGAAGTAATGCCCGTGGGACTTCAATTCCATTCATTCTCAGAATTGACATCTCCGTCGTAACTAAATGCAATGGTTTAATGTAGAAGACTGATTTAAATAAATGCATGTGACAGGGGCGTAGCTTAGCAATACTCAATGTGTAGGCCGTCTCGTGAGAAAATCAACATTGTGGACTCTGCGTAAAGTATCGACCCGGATCAGCCTAAGCATGCCACACAGGCCTACCCGGATATACACTTTTCGCCTACTGTGGATTTTCTGTTTCAGGAATCACTACTCTATACATCTATCCCCCTAAGACGGAATGTGTCGGCCGGATCAGTCTGCGCGGACAGCGCAGGCTGATCTGGTCGATACATTACGCAGATGTCTATCGCCGCAGCTGCATTTTGGGGGCATCTTGAGAACAAAATGTGTAGGCACGTGCCTACAGTGCCTAAAGGGAGCTACGCCCCTGTGTAACTTTCCCTGTACGTACGTTCACAAGAGCCTCAAATCGCCATATACGACTCATTTTCTTACGTCGTATTGATGTTAATTCCTACCACTGGGTGTGACCATTTCCTCGCTGTCTCAATCCAACTCGTGCAACTCGTGCTACAAAATAGCACTATAGATGCTGTTAAAGACTCTATGAACTATTTACCCCCACACAGCCTCAAACACTTTCCTCATTCAGACGACAAGCAGCCGACTTTGGAAAACGTTGAGGTTACACTACACCAAAACAATTCCTTCTTTGTTTCCATGTAAATCGACCAGTTTCAGTCCTCGATTGTCACACTTTCTAAGCGTTTCTCGTGTGGAACACCATATATCATTGAAAAGAGTTACCTCCTAGCTTTAAAACAATCCAAAGAAAATGTGGGGGTCATGCATTATGCAAGAAAGAACTCACCAGGCGAAAATAGTAACCGTCATTTTGGACCAAATCAGGCCCGGAAAAAACCGCTGTTTAGAACATGTTAAAATGAGCGATTGTGCTTTTACCACGATGCTTTTAACCCTGTCTCATGTCTTTGGGTTTCCTAATTCTACAATTGTTTCATTAAGCTATTTGCAAAGCAGACGCCTGTTTCACAGCTAAAAGGTTAACTGACGGTTCTTTTGGTGTTCGAAAGGCAACAACACATGCTCAAATATATTATGTAAACAAGTCACGGACACAGCTTGGACAGATTAAAGTCTGAAATGTGTACTCATTCAATATTACTTAGGACTCACTAAAGTTAGGAGCAAGAGGTCACAATGCCTCCACGATGTTACTTGGTACTATAACGTCTGACGAGGACTAACCATCCATAGGGTTATTCATTGTTTGCAAGCATTTAAACGAAGACACATTTAAGCCTGACGTAGCTCAGATGTTTTATAATGCATGGGTTCAGATGACAAACACAGGTTGTGAACATGACTCATCTATATCCAAGTGTTAGCAACCGTATGCTGCTTTACTATTTTCAATATAAACAAAATATCTTCATAAACGTCTTGAGAACACCTGAGGTAAGATATCGAGGGCTTGGCTTGAAACGGTTGTAACTAAAATTGGTATTTTTTTACCAAGGTTAATCGCCTCGCCATAAAGTCTTTATAAGCGTTAAAATAATTTTTCTTGGTAAATTTGGAAATTTAGGTGCGATTGCTCGTTCTGAGCAATAGCACCTAAATTTGCATTGTTTACAAAGGGGTCAAAATTGCCCCTTAATCAGGGTTTTCAAAAGAGGTTTTTAGTTAAAATCGTTTCACGTCAAGCCCTCGATATAGAATGTATGTATAACTGAAAGTAGACTTTGACAATAGAGTAGAACACATTGTGGGGAAAGGAGAAATGGATCATTATAAGAAATGCCTTGTTTGTCACAGTGTAATCAAAATGCGTCTGCTGCTAACGAGTCATCATGCGTCTGTATGTAGGAAAGGATAAACCGGGATTGGTATGAGAGGTTGTAAGGTCAAAGACTTTGTATATATAGTTTAGGAGTACTTTGTAGAACGAAAAGTCAAAACTGACTACGAATATTAGAGCTAATGAGTCGCCATGCGTGTGCATCTACATGTAGGAAAGCATCAACCGGGATTGTTATGTTAGGAGGTTTTAAGGTCAAATAAATTGTGGGGAAAGGAGAAACTGCTTATTATAAGAAATGTATTTATTGTCACAGTCAAAATGCGTCTGCTGCTAGCGAGTCGCCATGCGTCTGCATCTAAGAAAGGACAAACCGGGATTGGTATGTGAGGTTATGAGGTCAAAGAGTTTGTATATAATGTTTAGGAGTAAATTGTAGAAAGAAAAGGCAATACTGACTACGAATGTTACAGAGTTGGGAATTCAAGTAGACATCAGTACCTTTTTAGGTCACCTTACATCGTCCGTTCAAATAATATTCTCTGAAACAACTGGTCCTATTTAAAAGAAAATCACAGGAATGTTCCCTGTGTTGCCTTCATCAAAAACTGTTCAAACTGTTCCTCCGTTGCATACGATGGCCACCAGAGCTAAACATAGAAATGAAAACACTTTAAACAACAATTACTACTAAACTACTTGATCGATTACAAATTATGATCACAAAAATGTTCATAGCTTACCATTTTACCGTCTTTCAAAACTGTTTAATGGTTCTGCTCCCAAGCCTCAGATTTCCGCTAGAGCTCCACAAAGATTGTTTTCAGAATAATATTCACAAAAAGACAAATGTCCATCTAGTACATTTTACAAACACACACACACATATATATGTATATATACATTTTTTGTCATTTACCTCTACGTCCTGGTTAATGGCAAATATTAAACGAGGGTCTTCATTTGACACAACATGCAGTTCACGAAAATATAACTTTCGACGCAAAACACCGTAACTCATAGAAAGTATGTATGATTCTTTCATTTCATCGGAACGGAACAGATTGCTAAAATACCGTTTCAAGTATCATGAGACCATTTCGTACAGATCAGCGTTAATTCAAACAGATGCTACCAATGACACAAATGATAGAAACGAATGATTCATTCAAATTCATGGACACCGACTTTAATTATACTTGCTCATATATTTAGTCTTATAGCTATTTAATATAAGGATTGTTGGCGTTTTAATTTAAATTCAATTTATTATTGTTTCATGAAATATGTTTATTTTTATTTTTTTGTATGGGTGTTAATATTATAAAGCCCTTTTGAACGTATTTATTATGAACATGGTGTTATATAAATGTAGCATGCTAATAATAATGATTTTTTTTTTATAATAACGATAATAATAATAATAAAATTAATAATATTAATCACTGGCCCAATTTCAAAATAATTTTTCATAACTTTTCTTTTAGTGGCCATCTAACAAAGTTGTTTCAACCTTTCTGTTCCGAAGCACAATATGGCCACCAGCGCTAAACAATAGAAACGTAATTTAATAACATATCTTGAAATCACTCTAGTCTAATACATACGTCTTTATTTCTTTATTCATATATTTGCTAACATTTACAATTACGTAAATAGCATAAGCTCTATTTTACAAGATACAACCATTTAATAATATAAAGTCACAATGATGCAATGGAATCGAGAATACTGAGAGAGGGAACGGTGGTATTTGTTTCATTATTGGTTTCGTTTAAGAAAATAGAGTTCATTAGTGTTCTAATCAACGGATGGCAGTCTCAGGTTGATCTCTTCTTGAGAGTTTTATCCTTGACAATTTTTCTGATATCTGATATTGATTGAATTTACTAAGGTACCGTACTTTAACCTTTTCACATAACATGCTTAAGTTGTTCAGGTTTAGTTCATTTGTGGTATTAAGTAATTATGTTAGTTGATAAATATTTGGTCTTGTGTAGTAGTATTTGTCTAAATATTTGATCGAACTGTTGTTAAAGGTTGGACATTGTATTGAATAGTGGAGTTCATCACCTATATTGGGTTTTGCAAGTTTCTGATCTTTAAAGGTATGATAGACCATCTTCCAGTCTCTATTGGCATATGATGATTTCGTGTTCGAAATAATAAAAACATTTTACATTGGGTAAATAGGTAATGAACGTTGTATTGACATATTCCGAATTCCTGATTGATATATTTATATAAAGTATTGGACGGAATAGACAATATCGGACATCCACCTTTTAATTTGTGTTGTGTAGTAAGTCTAAACCATTTAGAGTTATGTATCTTTTGTTCGTACATGTACCATATGCCTCAGTACATTAATTGAATTATTTATAGAAGTGAATTAAAGTGTTCGCTTAATTTTGTCTAACGTTATCTTGTCGGTAAAATGGCAATACATGCTTCCCTCCTTGGCACTCAGGGCTATGGGGTAAGCGTTACAATCGACTCGCTGGTGTCAAGGTAAATGGACCAGTAGTACTAGTAACTTACCCCGGGTACGCTGTGATATAACTGAAACATTGTTGAGGGCGGCATAAACCAACTAAGAAAAGAGGCTCACCGCGTGTTAGCCGACCCAGAAGAAAGAAATCCACCTTGGGTTATTTTCAAATCTTGTTTTCCCTGATTGGTCAAACCAGGTTAATTCGAGTAAAGATATTGGCCTCAAACAAGTTAAATTAAACTTTGAACCATGAACGGTGAGATGTGTGTTCTCATCTGTGCACATTTACTGGTGTGTTGTAATGCTAGAATTCTGCATTATTTCAAAGAATGAGCCCATTCGAAATTATCCCCCGAGTTAACTTACCCGAGTAAACCTTCTTTACTCAGGTTGATTCGGGTATGTGTTATTCGGCACCGAACGGTAAAGGGTTTCAAATCCAATTTACATCAACCAATTCTTCCGTCATTTTGCCAGACTGAAGTGTACTAGTTTTCGGATGACTTAACCGACCCGATATTACCTAGCTCTTGGAATAGGGTGACATCGGCTTAACGCGAGTATGCTGTCTCTTGGTTAAACGAACGACACTCGAGTCTACTCGGATCAACTCGTATTGACTCGGGGGCTAATGCCGTATGCATACTGAAATGATTGGCATAATATTGTTGACAGACGAATTGCTGCATTTGGATGCGCCCAGGAGTATACTATTTGATGAATTGGTCGACATCTAAAAAAAGCATTAAATAGCACGTTTTTCGGTGAATGATTGAATACTATGTTATTTTCAGATTTGATAATTGTACTCGAAGCTTTGCCACCCATTAAAGGTCAAATTACGCTAAATATATCCGCTGAATTGGTGATCTACAGTACTATAGTCCCTAAACAAACCTTTGTTTACGTAGAAATTAGTGTATACCATCATCAACATGTATTGAATATATGACATTAAGTTTAAATGCATTGTGAATGTGTATAGGATGCATTTGAAATAATTGATTTGATCACCTTTAGTATGTTGACCTTGTTTGAAAGTGAAAGTAGAGAATGCTAAACACCGGGTTTTGTCCGGGCCCGATTTGGTCCAAAATGTCGGTTACCATTTGAAACTGGTCGATTATATGGAAACAAAGAAGGATTTGTGTTGGTGTATTGTAACCTAAAGTAGTGAAGCTCTTTCGCAAACATTTTGATTATTCATTGAAATAAACAAAGCTCCTCCTTATAAATATAAAAGGATTCAAAGATTCCTGTACATGTTTAATGCTTAAAAAGTCAATGTTTTAGTCAACGCAGACAGACTTTCAAAATACAAAATGTAAAATCTATTAAAATATTACTGTAATGACATGTTTTCTATAATCAAACTAGAAGATTTTAATTCACAGAGAATATTTGCGTCATTTTTCTACCTTAAGAGCAATTCAACGATTGTTAATTTAAAAGGAAATATAGTACTCTCTTATAAACAATCGTTGTAACCAGATACGTACATGTATGTACTAGTTACAAATAAACTGCAAGCAGACAAGGTGTAAATATTTCGAACAAGAAGGCCAAATGTCCCTTTATTTCAAACAAGAGGGCCAAGATGTGCCTATATATCTACCATAGCATATATAAAAAGGTTACCAAAAGCAGAACGGGTCAATATTGACGTAGGAATTAAACGTTTTACATGCTACGATCTATGTGATATTCAGCATGTGAAGTTTAGTCGTGAAATGACAAGTTTAGTCCTGAAACCATTTGGTTTACGGTTTGCTTAACATTTACTGCAACTATAATGTGTCATACAAGCTGAAGTTTCTCATTTTTTTTTTTACCAATAAACTGTCTTAAATCCTCTAACTAGTCATTAGATAAAAAACCATAGGTGCTTAAATATTAACATATATTAAGGTGTATTGCTTCTAGATATAAGTTAAGTATGATACAAGCTTAGGAAGGAGAGGTGGAAGTCTATTCTCCTTCCAGTTTAGCAGAAGTATGAAAGCAAAAACGGGAGTATATAAACAAAAAATACGAAGTAATTAAAAAAGAAAAGAAAGATATGTATGATCAAGAGTGAGCATTATGAAAGTTCACATGTATAGTCAACATATAGCAAGAATTATTAAGTATGTTTTGTTTGTTTGTAATGTCACTTTAATCGTTTTGAACATGCCAGTAGAAAAATAAAAAATGAACCATAGAAAATGGTCAAGTCAGTTCCCCAAGAGCAAAGAGCGAAAACCAGTTGGTACGAATCGTTCATCTCGAACGAAACATGAAAAACTGGGTACGAATCCAATGAATTTTAGAAATCGTGAAAACAGCAAAGTATTCATAGCGGAAGGAAGCAGAGACAACTTAATTACTCTATGGGAACCGATGACACCTTGTTGTCTATTAAATAAGAATGACAAAAATCGCCAAGCGATGACATGCTGCATTTACAAATAATAGAACGGGTCACGTTACGGCCATGCGTATTGCATAGTTGCGTTAACGTTGTTTTTACGGTTTCTAGAATTATACTGTAATATGTAGTAATTCAAATGAATCATGGTTGATTTTTGAAAGATTACCAATTTATTTAAAAATCTCAATATCGTAAATAGGCAAAAACATCGCCAGAAACTTTATTATGAGCTTTGATGAATTGGTCGTAAACCGAACTATAAAAAAAGCGTAGCCTAGGAAGTTAGGGGAAAGTTATTAAATACCCATAACATGTGTCTAAAGTTTTGTAATAACGGTAGAAGACATACGTATTTTGTATCTTGCTGTTTCTTAAATCATTTTATACAATTTATTTATTCATAAAGGTTGTTTTTTTTCCAAACATATAACAGAGTTTTTCTTAACACTAATAATGTTGGTTGCTCCCTTTTCGATTACATCACCCCATGGTACACAATTAAAACCTATCCTATACGGACGCCGCGCTTCCACGCGGCGTCAATACATGAATGTGGACACTTTTAGAACCCCTGTGTAACCTAAATTATGTTATTAAATTAGGAACCACGGCTAACTAAACATGTTACTGTATGACTTCTTTTGTAAGTATATTAACATATTGTACACATGGGTAAATGACAAAGAAGTATATCTATGTGAGTGTACACTATGCAGATACACCTTTTTGTTGGTGAAGTGGACGCTGCGGTTCAGTTAGGTTTAGTATTTCCATTCCATGTATATCCAATTCAAGCCATAGAAAACGTGGACTTCATACAGTGACGAAAGCCAGGTCAGCCTGCGTCTCTGTAGGCGCAGTTTGATAAGGTTCTTTTTTTTCGCCTTTACCATTTCCCACATTCAACAAATCTGCAGAAGACGACTTTGAAAAACAGTTTATTCTGATCGACAAAGCGAAATTTGAGACCTGATGTCGAGTTACAATAACAAGTCGTTCGCTGAAACAGGATACAGTTATTCTCGAACCACGTACCTGATGAGGTTCGTCTCATTAACAGCTTTTTAGGAATTAACGTAGTACGAACATGACATCGAACAGAGACATATATCGAACGATTACCCTGTATAATATATGTTTAACGTAGTACGATCATGACATCGAACAGATACATATATCGAACGATTACATTGTATAATCTATGTTTAACGTAGTACAATCATGACATCGAACAGAGACATATATCGAACGATTACCCTGTATAATCTATGTTTAACGTAGTACAAACATGACATCGAACAGAGACATATATCGAACGATTACCCTGTATAATCTATGTTTAACGTAGTACAATCATGACATCGAACATAGACATATATCGAACGAACTCTGTATAATCTATGTTTAACGTAGTACACACATGACATCGATCATAGACATATATCGAACGAACACTGTATAATCTATGTTTAACGTAGTACAAACATGACATCGAACATAGACATATATCGAACGATTACCCTGTAAAATCTATGTTTAACGTAGTACAATCATGACATCGAACAGATACATATATCGATCGATTACCCTGTATAATCTATGTTTAACGTAGTACAATCATGACATCGAACAGATACATATATCGAACGATTGCCCTGTATAATCTATGTTTAACGTAGTACAATCATGACATCGAACAGATACATATATCGAACGATTACCCTGTATAATCTATGTTTAACGTAGTATGATCATGACATCGAACAGAGACATATATCGAACGATTACCCTGTATAATCTATGTTTAACGTAGTATGATCATGACATCGAACAGAGACATATATCGAACGATTACCCTGTATATTCTATGTTTAACGTAGTACAAACATGACATCGAACAGAGACATATATCGAACGATTACCCTGTATAATTTATGTTTAACGTAGTACGATCATGACATCGAACATAGACATATATCGAACGATTACCCTGTATAATTTATGTTTAACGTAGTACAAACATGACATCGAACATAGACATATATCGAACGATTACCCTGTATAATCTATGTTTAACGTAGTACAATCATGACATCGAACAGAGACATATATCGAACGATTACCCTGTATAATCTATGTTTAACGTAGTACAAACATGACATCGAACATAGACATATATCGAACGATTACCCTGTATAATTTATGTTTAACGTAGTACAATCATGACATCGAACATAGACATATATCGAACGATTACCCTGTATAGTCTATGTTTAACGTAGTACAAACATGACATCGAACAGAGACATATATCGAACGATTACCCTGTATAATCTATGTTTAACGTAGTACACACATGACATCGAACAGAGACATATATCGAACGATTACCCTGTATAATCTATGTTTAACGTAGTACAAACATGACTTCTAACAGAGACATATATCGAACGATTACCCTGTATAATCTATGTTTAACGTAGTACAATCATGACATCGAACAGAGACATATATCGAACGATTGCCCCTTAAAATTTATGTTTAACGTAGTACGATCATGACATCGAACAGAGACATATATCGAACAGTTATCCTGTATAATCTATGTTTAACGTAGTACAAACATGACATCGAACAGAGACATATATCGAACGATTATCCGGTATAATCTATGTTAGGACATTCAAACGGCGCTCTCTGAAAACCAACCTTATATCAATTATGTAGATTCAGATCACCCTGGTGCAGATTTATTGTATTGTTGAAAAGGCTAAGACTTATTGAGTCCAATTCGTCTATCATTAAGATTATGATGTCATTCTAGAGTTGGTTGTATGATGGAAAGAGTTTCAAGGACTTCGTCCACTACGACGTTTTTTCTCCAATTCGTCTACCATCACTATAAGGATGTAATTCCAGAATTAGTGTATGGTGGAAAGGGTTAAGATTGTAGGCACTTCGTCCACTATGACGTTTTGATTCCTATTCGTCTATCACCAAGAAAAGGATGTCATTCTATAATTATTGTATGGTGGAAAGAGATAAAATGTTAAGAACTTCGTCCACTATGACGTTCTGATTCCTATTAGTCTATTGTCAAGATAAGGATGTCATTCCTGGAATTTTGTGTATGGTGGAATGGGTTAAGACTTCAAGGACTCTCGTCCACTATGACGTTTTGATTCCCATTCGTCTATCATCAAGATTAGGATGTCATTCAAGAACGTGATAAGAATGAAGCCGTGTTATTGAAATGGATCTTGTTGCGTCTGTAATACTCTATCCAACCTTGTTCATTTGAGCCGAATTACGAGAATACCAACATTGTGGACTCTGCGTAAAGTATCGACCCGGATCAGCCTGCGCATGCCGCGCAGGCTAACCCGGACAGACACTTTTCGCCCTCTGTAGATAATCGGTTTCAGGAATTATTTCTCTATACCTCTATCCATCTGAGACGGGATGTGTCGGCCCGAATTAGCCGGTGCGGACTTCACAGGCTGATTTTTGTCGATACATTACGCAGAGTCGATAATGTTGACTTTCACGTGGAACGGTTCATTTAGTTGTGTAAATTCATTGATCACATTCGGCATTAGCCCCCGAGTTGACTCGAGTGGCGTTCGTTTAACCAAGAGACAGCCTACTCGGGTTAACTTGATGTCACCTTACCCTAAGATGTTGGGTTGAAGCAGAAATGGCTCATCATGGGCCATTTCACCTTTTGCCACAATGTTTTTAAAAGTCATCTGCTGCAGGATATTTATTTATATTATTTCTGACGAAAACCTTGATTAGTAGATCCACATTTAATGCATATCAATACTATCTGTATATGAGATTACCCGTGCAAAAAGGTATAAGTTGGCATCCGTGAACAGTGTAGGCTTAGAACAGCATTCACACTCTGTTAAGGATCTACACCGTATGTATAAAGCTTTTAACAAGCTGATGTAAGTACTATATGAACAAAGCAGACATTGATCTGACTGACCAGGATCTACATTGTAAACAATATACAAAATACAAGATATTTATTCAGGTCCTACACTGTTAACAATTACCGATGTGTACATTTCCCCAAATGAGGGGGCTCAAAGAAGACATTACACAATTACAATGTGAGCCGTCCCGCGAAAAAACCAACATTATGGCCTCTGCGTAATGTATCGATACAGATAAGCCTGCGCAGGCTTATCCGGGCCGACACATTCCGTCTCAGGTGGATAGACGCATACAGTAATGATTCCTGAAACAGGAAATCCACAGGAAGCGAAAAGTGTCTGTCCGGGTTCGCCTGCGCGGCATGCTTAGGCTGATCCGGATCGATACTTTACGCAAATACCATAATGTTGGTTTACTCGTGGGACGGCTCATGTGTACTTTTGCCACTGACGGGACTCACGTGCTGGAGCAAAAAGACCCCGTATCGTCTGACACGGCTTAACTATACTTCTCTTCGTTTGTCTCGGCAGTCTCACATATGTTTGGTTTATGATTAATAATGGGTTAAATCAAATTACCATAATTGAACGAAATGCACGCAAACCATTACGTTCTGTCACAACAACTGCATATTATTATTTCGCCGGCTTTTTCTAGGTGTATTTCTGACACTATAAAAGGAATTTCCTAGAAATGTACTGGAAGCTAGAATGACATTTATAATGGTCTTTTGTACACGTACGTAATGTTAACTTTGATGGGTAGACTAATAGGAATATTCTCTGATGACTGAAAAATTACATTAACTTTGCTTAACGCCACCAGTAAACAATGTAATGAGATATTGTTGTAGCCACGGTATTGGTTTCACATCAAGGAAGCATGTCATTTAACAATAGGGGATAGACGTAGATTATTTTTTAACGTATCTATATATAGGCTAACATCTATAACTTTCTGACACACAAACGACTGGCGTGTCTGTGCATGAGCAGATGCAATAAGACACCTTTATGCCATTCGCGGTCTAATTCAATTTCACAAATAACGATAATTTAATGGCATTTCGCGTAATTCGGGAAGACGTAAATCTGGCGTTTTCTTGTTTTTCTATTTCCATGATGTCTCGTAAAACGTGTATTTATATTAAGTTAACGAGCATGAAGACATATGTCTAACATAATGTTTACAAAGAGTATTCCAACTTTTTCTTTATCACATCTATAAAACAGACGACTTTTAGTGTCTCTGCAGGAAACACATTTCGGAGAAAATTGTGAAAAGAAAGAAATTGCTCAAAACGAACGATTTCTGTTTCTCACAATATTTTTATCATTACACTTCGGATTTTCCAGATGTTACAAATATTTGTCTTCGAATGTCTTAAAGCAGACGAATATTAACAAGAGTGCCAAATGTCACAAAATACGCCCTTCCTGTTTTTTTGAGACCAAGTATAGTGATAATTGGTTGTACATCAGCCAAACTTAGCGGACACTGTTAGTGCAGTTTTGGCCATTTCAAGGGACATAATTGTGTAGTGACTAAGATAACGTTGTAAGTTATCAAATCTGACCAAGATATTCTGCCCATCAAAATATTGTCTAAATTTGGTGATGATCGGATAAAGGCTTCACAAGTTATTTAGCTGACAAGACCAATTTTAGGTAATTTCTATAATTAAAGGGCAGTAACACTCTATCGACTGAAGCAATATGGCTAGTTATCAAACTTGTCCGAGATATTACGCCAATACACATTCTGACCAAATTTGGTGATGATTGGACAAAGGCTCGTGAAGTTATTGAGCTGACAATACCAATTTTAGGTAATTTCTATTTTTTAAGAGCGATAACACTCGATTGACTAAAGTGATATGGCTAGTTATCGAACTTGTTCGAGATATTATGCCAGTACACATTCTGACCAAATTTGGTGATGATTGAATAAAGGCTTCTAAAGTTATTGATCTGACAATACCAATTTTAGGTAATTTCTATAATTAAAGGGCAATAACTCTTGATTGACTAAAGCGATATAGCTAGTTATCAAACTTGTCTGAGATATTATGCCAATACAAATTTTGATCAAATTTGTTGATGATTTGACAAAGGCTTCTAAAGTTATTGAGCTGACAAGACCAATTTTAAGTAATTTATATAATTAAAGGGCAATAACTCTTGATTGGCTGAACCGATATGGCTAGTTATCAAACTTGTCTGAGATATAATGCCAATACAAATTCTGACCAAATTTGTTGATGAGACAAAGGCTTTTAAAGTTATTGAGCTGACAAGACCAATTTTAAGTAATTTCTATAATTAAAGGGCAATAACTCTTGATTGACTTAAGCGATATGGCTAGTTATCAAACTTGTCTGAGATATTATACCAATACACATTCTGATTAAATTTGGTGATGATTGGACAAAGGCTTCTAAAGTTATTGAGATGACAATACCAATTTTGGGTAATTTCTATAATTAAAGGGCGATAACTCTCGATTGACTAAACCGATATGATTAGTTATCAAACTTGTTTGAGATATGATCCCAATACACATTCTGACCAAAATTGGTGAAGATTGGACAAAGGCTTCTAAAGTTATTGAGCTGACAACATACTGGACGCCGCCCGCCCGTACGCCGCAGGTAAAACTATAATACGATCCGTTTTTTGAAAACGGGCGTATAAAAACGGAACATCCGATTAAGGGACAAGGGAATGACAAGTACACCAGATGGCAGGGTCGGTGTATACACCGTCATTTGGTTTTTCCTTTTTTAGTTTTACACAAGAAAAACGAAAAACGAAACCATTTTCTTTTTTTCGTCTTTTTGTTTGAAAACATCAAAATGAAAAAGGATTCCGTATACCGTTTTTCGTTTTTCCATTTCAACCCACAGGTGTCAGTCTCGTTTAAAATCTAAAAATAGCATTTGACTATATATCGACAATGTACATTTCCCTTTCAACTACCAATTATTCTTATCGCAATACTGCTGTAATTAACCTGAAGATATTCGCGTGGAATTATTAGTTTATTAGATGTTACAGACAAAGCAAGTTATGTACCAAATTTGATTAGAATCAATGAAATTTTAACCGAGATATAGCTTTTAATGTAAAACTACTGCTCGAGAACATCACATAGTTGACGTGAGGTCCGAGTAAAAACTCGTAAATCAGATGATTGTTTCATTTTCAAAAAGCGTCATATAATTTTAATGCGGGCCTCAGCACCAGTGCATATATTGGTTGTGAAAAAACTGTCACTTGTGCAATGGGCTTGCGCATGCGCCGTGTTACTCGTCTTGATTGCGCATGCGCCGTATTTTACCGTCAGTTCTCGGATATTTCCGTAGTAGTTCGTCACTAGACTGGAACTCGTTCAAGTTTGTATGCGAGTAGTTTTTTTTATAATTAAAATGTAAATTAAAACCATAGTTTAACGTGTACCGGCGTTAACCCATCGCGGGTCCCATCCAGGCACTAGCCGCGATGAACGTTGCTTAATTTTACGAAAAGATTAACCACTTAACAAACGTCGCTATAAAAGCCGGCTTCCAAAGTAAGGCTGTAGAAAAATAATAGAATCGTTTTTCTAATGTGAGATTGAAAAACGAAAAACGAAATGACGGTATATACACGGACCTGGCAGGCCATGCATTGCAACTATGCTTGAATTTTATGCATCTTTCGGTAGTATTTCAGTTATATCTCATCGTTTCCTGGGTATAATACTAATGATAGTAATAAAGGCTTTATTTAAAGAGGACACTCATTTGACATGCAAGTATGCAAGTCAATCTTCCATGAGGGCCTCAAACATAAACAGAAACATATGAACAACTCAATGTAACAACTATACATACATATATAAATATTGACTTAAAATTGATATGCCTATTAATGTATCGTAGAACAGCCCAGTGTCCAAATATGTTTTATTAGTCGCCGGGCAGAAGCCCGCGACTTCTATTTTTAATAGCTTTTCGGAAATCACATGGGAGGGCGGCTTATTATTAGAAAGAAACAAATCTAGATGATTTGAACATATTACAATTGTGGTTGTTTACGAACACTAATAAATGACACATCTAAAATGAAATAAATATTCCGATTTTTTAATGTTTGCATTTTTTTTTATTTCACTCGCATTTAAGTTTTTTGTCTTATTTACGAAGACAAAAGTGGTCCCTTCAAGACGTGAACCAACACCCCCTAATGCAGACTCTTATGTGTCATCATTGAGGTCAATTTCGGATTCTCCTTTTAATAGCAATTTTAACTTACTAAATGTTGTTTTCATGTTCAAAGAGATGTCTTGATTTGTGTAGAATTCATTTAATAATGTTAATCCATGAATATCTAAAGTAGGAACTGTTTCTAAGCTAAATATAGACCCTATTCTGTTGTGTAGTTTCGTGACCTTTAACATCGATTTTCGCGCATGCGCATTTCGATATGAAAAAGCGAGTGATATTATTTTATTTAAGACAAGTACAAGACGAATGTTTGACGCAAAGCGTCAAGAGAAGCCGCAATATTTCGATGTACATGTAGAAATAAGAAAAAAAGAACATTTTTAAATCCACAAACAATAGAACAATTTAAACTGTAGACGGTAATGCTGATATATTTCTCCTTTTGAAGACTTTTGTTTTCTTCAAATTACCTCCCTTTAAAGCAATACCAGGATATTTACCTTGTGATTCGAATAAGATTGACAAACATTGAAATTATATGATTGAATACTATTATTTAAATAAGTAACAACAGCAAAATTAAATTTAAGCCAGATAAATGTGTACACATTTCGTTAATTTTTTATAGATACCCTAATGTATAGGTATGTATATAAAATTTATAAGCAAATGTTTTCATAACTACGTTCCTAATGTTTGAATAGACTAAGGAAAGTCAAGAATACATATATAAATCAATGCAGTCTTTTCCGGCGACATTGATGCCTTGCATCAACTTTCTCTTGTAGTTTCATGAAATACAATTATACTACAGTCATCATCGAATTAAGATTGGAAATATTTTGTAATATATAAATGGTGGGATGTATTTAAGTATTTGACTAAGTTGACATAAATAGTTACCTATCTGACTAACAATTCTTTTTAAGAAATGAAATATTTTGGCATTTTCATTAGGGTAACAAAATTGATGAAAGTATTACCTAAAGCTAAGTAAGGTTGGTGGAATAAGACCCAGTGCTGTTGATACATTTATCCTGATACTAGCACACCAGCCGTAATTGTGTCCTTGTGGACGCAATGGAAGGAAGTCACAGCTACCACTTCTGGTAAGACCCTGCCGTTGACCACGGCGATGCAGATCAGCTTTTAAATCCTTACCCACTTAAAACAAATCTGCTGCCGAGCCCCGATAACTCAGACGGTAGCGACGCGGGATGTCAATGCAGGGATTGTGAGTTCGAATCCCAGACCGGCCAACATCCTTTCTATCGTTTGACAAAAGTCACTGTGACAAGCGTCACCCGTCTTCCACCAATCGGCTAACAGTCTATGTGGAGAAGCAGCCAGTTGCTTGGAAAGTATGTTGTGTGGAGTACTGGTGTGAGAAAGTCTAGAAACACATGAGTAGATGAACTGGCTGCCGTGATATGACTGAAAAATCAATACAACAAATCTGCACCAGACGACTGTAAAACATTGAGACAAGAACAAGAAATGTCTATAAAAATGAAATTAGCATACTTCAATATATTTGAAAACAATGTTGCGAAAGGAGGAATTGCTCATATTGAGCAATTTCATATTTTGCCACAATGCTTTCTAAACTAGTCAGCTACAGATGCGTCAACAGTTAGTATGAAAGAGTGAAGAACATACGTTCGTTGGTTTTGAATGCAAACGCGCTTAAGATGATATTGAGCAATGGACCAGTCACCCTCTGGAGCATTCACCCTCTTGGAGCATTCACCCTTTTGGAGCATTTATCCTCTTGGAGCTTTCACCCTCTTGGAGAATTCGTCCTCTTGGAGCATTCACTCTCTTGGAGCATTCACTCTCTTGGAGCATTCACCCTCTTGGAGAATTCGTCCTCTTGGAGCATTCACCCTCTTGGAGCATTCACTCTTTTGGAGCATTTATCCTCTTGGAGCATTCACCGTCTTGGAGCATTCACTATGTTGGAGTGTTCACTCTCCTAGAGTGTTCACTCTCTTGAAACATTCACCCTCTTGGATCATTGGTCCGCTTAGAGCATGCACCCTCTTGGAGCATTTGTCCTCTTGGAGCATGCATCCTCTTGGAGCATTCACCATCTTGGAGCATTCGTCCTCTTTGAACATTCACCCTCTTGGAGCATTCACCCTCTTTGAGCATTCATCCTCTTGAATTATTCAACCTCTTGGAGTATTCACCCTCTTGGAGCATGCACCCTCTTGGAGCATTCGTCCTCTCGGAGCATTCACCCTCTTTGAGCATTCACCCTCTTGGATTATTCGTCCTCCTTGAGAATTCACCCTCTTGGAGCATTCACTCTCTTGGAGTGTTCACTCTCGTAGAGTGTTCACTCTCTTGAAACATTCACCCTCTTGGATCATTGGTCCGCTTAGAGCATGTACCCTCTGGGAGCATTTGTCCTCTTGGAGCATGCATCCTCTTGGAGCATTCACCATCTTGGAGCATTCACCATCTTGGAGCATTCACCATCTTTGAGCATTCGTCCTCTTGAAGGATTCGTTATGTTGGAGCATTCACTCTCTTAGAGCATTAACCCTCTTGGATTATTCGTCCTCTTAGAGAATTCACCCTCTTGGATCATTCACTCTCTTGGAGTGTTCACTCTCTTAGAGTGTTCACTCTCTTGAAACATTTACCCTCTTGGATCATTGGTCCGCTTAGAGCATTCACCCTCGTGGAGCATTTGTCCTCTTGGAGCATTCACCCTATTGGAGCATTCAGCCTCTTGGAGTATTCGACCTTTTGGAGCGTTCACTCTCTTGGAGCATTCACTCTTTTGGATCATTCACTCATTCCGTAAATATGTCCTTGTGGACGCAATGGAAGGATGTCACTGCTACCACTTCTGGTAAGACCCTCCCGTTGAACACGGCGATGCAGATCAGCTTTTAAATTCTTACCCGCTTACAACAAATATGCTGCCGAGCCCCGGTACCCAGACGAGGGCGACGCGGGATGTCAATGCAGGGATTGTGAGTTCGAATCCCAGACCGGCCAACATCCTTTCCTTCGTTTTGACAAAAGTCACTGTGTAAAGAAGGAGTAGCAATACTTATTAATAAAAATTCAGGAAATATTGTAAACAACTTTACAGAAATTATAAATGGAAGATTAATAAGTTTAAATGTAAGGATACAAGATAAAGAAATTTATGCTGATAAATATCTATGGACCAAATTATGATCGAGACAAACATGTATTTGACACACTTAAAGGTTACACTACACCAAACAAATTCCTTCTTTACTTCCATGTAAATCGACCAGTTTCAATCCTCGATTGCCACACTATCTAAGCGTTTCTCATGTAGAACACCATATATATGTTACCTCCCAGCTTTAAAACAATCCAAAGACAATGCGGGGTCATGCATTATGCAAGAAATAACTCACCAGGCGAAAATTGTAACCGTCATTTTGGACCAAATCGGGCCAGGACAAAACCGGTGTTAAGCATTCTCTACTTTCACTTTCAAACAAGGTCAAAATACTAAAAGTGATAAAATCAATCATTTCCAGGGCATCCTATACACATCCACAATGCATTTAAACTCAATGTCATATATTTAATACATTCTGGTGATGGTATACACTCATTTCTACGCAAAAAAGTTATTTTAGGGACAGTAGATCAGCAAGTCAGCGGATGTATTTAGCGTAATTTGACCTAAAGAATTTTGATCAAACAATATGGACCAAAATATCATTATAGGCGGGGACTTCAATACAGTCTTAAATGCTGATCTAGATAAACCACGGCAAAACCAATACCAATTAGATCATATAACCAATGTAAACATAAATGGTTTCATTCTGAGAGCTAAAGCCACCTATATAGAAAACAATGAAAAGAATTCTAAGTATTTTGCTAATTTGGAAAAAGACACTGCGAACAAAAGAGTATTCACAAGTTAACCATAAATAATAAGGAAGTAACAGATGCAAATGAAATATAACAAAAAGAATTTTATGAAAAGCTGTATAGGAAACGAAACACTTCTGACACTGACATGATTTCTTTGATTGTAACTTACCAACACTGAATGATGAAGATAAACATTATTGTGAAGGGCTTTTGACTGAACAAGAATGCAAAAGAAGCATTATTTGATATGAAAAGTGAAAAAAGCCCAGGTTCAGATGGTTTAACTGTAGAATTCTATAAAACATTTTGGGGTATATTAAAACCACACTTTATTAAATCAATCAATTATTCATTTGAACATGGCTCTCTTACTATATTACAACGACAAGGTCTTGTATCTTTAATACCTAAATCAGGAAATAAATAAGATGTTCTTTTCAAATTGGCGTCCAATAAGCTTATTAAATATTGACTATAAAATAGCATCAAAGACTTTATCAAACAGAATAAAAAAAGTTCTACCAACAATTATAAACCGCTGTCAAACAGGTTTATTAAAAGGACCTTATAAGTAAGTAAGTTGTTTATTACCGTGACATGTGTTATATACATCAGTAAATGAAACATATGGGCCTATATGTCACCATTATACAAAGTTAGCTACAAATTATATTGGGGAAAATATTAGTTTTATTCAAGAATGTATAGAATATTTAAACAGTACCAATAAACCAGGATTACTTTTCTTCGCAGACTTTGAAAAAGCTTTCGATAGTATAAATCATGATTTCATGTTCAAATATTTTGAAGAATTTAATTTTAGACATTCTTTCATACGATGGGTTAAGCTGTTTTACCGTGATATAAATAGCAAAATTATTAACATGGAAATCTTTCTGAAAATTGTCCAGTAGAACGAGGAGTAAGACAAGGCTGTCACTTGTCTATTTATCTATTCCTTTGTTGTATTGAAATACTTTCCAATTATATAACAAAAAACACAGATATACAAGGAATAATAGTTGAAAACAAAGAGATAAAACAGAGCATGTTTGCAGATGACGCAACATATCTTACCGATGGGTCTGAAAACTCATTCATGTCACTACTAAAAACACACAAAAAAAATGGGCGATATATCAGGACTTAAACTTAATACCGCAAAATCAACTATATTGAGAGCAGGAAGTATAACACAGAGCGATTTAGAAAACAACAAATGTAAAAGATTTTTTTGGACATCAAAATCAGTAAAAACATTAGGCATCACATTTTGTAATGACATCACAATTAATTTTCAAGAATTTATAAATGTTTTAAAACAGTGGCATGACAGAAAATTAACACTACTTGGGAAAGTAACAGTTTTAGAAAAATTTGCATAACCAAAAATTATCTACCCTCTGTCGGCTCTAGAAAATCCACCAAATTACGTTCTAGACGATATAAATAAAACCATTTTCGAATATTTGTGGGATAAGAAACCAGACAAAATTAAAAGAAATAATGTAATACTGTCAATCGAAAATGGTAGCATAACTATTCCAAATATATATTTTATAATAACATTTTTAAAAAATGGCTGGGTAAAGCGTTACTTAGATGTCAAAAATAAATTCGCAAATATTTCATAGAAATTAACATACGTAGGGCGAACAAATTCACGTTATTTTGGTATCGTTCGATAGAGAAAAGCATTATTGATTGAGTCCGTAGATCAAATTCATATTTTTGTTCGAATACTTTGAACAAAATGAGTTGAAGCGAAGATGATATTGCGTAATGGACCAGTCACCTTCAGGTTGGAGTCCTTCTTAAGAACTAAAGTTTCACCGTAACAGACGACACATTGTTTCCTATACCCGAAATCAGACACGTTTTTGTCAAATACGCCAATCGTTCCCTGTCCGAGAAGGAGACGACAGTAAAATGAACATATCTGGTCAAAGGTGAAGCACACTCCCTGAAAAAACTTGTAAAACCCTACTACCTCTTGGAGCTTTCACCCTTTTGGAGCATTCTTCCTCTTGGAGCATGCACTCTCTTGGAGCATGCACCCTTACCCTCTAGGAAAATTCGTCCTCTTGGAGTATTCACCCTCTATGAGCATTCATCCCCTTGGAGCATTCGCCCTCTTGGAGCATTCGTCCTCTTGGAGCATTCGTCCTCTTGGAGCATGCATCCTCTTGGAGCATTCGTCATCTTGGAGCATTCGTCCTCTTGGAGCATGCACCCTCTTGGAGCATTCGTCCTCTTGGAGCATTCACCATCTTGGAGCATTCTTCCTCTTGGAGCATGCACCCTTTAGGAGCATTCATCCCTTTGGAGCATACACCCTCCTGGAGCATACACCCTCTTGGAGCATTCGTCCTATTGGAGCATTCACCGTCTAAGAGCATTCATCCTCTCGGAGCAGTCACCCTATAGGAGCATTCACCATCTTGGAGCATTCACTCTGTTGGAGCATTCACCCTTTTGGAGCATTCACCCTGTTGGAGCATTCGCACTCTTTAAGCGTTGACCATCTAGGAGCATTCACCCTTTTGGAGCATTCACTCTCTTGAAGCATTCATCCTCTTGGAGCATGCACCCTCTTGGAGTATTCGTTCTCTAGGAGCATTCACCCTCTAGAAGCCTTCACCATCTAGGAGTATTCGTCCTCTTGGAGCATTCACCCTCTTGGAGACTTCACCCTTTTGGAGTATTCACCCTCTTGGAGTATTCACCCTCTTGGAGCATTCACACTCTTGGAGCATTCACACTCTTGGAGCATTCGTCCTCTTGGAATATTCACCCTCTTGGAGCATTCGTCCTCTTGGAACATTCGACCTCTTGGAGCATTCACCCTCTTGAAGTCTTCACCATCTAGGAGTATTCGTCCTCTTGGAGCATTCACCCTCTTGGAGACTTCACCATATTGGAGCATTCACCCTCTTGGAGTATTCACACTCTTGGAGCATTCACCCTCTTGGAGTATTGGCCCTCTTGGAGCATTCACCCTCTTGGAGTATTCACACTCTTGGAGCATTCACCCTCTTGGAGTATTCACCCTATTGGAGCATACACCCTATTGGAGTATTCACACTCTTGGAGCATTTCTCCCTCTTGGAGTATTCAACCTCTTTGAGCATTCGTCCTCTTGGAATATTCACCCTTTTGGAGCCTTCACCATCTTGAAGTATTCACCCTATCGGAGCATTCACCCTCTTGGAGTATTCACACTCTTGGAGCATTCACCCTCTTGGAGTATTCACCCTCTTGCAGCATTTACCCTCTTGGAGTATTCACCCTCTTTGAGCATTCGTCATCTTGGAATATTCACCCTCTTGGAGCCTTAACCATCTTGGAGTATTCACCGTGTTGGATCATTCACCCTCTTGGAGCATTTATCCTCTTGGAGCACTCGTCCTCTTGGAGCCTTCACCCGTTTGGAGCATTCACCTTCTTGGAGTATCCACCCTCTTGGAGCATTCACCCTGGAGCATTCACCACCATCTTGGAGTATTCACCCTCTTGGAGCATTCACCATCTTGGAGCCTTCACCCTCTTGGAGTATTCACCCTCTTGGAGTATTCACACTCTTGGAGCCTTCACCATCTTGGAGTATTCACCCTCTTTGAGAATTCGTCCTTTTTGAGCATTCGTCCTCTTGGAATATTCACCCTCTTGGAGCATTCGTCCTCTTGGAGTATTCACCCTCTTGGAGCCTTCACCATCTTGGAGTATTCACCCTCTTGGAGCATTCGTCCTCTTTGAGTATTCGTCCTCTTGGAGTATTCACCCTCTTGGAGCATTCGTCCTCTTTGAGCATTCGTCCTCTTTGAGTATTCACCCTCTTGGAGCCTTCACCATCTTGGAATATTCACCCTCTTGGAGTATTCACCCTCTTGGAGCATTCACCCTCTTGGAGTATTCACCCTATTGGAGCATTCACCCTCTTGGAGCATTCGTCCTCTTGGAATATTCACCCTTTTGGAGCCTTCACCATCTTGGAGTATTCACACTCTTCGAGCATTCTGCCTCTTGGAGTATTCATCCTTTTGGAGCATTCACTCTCTTGGAGCATTCGTCCTCTTGGAATATTCACCATTTTGGAGCCTTCGCCATCTTAGAGTATTCACACTCTTGGAGCATTCTGCCTCTTGGAGTATTCGTCCTCTTGGAATATTTAACCTTTTGGAGCCTTCACCATCTTTGAGTATTCACACTCTTGGAGCATTCTGCCTCTTGGAGCATTCGTCCTCTTAGAATATTCACCCTCTTGGAGCATTCACCCTTTTGGAGTATTCACACTCTTGGAGCATTCTGCCTCTTTGAGTATTCGTCCTCTTGGAATATTCACCCTTTTGGAGCCTTCACCATCTTGGAGTATTCACACGCTTGGAGCCTTCATCATCTTGGAGTATTCACCCTTTTGGAGTATTCACCCTCTTGGAGCATTCACCCTCTTGGAACATTCGTCCTCTTTGAGCATTCGTCCTCTTGGAGTATTCACCCTCTTGGAGCCTTCACCATCTTGGAATATTCACCCTCTTGGAGTATTCACCCTCTTGGAGCATTCACCCTCTTGGAGTATTCATCCTCTTGGAGCATTCACCCTCTTGGAGCATTCGTCCTCTTGGAGCCTTCACCATCTTGGAGTATTCACCCTCTTGGAGTATTCACCATCTTGGAATATTCACCCTCTTTGAGCATTCATCCTCTTGGAGTATTCGTTCTGTTGGAGCATTCGTCTTCTTGGAATATTCACCCTCTTGGAGCCTTCACCATCTTTGAGTATTCACACTCTTGGAGCCTTCATCATCTTGGAGTATTCACCCTTTTGGAGTATACACCCTCTTGGAATATTCACCCTTTTGGAGCCTTCACCATCTTGGAATATTCACCCTCTTGGAGCATTCGTCCTCTTGAAATATTCACCCTCTTGGAGCATTCACCCTCTTGGAGTATTCACACTCTTGGAGCATTCTGTCTCTTTGAGTATTCGTCCTCTTGGAATATTCACCCTTTTGGAGCCTTCACCATCTTTGAGTATTCACACTCTTGGAGCCTTCATCATCTTGGAGTATTCACCCTTTTGAAGTATACACCCTCTTGGAGCATTCACCCTCTTGGAACATTCGTCCTCTTCGAGCATTCGTCCTCTTGGAGTATTCACCCTCTTGGAGCCTTCACCATCTTGGAATATTCACCCTCTTGGAGTATTCACCCTCTTGGAGTATTCACCCTCTTGGAGTATTCATCCTCTTGGAGCATTCACCCTCTTGGAGTATTCACCCTCTTGGAGCATTTGTCCTCTTGGAGTATTCACCCTCTTGGAGCCTTCACCATCTTGAAGTATTCACCCTCTTGGAGTATTCACCCTCTTGGAGTATTCACCCTCTTGGAGCCTTCACCATCTTGGAGTATTCACCCTCTTGGAGTATTCACCATCTTGGAATATTCACCCTCTTTGAGCATTCATCCTCTTGGAGTATTCGTCCTGTTGGAGCATTCGTCTTCTTGGAATATTCACCCTCTTGGAGCCTTCACCATCTTGGAATATTCACCCTCTTGGAGCATTCGTCCTCTTGGAATATTCACCCTCTTGGAGCATTCACCCTCTTGGAATATTCACACTCTTGGAGCATTCTGCCTCTTCGAGTATTCGTCCTCTTGGAATATTCACCCTTTTGGAGCCTTCACCATCTTGGAGTATTCACCCTATTGGAGCCTTCACCATCTTGGAGTATTCACACTATTGGAGCCTTCACCATCTTGGAGAATTCACCCTTTTGGATCATTCACCCACTTGGAGCATTTATCCTCTTGGAGCATTCGTCCTCTTGGATCATTCGTCCTCTTGGAGCATTCACTCTTTTGGAGCATTCACTCTTTCGGAGTATTCGTTTTCTTGGAGCATTCGTCCTCTTGGAGCATTCGTCCTCTTGGAGCATTCACTCTTTTGGAGCATTCACCCCCTTGGAGTATTCGTCTTCTTGGAGCATTCACCATCTTGGAGCATTCGTCCTCTTGGAGTATTCACCCTCTATGAGCATTCATCCCCTTGGAGCATTCACCCTCTTGGAGCATTCGTCCTCTTTGAGCATTCGTCCTCTTTGAGCATTCGTCCTCTTGGAGCATTCGTCCTCTTGGAGCATTCACTATTTTGGAGCATTCACCCTCTTGGGGCATTCGTCCTTTTGGAGCATTGGTCTTCTTGGAGCATTCGTCCTCTTGGAGCATTCACTCTTTTGAAGCATTCGCCATCTAGGAGCAATCACCATCTTGGAGCATTCGTCTTCTTGGAGCTTTCATCCTCTTAGAGCATTCACCATCTTGGAGCATTCTTCCTCTTGGAGCATTCGTCCTCTTGGAGCGTTCACCTTCTTGGAGCATTCACTCTTTTGGAGCATTAGTCTTCTTGGAGCATTCACCCTCTTGGAGCATTCATCTTCTTTGAGCATTCGTCCTCTTGGAGCATTCGTCCTATTGGAGCATTCGTCTTCTTGGAGCATTCGTCATATTGGAGCATTCACTCTTTTGGAGCATTCACCCCCTTGGAGCATTCACCCTCTTTTAGAGCATTCACCCTCTTGGAGCATTCACCCTCTTGGAGCTTTCATCCTCTGAGATGAACCCTGTAACCTCCGAACATGGTTCTTTATTTTAAGCACAATGATACAGGAACTACCTCAAACTCAAGAGGGTGTTCGAGTTCTTGTTTGGATGACTGAAGAGAAAAGATGGACGAGCTTGGTGTTACTGCATGGACGCATTAATTAAGCTTAGACTTCTCAGAAACATAATGTACTAATCTTCTGAGGTCAAGGCACGCTATAGTTTGTGTTTTTTGGAGAATATGTAAGTTGTTTTGTTTGTATCAACACATGTCTCTTTCACACATTGATCACTGTCGGTGTATTTCCTCACAAGCACATTGAACGACCGGATGTTAATCCTTAACCACATACAACAAATCTGCAGCAGACGAATTTGAAAAATTTAAGAAAAAAAGGGAAACTCTCTTTAAATGAAAGGACAATTATCGAATAAATTTGAAAGAAAATCTCATGTTGTCACTAAGTTTTCAAATGTCGTCTGCTTTAGAGGCATCAGAATGTGTATGTAAAGGGTTAATCTATAAAATAATCGTGCTCTTCGAAATTCAAGCGCAGAGCTATCTTGTTTTCTTTACTTGTTTGTATTATCATGTACGCCGCTTTTAATATTTGTCCAATGAATCACGCCGTGTCCTGGGTAAGTTACCAGTAATACATGCCCATCTATCCTGACACCAGCCAGTCAGTAGCAATACTAACCACATCGAGGGCTTGGCGTGAAACGGTTGTAACTAAAATTGATATTTTTTTACCAAGATTAATCACCTCGCCATAATGTCTTTATAAGCTTTAAATCATTTTTCTTGGTAAACAATGTAAATTTAGGTGCCATTGCTCGTTCTGAGCAATGGCATCTAAATTTGCATTGTTTACAAAGGGGTCAAAATTGCCCCTCAACCAGGGTTTTCAAAATAGGTTTTTAGTTACAACCGTTTCACGCCAAGCCCTCGACATACTCATTAACACCAAGGATGGAAATTTTAAAATTACTACAATTCTTTAAGTCTTTGGTACGACCAAAAGGGTATCAAGCCTGTGACCTTCCGTACCCGAGGCGAGATAATTATGGACGATTGAATCTGCACATATCGCTCATGCCATGTTGTTAGTCTTCCTGTATAGCCGCTAAAATTTAGAATTGTAAAATTCAGCGAATAATTAATTGAAAACTGCTGCAGGATCATCGACCTTAGAGTCCAAACGACTATCGAAGGACACTGAGGTATCTAAACAGCCTGGGTCCCCATGTACAGCTTTCATTTCAATGAAGGATTCGTAAGCTTTTAAAAAGAAATGTTCTAATAAAATGACTTAATGTTTATATTGTTTGGAATGGTGTTTAAGACGCTTTCAAAAGTAGTTCAGCTATATCATTGCGTTTCCTAGGTACATTACGATTTTCGCTAGTAAAAGTAACGTCTCGCCAGTGTATCAGTGGTAATGCAATCCTGAGCTAAAACGTTTTCGCTGGTAAAAGTATCGTCTCTCCAGTGTATCGGTAGTAATTCAATCTTGAACTAAAGGGTTTTCGCTGGTAAAAGTATCGTCTCTCCAGTGTATCAGTAGTAATTCAATCCTGAACTAAAGGGTTTTCGCTGGTAAAAGTATCGTCTCTCCAGTGTATCAGTAGTAATTCAATCCTGAGCTAAAGGGTTTTCGCTGGTAAAAGTATCGTATCTCCAGTGTATCGGTAGTAATGCAATACTGAGCTAAAGGGTTTTCGCTGGTAAAAGTATAATCTCGCTAGTGTATCAGTGTTAATGCAATCCTGAGCTAAACAGTTTTCGCTGTTAAAAGTAACGTCTCGCAAGTGTATCAGTGGTAACGCAATCCTGAGCTAAAAGGTTTTCGCTGGTAAAAGTATCATTTCACCAATGTATCAGTGGCAATGTAATACTGAGCAAAAAGGTTTTCGTTGGTAAAAGTATCCTCTCGCTAGTGCATCAGTAGTAATGCAATCCTGAGCTAAACAGTTTTCGCTGGTAAAAGTAACGTCTCGCCAGTGTATCAGTGGTAACGCACTCCTGAGCTAAACAGTTTTCGCTGGTAAAAGTATAATCTCGCCAGTGTATCAGTTGTAATGCATTCCTGAGCTAAAAAGTTTTCGCTGGTAAAAGTATAATCTCGCCAGTGTGTTAGTTGTAATGCACTCCTGAGCTAAAGGGTTTTCGCTGGTAAAAGTATCGTCTCGCCAGTATATCAGTAGTAATGCAATCCTGAGCTAAAGGGTTTTCGCTGGTAAAAGAAACATCTCGCCAGTGTATCAGTGCTAACGCACTCCTGAGCTAAACAGTTCGCCAGTGCATCAATGGTAATGCAATCCTGAGCTAAAACGATTTCGCTGGTAAAGGTATACTCTCGCCAGTGCATTAGTGGTAATGCAGTTCTGAGCTAAAAATGGGACTTATACAAATACAATGCAAGCCTGGTTTCACTCAATTGTATACCTGGCATGATAAAACCTTGTTTTGAAACATGACTGTATTTATGAGACTATTTTCAATATATTCTTTACTGGATTGTAAACCATTTGAACATCACTGTCTTTTCGTTGTTTACCTCTATTTTATCACATTTGTATGTTTTGTCTGCATGGTGGTTTACCCCACGTTCATCATTTTTTTTAAATATATCATGGCGTTTCTTAGTTAAGCTGCTAGCTCTGCTGGACCATTTATCCTGCCACGAGGGAGTCAGTCGTAATGCTAACCACACAACCCTTGAGCGCCATAGAAGGAAGCCGTAAGCACTTCTTAAATATTTAGTCCCGGCCGTGAATCGAACCCACGACATTCCGCTTCCGAAGAGGATCGCTCTACCAATACACCACCAACTTTGTCTTTTTATTGTTTAACAAGAAGCTAAACAAGTTTGAGATATGTGTGACAATCTCTTTGTCGTTTTCCTTTTGTGAGGGATAGATGACGCGAACTAGGCGATAATGCACTGGTTTGACATTTATTTATTAGTCGCCGGGCAGAAGCCCGCGACTTCTATTTTCAATAGCTTTTCGGAAATGACATGGGAGGAGAGTTATTATTAGGAAAAAAAAACAAATTTAAATGTCTTGAACATATTACAATTGTGTTTGTTTAAAAACATTTAATTATGACACATCTAAAATGAAATAAATAATCCGATGTTTTAAGTATTTGAATTTTCTTTATTTTGACTCGCATTAATGTTTTTTTGCCTTATTTACGAAGACAAAAGAGTCCCTGCTAGACTTGCTGCAGACTGATATATGTCAATATCGAGATAAAAGTCACGTCGAAATCTCCTTTTAATAGCAATTTTGACTTACTATATGTTATTTTCATGTTCAAAGAGATTTCTTGATTTGTGTAGAATTCATTTAATAATGTTAAAGTGGCATTTCTATCTAGAGGGAAGAAATTCATGTAACAAAAGTTCAAATCGATTTTTCTAAAAATAAGAAGCTGAATGGGTTTGGGATTAACCACAAACGTGTTACACAAGAGCACACAATCACGAATTATACTTTTCTCCAAGATTTCAGGATTTTAAAAACGGAGCCATTCATGTACATTTTCATTCCAGAATGTATTTAAAGGTTGGATGTCATATACAAACCGTGTTGAGATAAAATGTACATAACTGTTATAAAAACACACTCAGTTCAATGAGGCATATACATTGTATACACAATATGTATGTGTATCTGTGCTTCAATGAACTGAGTTATTTTTATAACAGTTGACTTGTGTACACTTTATTCCCCCCCCCCCCCCCCCCCCCCCCCGAATGTTTGTATTAGACACCAACCTTTAAAGAGGTACCTACCGAGCAGGGAAAAACAACTTTATTTAAATAATTAAAATATGAAAGCTTTCTCATACTACAGTCTAATTAGAATCAAACATGTCCTCATAAAGGTTTATAAGGGAAAACAATTATGAATTTCTATAAGAGTGCAACTTTAATCCATATATATCTAAAATAGGAACTGTTTCTAAGCTAAATATAGTGACCTTCAACATCGATAATCGCGCATGCGGATTTCGATATGAAGAAGCGAGTGGTCAAACTATTATATATATGCCTGTTTATCGGTCGTGAACGTGAAAGCGCTTTCCTCAGTTCGTGACCTAGTTTCATATTGTCAAAATATAAAGGGAAGTAACCGGAAGTAAAATGTAAACTTAGAAAAGTGATGAGTTATGCCAGGGACACTATATTTATATAGTGTCCCTGGTTATGCAGACAAAAATGTCGTTCGAAAAATTGATTTCTTATACGTCACGAAACGAGTGCATGGGCCGAATATAGGAGAAAGAAAGATAATATAGAAATGCTTTTTTTCTCTCGAATGCAGTGGAATAAAACATACACTAAAGCTTTGCCTGATTTTGTATTCACTTTCTTCGATGTAAAATCGATTCGATCTTGACACAAGGTCAAAATTTCGAAAGAATGCTCAAACACCTAATATTACAGATAGATAGCTAATATTACACACTTAAATGATTAAATATATGTGATATTAAACGTTTATTTGACTTGAAACAAATTAAGAAAAGAACAAACTCTGAGTAACAATCATTTTAGAAATAAAGAAAATCTGATCTTTCGCACCCAATTAATTTCATACTTGCCACATTTTAAATAGTAATGGGACTCGCAACTGGCATTTCTCTTGCGCCATACATATATTGTATGCATCAATGATTTAAATAAACAATTTATCTGATATATTGTTTCAAGGATGGTCTCCTTTTTAAACATATGAGCATACATTTTAACATCAGTGAAATACTTATTATAATTATTATTAAAAAAGGAGGAAGTTCATGTCTTCAGCAATTTAACCGTTTTCTCAAAGTTTTAAACGTTTAAAAGTTTTCATTGTTGCTTCAAACATGGAAAGGGTTAAATAGCTTTTTAATGCATGTAGATTTAAATTCCAAATTGACAAATACAACAAAAAAAATTAAATCAAAATCCTGACCAAATGAAATCCTGAAATTTGAATGTGGAATTTCACAAATCATGGAATAAGTCCTTAATGAAAACATTATGTGTATGTTTAGACTAATGAAAGTCAAGAATACATGTGTGTTAAAAGATAAATCAATGCAGTCTTTTCCGGCGACATTGATGCCTTGCATCAATTTTCTCTTGTTTATTTATATATAGACATATCAACACTCTTACAAGTGTTATATTTATTCAATAAGAGGGATTTTAGGACATTAGGGCTTCCATTAATGGTTCTTCATTCGACTAATTTTTAAAAAGTAAAATTAGTTCTTTGACAGAGGCCCATAGGAATACACTTTAGGTACTAGCGAACTGCACTGCTTTCCCTGTTAAAACACAATTGGATAATATTACACTTGAAATAGATTTACCCTTTCCCGCATACAACAAATCTGCAACAAAAGACTTTGAAAATAAATCAAGTCCAAAAAATGGAAACAATTCCATAAAATGGAGTAACATTATTTTAATTGAGTTGAACATTTAGTTTAAACATATTTATTGAGAAATATTTGTACATAGGTATATATGTAATACATGTTATGTTCATAGGATTGGAAAACAAGCGTCATAGACACTTATACAAATTCCTTTCCTCAGATAAATTTGCATCATATTCTAAATTACATGGCGTATTGATAGTGAGTTTACATGATATATGATAAATGAAATTAGACTATACTATTGTCTCAATATATCTTAATTTAAAATAAAAAATGTCTTTATAATATCATTACTGTTATGTCTCACCCAGAATCCCCAGCAGCAAACAACACGCACACGACAAACCTCGTCCCGTACTAAATCTCTTGGTTGTATCAATATATTTCTGGACATTAAGAAAGATTGCATTGTTTGATTCACGATAAACGCTCGTCGCCAAAGAGAATGCTGTTGCTAGTGGGTGGACATGAAAGATTGGAGAATAATGAGTCGCGGGCAGTTCGATATGATGGACAGTGAAGAAGAAAATGATTTGCTGTCTCTACACTACCACAAGCACAGAGGTCAGTTTCAACGATATTGCGGTAATACAGATCAAAGTTAAGTGAGCTGCATCCTAATCTCAAACGTGCATGATTGATTTGTTGCTTTCGTTGAACATTTGACGCAAAAAGAACAGAGACAATGCTCATAAAAAGTTATTCCTTCTTTAGCAAAACTGTTTTTAAGACTAATCTTATAACAACTTGTTATTCTTCTTATATAATAGTTTTAAGTATAGTTTTCCTACTTTCCCATAGAAAACTATGCATATGACCTTAGGTGTAGTAGTCTCTTTGAGAAGCGCCTCGCTTTTGGAGGGTTTTGTAAACGTTGACAAAGCACTCAAAGTGCTGCCAGCAAGGGGCTTACTGCAGACCAAGGAAAACATTAGGACAAGGATTTACCGATCAAATTTTGTTATCACATACACCTCACAAGAAGACATTGTTATGTCCGTTAATTGAATAATGTCTGAGTTGAATGCACAATATTGTATACACAGAATGGGGGTCTATCGCGTTTTTTTTTTTTATTTGACTGGCGGTATTTCACAGAGGTCGTTGCATAGTTTACACATTCATTGATGCATTTATTACATTGCATGCTATATCAAAATCAAAAGAATGCTGCATAACAATAAACACTTTATTGAAATTCCAATAAAAATATCAAAGCAAAAAAGTAAACAATCTGTATCTACATTTTCTGGTTACTAAAAACAAAAACTGGTGGCATATTTGTTTTACCTTGTTTAATATAATTTATATTATACTTTTAAAATTAACATGTTCATTTTATAAACAAAAGAATAATTACACTGTGCTATAAAAGAACAAAAATGAATGTTTCTTGCCTGGAGATTATTTGACAATAAACTACGTTAATACAAAATAAGCCAAAAATGTTATTTTTCCATAACATATGTGAAAAAATACATGCCATGCTTTTTTTCTTTCAACTTCTCATTAAGTGTGAATATCCAATAAGCAGGTTGTAGAAGTTGTTGATCCGAAGTTATTTATAGATCGGTCGGTTGTACTTTTTACTATGTAGTGTTTTTCAGACAACTGTGTAGCTTAGTAAAATATTTAATACTACAAAGATTAACATGAAATGCATGGGTTATATAGAAATATGTTACACTACGAGGCGTGGCTTTGAGTGGATACACTTTCATTCATGATTACATTTGTTAAGACAATATACACAACACTCCCCCCTTCCAAATATTAAATCATCAACTCAAATTCAATTTTTGAAATGGCAATCATAATACATCTGAGGAAAGAATCCGCATTTTGATGTTTAGACAGGAACTATTTGGCGGTTCGAAAGTCTTCGGATTTCGCCTACTATAGCAATTGGCTCTAACGATTTTTACATTTCGTGGGATTATTGCTATACCTAGAGCATATTTCTATGTTAAGCGTTTCTCATGATACAAGGAAACTGAGCATCAAACTATAGCACGTTCTTATAAACACCAGCAAAACGATCAGCCTCCACAGCTCTAGATAAGATGAGTATTTCACATCCACAACTCCTTATTTGACCATGCAAAGGGTTTACTATAGTCATAAGTGGGTTATTTTTGGAATCAGACCAGTTTACTCCTTCTTATTTAATCATCTGGCCTCTGTCATATAATTGTGTACAACGAGGAACCGGTAAAGGGAGACCGTTCTTCGGGGAGTCAACGCACATATAGATCTTACCCTATCTGAAATGCATAATATCTATTTTTTCTAAGGGTTGACACATCAACAATCCGTATTCTCAAAATAGGTGTTACTCTTTGTGTTTCTGATTACATGGCATTACCCAGCAGACTACAGCGGAACAACTCGCTGCAACACTCATCGACCATATTATTAATTTATTAAATAAGAAGAACCATGCAAGACGATCAATCCATTCCCGTTTACAGAAACTCTGCAGCAGATGATATGAAAATATATACGCAAACTATGGAGAAGATAAACACGGGATGGGATGTTAAAAGATTATTCAGTCATATGAAAATAGCTGAACAATAAAATGCACATAAATACATTTCCCAAACCCATTCTAATTAACAACCGTTATAATATTAAAGAAATGCTTACAGCCTTGAAACTGTGCTTTAATACAAACAGAATTACCACTAATTCTCTGCAAAATAATTGAAAACTTCTTTTTATTTTCACGTGCAAACTAGCTGTATACTTTCATTTCCTTGTGCAAAGTAACGGTCTTAACCTGACCTCGACTTTATTCGCAGAGAAGTTATGCCTTAAACACATACGGAAATTAACACGCAGTGTAATTGCCGGTTGAGATTGACGTAGGCCTCAAGGGCTATCTGTTAGAATATGTACGACTCTAAAATACAATGGCGTTGACATATCTATAACATATATACAGTATTTTTTGTTGAAATTCCTAAGACCTTTTCTGTGGATTACTACAACCCATTATTTACTGGCCTTTTCTCGTCCTGATCATTTTAATCTTTAAGTCTTACATAATGATAAGATTAGAACTAATATCATTATTCAAAATGTTGTAAACAGACGATAAGACTCACCTTATTGTGACCTTACTATGGAAATAAGCTAATACGTGTACATGCTGGGCAAACCAAATATTGGATTGAACCTTATTAAGCAGGCTCACCGCAGCGTGGTGGTGAATTAACTATGTAAAACAGGACGATTTATACAACTCATTGCTGTTTACGATGTTTCACAAACAGAAAAATTGCTATTAGTAAAACTGAACTGTTGTCTTATTTCCTCCGAAATTTCGCAGATTTAATGTGAGCCATACAGTTTTAAGTAATTCCATTAAGCAGTTCTTGATAAATCTGTTTAGAAATGCCGCACGAAAACAGGTTTTCGGGATTTCAAAATCAATGTTGACAAGTCATCTATTCGGAACTTCTCGGCAGAATACATCTAGGTGTAGGGTACCGAAATCGGCCGAGGAGTTCCGAATGACGTCTCATAGTCGCACTTTGCAAAACTGAGCTCGCTATTACCATGACGTAACTTACTTGATACGAATTGGGATCTATTGTACTATAACATGTATAATACATATTTAGATGGACACCTAAAAGTATAAGCTTACACCAAGCTTATGTTTGGCAACTTCCAAAGATTAAAATTGCATGAGATACCGAACCTTGACATTTCTGTTCGCCAAATAGTTAATTCTGCACGGCGAGGGTAAACAAAAACAAGCAAACAAACCTTGACATTTCTGCTCGCCAAATAGTTAATTCTGCACGACGAGGGTAAACAAAAACAAACAAACAAACAAACCTTGACATTTCTGCTCGCCAAATAGTTAATTCTGCACGGCGAGGATTAACAAAAAAGAAACAAACAAACCTTGGCATTTGGAATGAGAGGAATTGCTCATGTACGTAACTTTAATTGATACGTAAGTTTATAATTGCAGGTAGAAGCCATCTACCTAAAATATTACGAGGCTTACATCCAAATTCTATTGTAACGTTAGGGCAACACTTATAATTTAAGTTTTATTTAATATATGTATATATATATCTGCGAATTCCTTGATCCACGGAATTTAACTTTTGTAAAAGTACATTGATACTTAAAATATGAATAGATTTGTGATTTCGATATAAAGCAGGGTATCATTAGTCATTCAGGGTCCAATACCACCAATCTTTCTTAGCCCTAAGTAATACTTAAATACTTAAGGGCTTATTTAATCATTTGTGTTTCCCTAATATTGTGTTAAACATGAAATGAAATATTTTGGCATTTGTATTAGGGAAACAAAAATGATGAAATACGCTCTTAAGTATTTAAGTTTAACTTAGCCCTAAGTAAGGTTGGTGGAATTGGACCCAGTTCACTAACACAAACGTGTGTTTATTCCAACCTGAATTACAAGACGAATGTTTGACGCAAAGCGTCAAAGAGAAGCCGCAATATTTCGTTGCACATGAAGAGATAAGAAAAAAAGAACATTTAAATCCACAAACATTAGAACATTTTAAACTGAAGTCGGTATTTGAAGATATAACTTTTATGTAGGATATTCAACCTGGCAGGGTCAGTGTTTTAAGTGAATGAGATGATTAAGAGCTAAACTGATCATAACATACAAAACTCCATAAATGGTAGTAAGAGTTTAAATTATTGTGGCAAATGGAGCAATTGAAAATCAATGCTGTCGTATTACAAACGAACACTCTCGAGTGGACGACAATAATGTGAACTCTTGTCGTGATTAGCATTCAGAAATTCTAGGAAACGCATTTCAATGTTAACGTAATCCGAAACACTGACAAGAGAGAAAATGTGGGCACATCTACAATTTTCGTACAGTCAACATTAATCTTAAAGCGGTCAATCTTTCACTGGTAAGTTTTTCAATAAAACAATAAATGTGCAATTCAATGGGTGGGTAAAGTCCATATTTTGTTAACCATTTCCTTATTACATATGCATTTTAAAGCTGCTGCAGCGGACGACTTTTGAAAACATTGTGACAAAAGGAATAATTGCTCACAAGGAATTTATCCTTTTGCTACAATGTTTTCTACTTTATGTCCATAAATTATACTTTCATTTAACAAGATGTTCCAAGTTTTGACCGTGACATGATTGAAAATTGTTGAAATAGTGTCAACATCTAATCAACCATAAGTTTTCCTAGTTGGTTTCAAAGTTGTCTGGTGCAGATTTGCTGTATGTGAGAAAGGGTTAAATGTCCAAAACTGTCTATTATTTGCACCCCATTCCGTTTTATTGACGTCAGTATGGGATAGGATTTAATTTTGTACCATGGGGTGACATAATCGAAAAGGGAGCAGCCAACATTATTATTGTTAAGAAAAACTCTGTTATATGTTTGAAAAAAACAACCTGTATGAATCAATAAATTGTATTAACTGATTAAAGAAACAACAAGATACAAAATACGTTTGTCTTCTACCGTTATTACAAAACTTTAGACACATTTTATTTGTATTTAATAACTTTTCCCCAACTGCCTAGGCTACGCTGTTTTTTATTGTTTGGTTTACGGCCCTGACCCAATTCATCAAAGCTCAGAAAAAAGTTCACTTTTCCCAAACTTTCTAGGCTACGCGTTTTTAATTGTTTGTTTTACGGGCCCAAAATTCGCCGGATGTTTTTGCCTATCTATAAAATTCTGTCGTATTTCAAAACTTAAAACGTTCCCCCATACAGTTTTTTCATTCAGACCATTGTATTCTTGCTATATGTTGACTATACATGTGAACCTTTTCTTTTAATTTCATAAATGCTCAATTTTGATCATAAATATCTTTAAACTTTGTAAAATTACTTTTTTTGATCCATGCAAAATTCTGTCATCCATGGAAACCGAAAGATAAAAATAGTGAAGACTTAAAAAATCTTCTTCTCCTCCGTAAGTATCAGGCCGATTTTCAAGTAATTGTGTAGAAATGTTGCTTGGGTGACCTTCTTTCAGATTCCTTCGAGTCAAGTTGATTGGTCGAAAACTATGGCCGCCAGAGGGCGGGGCTATTTTTGCCTTATAATATGGCTATAGTGAAAACTTAAAAAAATATTTTATATATATATGACCCTCTATCAGATTCCTTCAAGCCATGTTGATTGGTCAAAAAACATGGCGACTAGGGGGCGGGGCTGTTTGGAGATTTAATGGCAGTGGAGCGATACTGGCCCTCTTGGACCTCTTGTTGTTATCATTCTTCTGATAAACAGGAAGGAGAATAGACTTCCCCCTCTTCTTCCAAAGCTTGTGTCACACTTAACTTATAACTAGAGGCATTAAATGTTAATATTTAAGCACGTATGTGATTTTTTTTTTATCTAATTGATCTAGTCCGAGCAGATTTGAAACCGTTTATTTGTAAAAAATTAAGAAACTTCATTTTGTATGGTAACCTTTTATTATAGGCTATGGTAGCCAGGTGAGCAATACAGGCACATCTTGGCCTTCTTGGTTATGATAAAGGGACATTTGGCCTTCTTGTTCGAAACATTTACATCCTGTCTGTTTTCACAGCGTCCGTGTCGGGTGTGTAATGGTAGAGCGTCCGCATCGGGTGTGTATTGGTAGAACGTCCGCATCGGGTGTGTAGTGGTAGAGCGTGCTCATTGGGTGTGTAGTTATAGAGCATCCGCATTGGATGTGTAGTGGTAGAGCATCCGCATCGGATGTGTAGTGGTAGAGCGTCCGCATTGGTTGTGTAGTTGTAGAGCGTCCGCATTGGGTGTGTAGTGGTAGAGCGTCTGCATCGGGTATGTAGTGGTAGAGCGTCCGCATTGGAGGTGTAGTAGTAGAGCGTCCGAATCGGAGGTGTAGTAGTAGAGCGTCCTCATCGGAGGTGTAGTGGCGGAGCGTCCGCATCGGAGGTGTAGTGGCGGAGCGTCCGCATTGGAGGTGTGGTAGTAGAGCGTCCGAATCGGGTGTGTAGTGGTAGAGCGTCCGCATCGGAGGTGTATTGGTAGAGCGTCCGAATCGGAGGTGTAGTAGTAGAGCGTCCTCATCGGAGGTGTAGTGGTAGAGCGTCCGCATCGGAGGTGTAGTGGCGGAGCGTCCGCATTGGAGGTGTGGTAGTTGAGCGTCCGAATCGGGTGTGTAGTGGTAGAGCGTCCGCATCGGAGGTGTAGTGGTAGAGCGTCCGCATCGGATGTGTAGTGGTAGAGCGTCCGCATCGGATGTGTAGTGGTAGAGCGTCCGCATCGGATGTGTAGTGGTAGAGCGTCCGCATCGGAGGTGTAGTGGTAGAGCGTCCGCATTGGAGATGTGGTAGTAGAGCGTCCGCATCGGGTGTGTAGTGGTAGAGCGTCCGCATCGGAGGTGTAGTGGCGGAGCGTCCGCATTGGAGGTGTGGTAGTTGAGCGTCCGAATCGGGTGTGTAGTGGTAGAGCGTCCGCATCGGAGGTGTAGTGGTAGAGCGTCCGCATCGGATGTGTAGTGGTAGAGCGTCCGCATCGGATGTGTAGTGGTAGAGCGTCCGCATCGGAGGTGTAGTGGTAGAGCGTCCGCATCGGGTTCGTAGTGGTAGAGCGTCCGCATCGGGGGTGTAGTGGTAGAGCGTCCGCATCGGAGGTGTAGTGGTAGAGCGTCCGCATCGGGTGTGTAGTGGTAGAGCGTCCGCATCGGGTTCGTAGTGGTAGAGCGTCCGCATCGGGGGTGTAGTGGTAGAGCGTCCGCATCGGAGGTGTAGTGGTAGAGCGTCTGCATCGGGTGAGAGATATCGCCGATTCGATCCCCGGTCGTGTCATACCAAAGACTTAGAAAATGTTAGTAATGTCTGCCCTCCTTGGCGCCCAGGGTTATGGGTTAGCATTACTTACCAAGGAAACGCCGTGATATAACTGAAACATTGATGAAAGAGGCGTAAACTGATCCGCCAGATCAACAGAATAATTTGGCAGAGAACAGATACGGGAAAAGGAGGTGGGCTCACACATTTTCACTTTTAATCTTACAAAAATCCCATGCATTTTACAAAACATGTACAAAAACATATACATACATGAGTAAGATGTAAAAAGATAAAAGAAAAAACGCAAAGACGAGTACATCAGAAAATATTCTCTGTTGCTATACATGTTTTGTGAACTGACTATCGTATTATAAATGAATAACCGTTGAAATCTGCGTTAAATCTAAATCAATATATTCTGTCAACTGTAGCAAACAAACTTCTCATTTGTATTATTTAATCCTTTCCCAAATACAACAAATCTGCAGCAGACAACTTTGAAAACATAGTGATTAAAACCTGAAAAATCTCCATAAAAGATAGCTTAATTGTTAAATAAAGTTGAAAACATTGTGGCCAAAGGAGACATTGCTCATCATGAGTAATTTCACCTTTGGCCAGAATGTTTTCAAAAGTCGTCTGCTTCTTTTGCGTCAAATGCGCCTGCAGGTGGAAAAGGAGAAGGGTTAATTGTTCTTGTTGACAGAGTCTGACTGGTCAATGTATCTGTCCGCGTGACTGGGTTTCGTTAAAACTTATTTATTTTACATCGATTGCGAAACAAGCTATCAGCTTATATTAAATCACGCACAATGTCTGCTTCCTGGATACTTAACCAGTACTCGCGCCATATGGAATGTTTGAATCTATATTGGAGTCTCGTCGCATCTTAGACGACGTCAATACATTTTAAAGGGACTGAATCCCATATGAGAAAAAAGCGGAAAAAAAAGAAAATTGTTAAAAATTGCTATTACCTTGATGTTTTTGCATGTAAGGAATTGAGATTGCACACTATTAATATTGCGGAGATTTTTCGTTATTTTGCATTGTAAAATCTACTGGGTTAGTAACCCAGTAAATCTAAAAATATCGCTGTATATTTATCACGTGATCACTAAAACCGAATTGACAATCTCCTTCGCAGAGTTGTCGTTCCTTACACTCACGCATACATGAATGTAATGAGTCGATAGTGTTAGAGAATGCCGAATTGAATCCACAAATTCAAATGAGCAAGAGGAAATTCCACGGTATTTTTAAACGGGAAAACACGAAGCGGACGTTTTTTTAACTGCTTATTTCCTATGAAATAATGAAAAACAAGACTTGTACGACCTTCTCCAACATTCCGTTACATATATATCGACGTATTGTGGATTCATTAGAATAAGTATAAAATATAACGATTTTGGACCATTATGGTGTTCAGTCCCTTTAATATCGTTACGATTGATCGATGTACTCTATATACATCTTTTTAAATGGGATAAGCCGATGTACTTTATACGTGTATATATTGGGATTGACCGGTGTACTTTATACGTGTATATATAAATCTGATTGACCAGTGTACTTTAAATGTGTATATATACATGAGATTAGCCAGTGTACTTATGCATGTATATATAAATGGGATTGACCCGTATTCTTATACGTGTATACATAAATGGGATTGACCGGTGTACTTTATACGTGTATATATAAATGGGATTGACCTTTGTACTTTATGCGTGTATATATAAATGGGATTGACCGGTGGACTTTATGCGTGTATATATAAATGGGATTGACCGATCTACTTTATACGTGTATATATAAATGGGATTGACCGTGTACTTTTTACGTGTATATATAAATGGGATTGACCGGTGTACTTTATACGTGTATAAGTAAATGGGATTGACTAGTGTACTTATACGTGTATATATATATGGGATTGACCGGTGTACTGTATACGTGTATATATGAATGGAATTAGGCGATGTACTTTATACGTGTATATATACATGTGATTAGCCAATGTACTTATACGAGTATATATAAATGGGATTGACCAGTGTACTTATACGTGTATATATAAATGGGATTGACCGGTGTACTTTATACGTGTATATATACATGGGATTGACCGGTGTACTTTATACGTGTATATATAAATGGGATTGACCGGTGTACTTCATACGTGTATATATAAATGGGATTGACCAGTGTACTTTATACGTGTATATATACATGGGATTGACCGGTGTACTTTAAACGTGTATATATAAATGGGATTGACCGGTGTACTTTAAACGTGTATATATAAATGGGATTGACCGGTGTACTTTAAACGTGTATATATAAATGGGATTGACCAGAGTACTCAAACTGTGTATATTTAAATTGGATTAACCCTTGTACTTTATACGTGTATATATACATGGGATTGACCGGTGTACTTATACGTGTTTATATAAATGGGATTGACCGGTGTACTTTAAACGTGTATATATACATAGGATTGACCGGTGTACTTTATAACCAGAAAGCAGTGTATCTTTCATTAACTCCTTAACACATATAGACACGATTCCGCAGAATAGGTATTCCTCACCATCGGCAATTTTATTATTTTCAAAAATGTATTCCTCTTTATTCAATAATTGTAAGCAATATAAACATATTTATTATATGTGTGTAAAGCTTAACGAGTCAGGAGGACTTTCATTGAAAACATATTTCTACTGAGAGATGAAGGAGCCTTGCTGTACGAATATCAAAGCCAGACGATATGTCTGACAAATGGTGATTCATTGCTTTTACTACTTGCAGACGCATTGTTGTTGACGTAAGTGTAGCAATAAAAGGATAACTAGCAATCTCTCTTGCCAAAATGTTTCAATAAGTGTTTGTTCAGAAGCTACGGGGATGCTTTTGTGACTGGGTTATAATTTGAGCCGTCCCGCGAAAACAACAAACCACTATTGACTCTGCGTAAAGTATCGATCCGGATCAGCCTAAGCATGCCGCGTAGGCTTACCGGATAGACACTTTTCGCCTCCTGTGGATTTTCTGTTTCAGTAATCATTACTCTATACCCATATCACCCTGAGACGGAATATGTCGGCCCGGATCAGTCTGAGTGTACTGCACAGGCTGATCTGGGTCGATACCTTACGCATAGGCTATATTGTTGGTTGTCTCGCGTGACGGCCCATTTACATTAAACGAAATAATCATTAAATGAACCCAATAGGGCTGATCAGAACCTAGAAGTATTTTTTTAAGCTAATTGTAAATTATTTTGAGGCTTGAAATGTTGTGGATTTGAGGTATATGTACATGTATAATACAATATGAACATCTTTTGCCGCACAAACCGCATAGCAGTTTCTATAAATAAAATCATTAAGCGGTTTACTAAACGAAAACTCATTAAAGGATCACCAAACACATTAACAGTAACAGTACACACCGAGGACACGTATACGTCACGAGACCCTTGTTTTGTGTGTATGTGGATTTGTACAGCTTTTAACATTTTCAATGATATCACGGTGTTTCCTGAGTAAGTTTTCAGTACTCCTGGTCCGTTCATCCTGATACCATGTATATCACGGCGTTTCCTGAGTAAGTTATCAGTACTCCTGGTCCGTTTATCCTGATACCATGTATATCACGGCGTTTCCTGAGTAAGTTATCAGTACTCCTGGTCCGTTTATCCTGATACCATGTATATCACGGCGTTTCCTGAGTAAGTTATCAGTATTCCTGGTCCGTTTATCCTGATACCATGTATATCACGACGTTTCCTGAGTAAGTTATCAGTACTCCTGGTCCGTTTATCCTGATACCATGTATATCACGGCGTTTCCTGAGTAAGTTATCAGTACTCCTGGTCCGTTTATCCTGATACCATGTATATCACGGCGTTTCCTGAGTAAGTTATCAGTACTCCTGGTCCGTTTATCCTGATACCATGTATATCACGGCGTTTCCTGAGTAAGTTATCAGTACTCCTGGTCCGTTTATCCTGATACCATGTATATCACGACGTTTCCTGAGTAAGTTATCAGTATTCCTGGTCCGTTTATCCTGATACCATGTATATCACGGCGTTTCCAGAGTAAGCTATCAGTATTCCTGGTCCGTTTATCCTGATACCATGTATATCACGACGTTTCCTGAGTAAGTTATCAGTATTCCTGGTCCGTTTATCCTGATACCATGTATATCACGGCGTTTCCTGAGTAAGTTATCAGTATTCCTGGTCCGTTTATCCTGATACCATGTATATCACGACGTTTCCTGAGTAAGTTATCAGTATTCCTGGTCCGTTTATCCTGATACCATGTATATCACGACGTTTCCTGAGTAAGTTATCGGTACTCCTGGTCCGTTCATCCTGATACCATGTATATCACGGCGTTTCCTGAGTAAGTTATCGGTACTCCTGGTCCGTTTATCCTGATACCATGTATATCACGGCGTTTCCTGAGTAAGTTATCAGTACTCCTGGTCCGTTTATCCCGATATCATGTATATCACGGCGTTTCCTGAGTAAGTTATCAGTACTCCTGGTCCGTTTATCCCGATACCATGTATATCACGGCGTTTCCTGAGTAAGTTATCAGTACTCCTGGTCCGTTTATCCCGATACCATGTATATCACGGCGTTTCCTGAGTAAGTTGTCAGTACTCCTGGTCCGTTTATCCTGATACCATGTATATCACGGCGGTTCCTGAGTAATTTATCAGTACTCCTGGTCCGTTTATCCCGATACCAGAGAATCAATCGTAACGTTAACCCGACAGCCCTGTGTGCCAAGGAAGGATTGTCATTATCGCCATTTAAAATTATCTATGCCATGAGCCGGCCGGGGATCGAACTCACGACCTCCTGGGGCGGACGCTCTGTCACTACAGCACCAAATCGGTTACGATATGAAACGTGAAAGTGCGGTCGCTTAAATAAATTAATGTCCTTGTTTTTTTGTAGTTCAAATGTTACCAGATGGTTTTGTTATTGTTTTTTTCGCCTTGAAGTGTTGACCAGAAAATACTGCCGTTATTCGTTTCCGTCTGTAGTATAAAACTTTCAAAGGAATGACTGCTTTATTGCTGTTTGTAAATGGGAACGTGCGTACGAAAACAAATATCATAGGAGCCCGTGCATGGGAAAAGGTACACGTTGACCTTTGTGAACAGTATATATCCATAGCAGCCTTTGCATCTGCACACAAGCTTGTGATTTTGTCAACTTGTGTAGATTCGGATACAATCGAGCAGGTGGAAAATATTATATGAAAAAAAAACTATTCAGAAATGCCAACTTGTGCATTTTTTAATGCAATGTCTCATTAAGCTCATGTTTTTCGGTATGTTTTTGGTAAATTACAGGGCATTGTACCCGAATAATTCCACTGGTGGCTTCGTCTAAAACATTAACACATCGTTTTTGACGATAAGACACGCGTCGTTTCCATTTTCCATTATATGTCGTAAACACATTTAGATATCGTTAACACATTTATATGTCGTTAACACATTTAGATGTCGTTAACACATTTAGATGTCGTAAACACATTTATATTTCGTTAACACATTAAGATGTGTTTTTTGTTCTACCAACAAGATAAATCTCCACCACGAAACGACAAGAAAATTACCCAGGCTATTCATAAACTATATATGATTCATTCTCGATACCCAGGCTATTCATAAACTATATATGATTCATTCTCGGTACCCAGGCTATTCATAAACTATATATGATTCATTCTCGGTACCCAGGCTATTCATAAACTATATATGATTCATTCTCGATACCCAGGCTATTCATAAACTATATATGATTCATTATCGGTACCCAGGCTATTCATTAACTATATATGATTCATTCTAGGTACCCAGGCTATTCATAAACTATATATGGGCAAATTGGCTGTTAAAATCTCGTACTCATGAATAATGTATAAGGTGAAATGCAGCCGTTTGATTGGCCGCATGACATAAACCTCATGCGATACGAAAATTCCAGTGTAGTTACGGAGGAAATCGTGGCGCATGCTTTACGAAGTTTCGCTAGCTAATTTGCCCAGGGCATCATATATTTTATGAATAGCCTGGGTACCGAGGATGAATATAATTGAGCTTCGCATTTAACATAAAGCAGTAATTTCCCGAATCAACAGCTCTCCATAATTGAGCCATTGAGGTTAACCACGTTGTCCTATACTTGTACTGATGATACTATGCAGTTAGTTTAAGTTTAAACTTATTTATTTTACATCGATTGCAAAACAAGTTTCAGCTCATATTAATCAAGTTCGATGTCTGCTTCCTGGATACTTAACCAGTACTCGCGCCGTTTATGTGGAAAAATCCCAAAGTCAGGACCCGCTCATCACGGAACTCGAACAAGGGACCTTTGATACGAGAGTCCGACGCTCTACCTCTGCACCACTGTCTTCCACGCAGTTAATATGCACCACTGTCTTCCACGCAGTAACTATGCAGTTCGTAAGGAGTGATGGATGTATGCCGCTGGTATCTAACAAAGTCCACTCCTGAATGCCCCTCGTCAACAACTCATTTGTCTTCATTGTCTGGGTTTGTTTACCCTCACGCTTATCTATCTATACATCCATTTGTCCTGAAATGATCACCGTCATTTTGACACTTTGTTTCTATATACTGTCATTCGGCAGACAGTAAGTGTTATTTATCAGTCAGAAAAAATGGTGTCTTTATGCGAAATGACTGAAATGTAGAATTTGAAATGCATTAATCAGCACAACTATATAATTACATAAAACAATGCATGAATTTAAGAGTACTTTTAAATTTAATTTAATCCTTTTCCGACAGAAGACCAGTTATGTTTCCATTTCCCACACTGTTTTAACGTAATTATACCTCCAACTGTCCATTTGTGTTCAAATGTCGGCAGTATGCTCGAACGATATACAAGCGGTGTACTCATGGTGCGATTCACAGTCATTAGATGATAGTTTGTTCTAAGAGTCCCCCGAACGATATACAAGCGGTGTACTCATGGTACGATTCACAGTCATTAGATGATAGTTTGTTCTAAGAGTCACCCGAACGATATACAAGCGGTGTACTCACGGTACGATTCACAGTCATTAGATGATAGTTTGTTCTAAGAGTCCCCCGAACGATATACAAGCGGTGTACTCACGGTACGATTCACAGTCATTAGATGATAGTTTGTTCTAAGAGTCCCCCGAACGATATACAAGCGGTGTACTCACGGTACGAGTCACAGTCATTAGATGATAGTTTGTTCTAAGAGTCCCCCGAACGATATACAAGCAGTGTACTCATGGTACGATTCACAGTCATTAGATGATAGTTTGTTCTAAGAGTCACCCGAACGATATACAAGCGGTGTACTCACGGTACGAGTCACAGTCATTAGATGATAGTTTGTTCTAAGAGTCCCCCGAACGATATACAAGCAGTGTACTCATGGTACGATTCACAGTCATTAGATGATAGTTTGTTCTAAGAGTCACCCGAACGATATACAAGCGGTGTACTCACGGTACGAGTCACAGTCATTAGATGATAGTTTGTTCTAAGAGTCCCCCGAACGATATACAAGCGGTGTACTCATGGTACGATTCACAGTCATTAGATGATAGTTTGTTCTAAGAGTCCCCCGAACGATATACAAGCGGTGTACTCACGGTACGAGTCACAGTCATTAGATGATAGTTTGTTCTAAGAGTCCCCCGAACGATATACAAGCGGTGTACTCACGGTACGAGTCACAGTCATTAGATGATAGTTTGTTCTAAGAGTCCCCCGAACGATATACAAGCAGTGTACTCATGGTACGATTCACAGTCATTAGATGATAGTTTGTTCTAAGAGTCACCCGAACGATATACAAGCGGTGTACTCACGGTACGAGTCACAGTCATTAGATGATAGTTTGTTCTAAGAGTCACCCGAACGATATACAAGCGGTGTACTCACGGTACGAGTCACAGTCATTAGATGATAGTTTGTTCTAAGAGTCACCCGAACGATATACAAGCGGTGTACTCACGGTACGAGTCACAGTCATTAGATGATAGTTTGTTCTAAGAGTCACCCGAACGATATACAAGCGGTGTACTCACGGTACGAGTCACAGTCATTAGATGATAGTTTGTTCTAAGAGTCACCCGAACGATATACAAGCGGTGTACTCACGGTACGAGTCACAGTCATTAGATGATAGTTTGTTCTAAGAGTCACCCGAACGATATACAAGCGGTGTACTCATGGTGCGAGTCACAGTCATTAGATGATAGTTTGTTCTAAGAGTCACCCGAACGATATACAAGCGGTGTACTCACGGTACGATTCACAGTCATTAGATGATAGTTTGTTCTAAGAGTCACCCGAACGATATACAAGCGGTGTACTCATGGTACGATTCACAGTCATTAGATGATAGTTTGTTCTAAGAGTCACCCGAACGATATACAAGCGGTGTACTCATGGTGCGATTCACAGTCATTAGATGATAGTTTGTTCTAAGAGTCACCCGAACGATATACAAGCGGTGTACTCACGGTACGAGTCACAGTAATTAGATGATAGTTTGTTCTAAGAGTCACCCGAACGATCTGCAATTCTAACACCTTGTTTATATTCTATATTCTCAGTGACATATTAGCTTAATGGTCAACAGAACAATATTACAATAAGTATATATCCTGGATGTTTATGTTTTATTTGTGGTTTGACGTCGTTTTCAACATTAAGTCAGTAATATTACGGCGACAGAACACACACTCATCGAGGGCTTGGTGTGAAACGGTTGTAACTAAAATTGGTAATTTTTTTACCAAGGTTAATCACCTCGCCATAAAGTCTTTATAAGCGTTAAATCATTTCTCTTGGTAAACAATGGAAATTTAGGTGCCATTGCTCGTTTTGAGCAATGGCACCTAAATTTGCATTGTTTACAAATGGGTCAAAATTGCCCCTAAACCAGGGTTTTCAAAATAGGATTTAAGTTACAACCGTTTCACGCCAAGCCCTCGTCATACTCACTGGGTAAATAAACCATTACTTGTCTTGGAAATGTGCCTTAGCCCATGGGCACTCCACCATTGATGGCGTATATATCAAGTAACGCTTAAATGTCCTATTAGAGTTTGTTTGAAGAAATCAACATTGTTTTGTCGTTTCTACTGTATTGGTTATATATAGGCTGTCCAGTTTTCCTTGTGTAAAATAATGTGCAGAAAAGTGAGTATAGCCGTTTTCAATAATTCCAATGAAGTATTGAAATATGGAAACCAACGAGTAACACAGACAGATGATTTACTTGCGTATTGCCCTTGTGGTCAAATTACGCCAAATATATCCGCTGTTATGCTGATCTACACCCAAATAGCCCCTAAAAAAACATTGTTTGCGTAGAAATGAGTGTATACCATCACCAGAATGAAATGACTATATGACATTGAGTTTAAAACCATTTAATCACTTTTAGTATTGTGAAAGTAAAGAGTTTTGTTACTCCCCCTAACACCCCATTTTCTTTGGATTGTTTTAAGCTTGGAATGGAAGACTGAAACTGGTCGATTTACATGGAAACAAAGAAAGAATTTATTCCGTGTATTGTAACCTAAACTGAACCTACTTTATCAGGCCAGAATAAGTAAACTCCTTTGATTTTAGAAGAAACACACCGGAAGACGCATTCTGCCGAGTCCCGGTAGCTCAGTCTGTAGCGACGCGCGATGTCAATCCAGGGGCTGTGAGTTCGAATCCCAGCTCGGTCAACATTCTTTATGACGTTTGAAAAATGTCACGGTGACAAGCGTCATTCGTCTTTCACCAATGGGCTAACAACACATGTGGAAAAGTAGCCAGTTGCTTGGAAATAATGTTGTGTGGAAAACTGGTGTGAGAAAACCAGGAAATATATGAGTAGGTGAACTGGCCGCCGCAATATGACTGAACAATTGTTGAAAACGGCGTTAAACCCAAATCAATCAATCTTTCTCCATGAAATCATGTAAAATACAACGATAAGGATCCAACAAAGCCGAAAGAACACAACTTGAACCATTGTGACCTGTATATGTGATGATGGAGCGTTAAGTTGTTTTTCTATTTGTCTATTTATAGAGACATACCTTTTAATCAGATTAATATATTTCTTCCCATTTGATTATTGATTCCTATTAAATAGTATTTTTCCTATGGGCTTTATATTTTTCGCGAAGGCAGAATGTAATTTTAAGTGAGAAAAATTGCGATTCTGTCGCACCTCTGAATTATGAGAGTTTAAAGAGCAATGTTTGTAATTCCTTTACTTAAAATATATATATTTCTATTTTAATATTTTTTTTTTTCTGGAGGAGAGCAGCTATCAGTCCTGCCTGTCCATGGGAAAAGGTTCAAGTTTACTTAAGTAAATAGTGTAGATCGAGATCAGCATTTACATATGCACATTATTAGTCGCCGGGCAGAAGCCCGCGACTTCTATTTTTAATAGGTTTTCTGAAATCACATGGGAGGGGGGATTATTATTAAAAAGAAACACATTTAGATGTCTTGAACATATTACAATTGTGTTTGTTTAAAAACACTAAGTAATGACACATCTAAAATGAAATAAATATTCCGATGTTTTAGGTATTTTCAGTTTCTTTATTTGGACTCGCATTTATGTGTTTTTGTTTTATTTACGAAGACAAAACAGTCCCTATTAACTAGACTGGTATACATTTATTTTACACTATTTACTACATGTAATCAAAAGGCGATAACTACAAACCTTTACGTCGCAGTCTAATTTGTTTACTTACGCGCACCTGCGTGACTCGCGAATACCAACTGCGTAGATCAATCTCCTTTGCAGAGAGCCGCTCTTTACACTCACTTACAAATAGTAAATTATAGGTGATTTAAAATGTTTATTTGGTTCGAAACAAATGAAGAAAAGAACAAATCGAGATAAAACTGGTTTTAATGGAAAAATGACTTTGAACGAACACTCTCTGCCTATAAAGAGAGTTTCAAGAACGACACCTCTGCGAATAAGAAAGAATCGGGTCTTTCGTACAAAATTATTTCGTCCTTGACAATTTTAAATGTGTCATTTAATTCCCTAAAGGCATATTGCTTCCGATCTGCATATTGTTATGCATCATTGACAAAAGGGCGCTCATCATAATATAATTTTAAAACATGAGTAGTTTGTTATTTTCATTATAAAAAAGGAAGGAAAGAATTAAAATAAATCAACATGTTGTAGGGCTAAGTTTATGTTCGAAATTAAGTTTAAATTATACAACAATTTCAATGAGATTTAACTGTTTAGTTGATATTATATTTCGAAGGTGGTCTAATTTATAAATATTGGACTACATTTCAACATTTGTTAAAGTATGATATAATTAGGATGCCAAGCTAATATCATTTTGAGAAAAAGAGAAAACTCATGTCTTCAGCGATTTAACCCTTATCTCATTGTTTTAAAAGTAGATTGCTGCAAAGGTGTCCACTGTTGACTTTAAAAGAGGAAAGGTAAAATGACGTGCTATTGCATGCAAATCCTAAATTGTCTGTTTTGTGGTTTTATTGAAAAATAATAAAATTCAAATATTCTGACAAACATCTTGAAAAGTGTATGTGGAATTCACAAATCTTATAATTATTCCTTAATGAAAGCACAGTATACATACTAAGACTAATGATTGGCAAGATTACTCATTTCCATTACTGTTTATGATCAATAATTAGTTGGTTGTGTGTATGGTCAACCTACTTTGGAATGGAGATTGATCATAAACATTGAAAGGCTTCAATTATCATTTACTTCGTTGACAAAACAATGCAAGTTATGATACATTTTCACTTGACCCCACCCCTGATGTTCCAATATGCCCCTCAGTTGATAACTGTTTATTCAACTACTATACTGTTAGTGTTATGCATAACTGCACTATGGATATCCGGCGACATTGATGCGTTGCATCAACTTTCTCTTGTGACCAAGTTATACAATGTACTCAGCATTTACATAAGCGTGTTAGATTCTTTCTGTATTAACTCAAATCTACACTTACATGGATACATGAGCAAATTCAAGAAAAAAAGGGATAAGAGTTATTATTTTCGCGTGATATGAGTTTTCATTGGGAAAGCACATTATTGTTAAAGCTGTAGACATAATAATAATTTTAAGCCAGGTTTTATGGTTTACCTATTCAAGCCTGTTGGCTTTCAATTGTTATCTCTTTTGCTTGTAAGTCTGAATGATGGAATACAATAACCGGAATTTAATCACAAGCCTTTCATGTTTTACATTCCAAACTTTATCGTAGAACAGAATGTCTATATTATGATATTGATCTAAATAAACACTTTCTGATATCTCTTCATTTCATAAATAAATGTTTAACATAACACACTCGCACATAGAACAGGGCATGTCAGTGGGAATGTCCTTCGTAATTGACCCGAAAAGTCCCCCCTGACAAGCAAAGCAGAGTATACGCGTGCGCATAAACATAAACACACACACACACACACACACAGTTGGTCCGGACACCCCCCCCCCCCCCCCCCCCGACACGCAATGCAAAGCACGCTCGTGCACACGAAGCAGAACAGAAGCTTCTATCAGCTTATACATATATACATGTATTCTGATAAACCTCAGCTGTGACTTGGTACCTTTTCGTATGGATATGCTTATTTAGATAAAGCATGTACTTATACATCCCCCCGACACGCAATGCAAAGCACGCGCGTGCACACAAAGCAGAACAGAAGCTTCTATCAGCTTATACATATATATACATGTATTCTGATAAACCTCAGCAGCTGGACAGATTTATATTAACCTTCACCCTTCAGAACTGTGATTTGGTACCTTTTCGTATGGATATACTTATTTAGTTAAAGCATGTACTTATACATCCCCCCGACACGCAATGCAAAGCACGCGCGTGCACACAAAGCAGAACAGAAGCTTCTATCAGCTTATACATATATATACATGTATTCTGATAAACCTCAGCAGCTGGACAGATTTATATTAACCTTCACCGTTCAGAACTGTGACCTGGTACCTATTCGTATGGATATACTTATTTAGTTAAAGCATGTACTTATACATGTCATCGACGGATTTAATGCTCATCTTGGTGACGATGTATTAAGACAAAGAGATAACACTGTGTTCAAACCAGCCATTTAAAAAGGTAGTCCTCACATGTTATTTCGCATTGGAATCGGGCTCTTGTACGGAGTAAACGGGCAACTATTGATCATATAAAACAATAGTTTACATGGAATTACAAACATGACACAGGCCTTCAAAGGGTTTGACATTAAAGACAATACAAATCAATCCATACTGACAGTCATATTAAACGCTTTCCCCTATACAAGCGCTTTCTTATGCAGATGCAGATGCAGCAGACGACTTTTGATAAACAAAGTGGAAAAAGGGGAAAATTGCACTCTCTCCTTTTGCCACAATGTTTTCAACTGTATACAATAATGTTCTTTAATCATAGAGATTTTCCATATCTTCACTAAATATGTTCAAAGTCTTCTTATGCAGATTTATCTCATGTGGGAAATGGTTAACCGTTTTCCGGACGAATCTGCATCTTTTCTAGTCATAAAGGGTGGGGGCGCTCTTCCTGTGACATATCCTATACGTGCATTTGACCCTTTCCAACATACAACAATTCTGCAGCAGACGTTTTTGAAAACGTGGTGATAAAAACCTGACATTCTCCATAAAATTGAGCTTAATTGTTAAATAAAGTTGAAAACATTGTTGCCAAAGGGGAAATTGCTCATCATGAGCAATTTCTCATTGGCCACAATGTTTTCAAAAGTCGTCTGCTGCTATTGCGTCAAAATGCGTCTGCAGGAGGGAAGGGTTAATAATGAGATCAATAAGTTGAAAACATTGTTGCCAAAGGGGAAATTGCTCATTATGAGCAATTTCTCCTTTGGCCACAATGTTTTCAAAAGTCGTCTGCTGCTATTGCGTCAAAGTGCGTCTGCAGGAGGGAAGGGTTAATAATGAGATCAAAATATATCTCGGAAAAAAAAAAGGATGCTCATGATGAGCAATTATTTCACATCTTTTCAACAGTCGTCTGCTGTAGACACATCAATTTAAGTTGTATATATATATATACTGAACAAACAAAGAAACCACTAGTTTGGGTTGGGAAGATTCAAACTATGTTTATCATGAAAGCGTGTCATTCTAGAAGCTGACATGTGTGAATTTATTGCGTGTTTTTCTTTAACCCTTTCAGCGCCGAATTGTTTAAAGTAGACTCTCCCATGTTCAAACTCGGACGACTCTATTTTCATGTTATAGGATTTTTAGAATATTTGTATAACTCACAGTCAAACAATGCAGATTTCAGGTGAGACAGCTCGTTACGAGCTGACTCCCCTGAATCTGCATTGTTTGCAAAAAGCTCAATATTGCCTTTGGCGCTAAAAGAGTTAAGATAATCTACAATTGAGGATTGAGCGATATTTCAGGAAGTAGGGTGTCAATCGCAGAATTGAACTGAATTACAGAATACAAATTATGCTGTGAATTTTCTGTTCAAACTGTTTATTTGTTATTATTTAGAAATGTCCCATGTCTCTTTCGACTTCTTAATCAATCAAAATGTTCCGTTCACTTTGTGATGCATTTCGTATTAAAACATTTGACAATTTAATCGATTGTCTGCCATGATCTTATTGTCAATCTGTTTACTTCTTTCTTTCTTTATTTCCTTCGATGAGAATAATATTATCAACAACCATACAACGTTTACACAACCTTAATAAACATCGTTCAGAATGATTGCAGTAAGCATGTAATGCCTTATAGCTGGAACATAGATATTTGGCAAATTACTATATAGCGATCGTGCGACGACGGTTCAAAACAAGGTCATATATTAACAGGTATATGACCTTCGTCGAGTTCATTATTTGTTCCTTATTCATTACTTATCCAAATGTTGTTCATTGTTCCTTATTAAAATGTGAAGTTGGTTATGTGTTTCTTATTCAATACTTATTCTCTTGGAAGAATATGGGGTATATCACCTCACACATGTTTCCGATCAGTTACTAACGATCGGTTGGGCCTAGGAACTTCAAAGATAGTATGCCGTTTGGCCACTCCTAGCCAGTTTGATCTCAAAGGAGCTTAAGTTAAAAAAGTATTTATTAACCCAAAACCGTCCAAACGGAAGAAGTTGAACAGTGTCAACAACAATGATGATACTCGTGACGTTGTAGGTGCTGACTAAGACATTTTATTACTTATGAAATCGCCTGTTACTTATTCAATGACCTGTTACTTATTCGTTTGTTTCAGCATTCATAGCGTTTGTTACCACACAACTGTTCACTATGGTGGGGTTACTGTTGATGCAGATGATTAAAGAGACCTATTGGTACATATACAATTACCGGTTACTTATTTAAAAATATGATGTTTATGCGTTATTAATTTGGGTTTTCGACATAAAAAGCATATATGTTACCACAAAAACGTTCAAACTGCAGATGGTGGTGCCAGAAACAATGGTGATAGTGTTGTTTTTGTAGATAATGAATCGAACGTATCGTGACTTATATGATCACCTGTTACTTATACAACCAGCAGTGACTTATACAACCAGCAGTGACTTATACAACCAGCAGTGACTTATACAACCAGCAGCTACTTATACAACCAGCAACCAGCAGTGACTTATACAACCAGCAGTGAATTATACAACCAGCAGTGACTTATACAACCAGCAGTGACTTATACAACCAGCAGCTACTTATACAACCAGCAGTGACTTATACAACCAGCAGTGACTTATACAACCAGCAGTGAATTATACAACCAGCAGCTACTTATACAACCAGCAGTGACTTATACAACCAGCAGCTACTTATACAACCAGCAGTGACTTATACAACCAGCAGCTACTTATACTACCAGCAGCTACTTATACAACCAGCAGTGACTTATACAACCAGCAGTGACTTATACAACCAGCAGTGACTTATACAACCAGCAGTGACTTATACAACCAGCAGTGAATTATACAACCAGCAGTGACTTATACAACCAGCAGCTACTTATACCTGATTTTTAAGATAAGTAAGCCATTTCACGAGAAAAACAACAATAAGGATTCTGCGTAATGTATCGACCCAGATCAGCCTGCACTGTCCGTGCTGGCTAATCCGGGCCGACACATTCCGTCTTAAGGAGATAAAGGTATAGAATAATGATTCCTGAAACGGAAAATCCACAAAGATGTCTATCCGGTTTAGCCTCATCGGCATGCTTAGGCTGATCCGGTTCGATACTTTACTCAGAATCCACAATGTTGGTTTTTCTCGCGGAATGGTTATTCGAATTTGAACCGCGTACCTTTGTCTTTATCATTAACGACGGCAACATGTCCCCTTTTTGCACAACGCGACTTATTCTATAATGTTTTATTTCTTTCTACCTAAATACACCATACGCTTAAAATTAGACACCAACATAAGCCGCTGCCAGTATACTATAATCACATTAATGTTTGAAATCGTTGATCGTTTCATTCGCAAGTAAATAGTTATCACTCTAATAATACATGTGTTCTTACATGTACATTGCAGCCAAAGCCTAGACATACCGATGCCACCGTTTTATCTGAATCTTCACTGAATTGACTAACGCCATTTTCAGCAATTGTTCATACGACTGCGGCCAGTTGACATACTCATGTGTTTCCTGGCTTTCTCACGCCAGTACCCCACACAATATTCTTTCCAAGCAATTTGCTGTTTTCCTAATTGACTCTAAGCCTATTGGTGGAAGACGAATGACGCTTGTCAAACGACGGAAATAATGTTGGCCGAGCTGGGGTTCGAACTCACATCTCCTTGATTGACAGCCCGCGTCTCTACCGACTGAGCTACCGGGTCTCGGCACACTTTGTAAACAGAGCATGCTCTATCATAATAACTGTATATTCAGTGTAAGGGTAAGCAACTTAACCTCTATATGACCCACCGATAACCGTTTTATGTTTGCTCGACAAACATATAACATATGGGGAGAGTCCTATAAGCCGGCTTACATTTTTTACAGGATGATTATGGTCATCATCATTCTCAATCTCCTTCGCAGAGTTGTCGTTCCTTACACTCACCATGTGTGGTGAGTGTAAGGAACGACAACTCTGCGAAGGAGATTGCATCATTCTGTCAACCATTTCCTAAATATAGACGCAATTCGACGCGTCTGTAGCAGGCGACTTTAGAAAACATTTTGTTAAAATGAAAACCGGGTAGGTAATTCAGCCCTCTACAGCAAGGCTTGCAACTCTATTCTAAAAGTGTCCTTCCATTTCTAGACATCTTATGGTCGATCCCAAGACGTCGTTCACTACATAGCCATTGAATATGGCCACACTGGCTTTCTTCTTAGAACTAATGTTTGCGGGACCGGCTTTCAATCTTAGCTAAAATTAGTCAGATATCGTTATAAAGCAACCGCGACTGTTTGCGACCGATCGTTTTTAACTCTTACTACCATCCCGCGACTGTTTGCGACCGATCGTTTTTGACTGTAACGCCCCTTCCGACCGATCGTTTTTGACTCTTTCGACCATCCCCCGACTGTTTGCGCCCGATCTTTTTTTTTTCTTACGACCATCCCCGACTGTTTGCGACCGACCGTTTATGAATCAAACGACCATCCCGCGACTGTTTGCGACCGATTGTCTTTGACTCTTACGACTATCCCGCGACTGTTTGCGACCGATCGTCTATGCCTTCTAAGACCATCCCGCGACTGTTTGCGACCGATCGTCTATAACTCTTACGACCATCCCGCGACTGTTTTCGACCGATCGTATATGACTTTAACGGCCATCCCGTGACTGTTTGCGACCGATCGTCTATGACTCTAATGACCCTCAGGCGAATGTTTGCGACCGATCGTCTATGTTTCCTACGATCATTCGGCAACTGTTTGTAACCGATCATCTATGACTCTTACGACCATTCCGCGACTGTTTGCGACCGATCGTCTATGACTCTTACGACCATCCCGCGACTGTTTGCGACCGAACGTCTATGATTCCTACGACTCTTCGGCGACTCTTTGCATGCCATAATAAACGTCTTTTACGTTTTCTGTAATATCCGACTTCAAACAAGGTTTATGTCTGCCATAAAAACGTATTTTACGTTTGTTGTTATACCCGAATTCTAACTAGATTGTTGTGTGCCATAATGAACTTCTTTTACATTTGCTGCAATAATGCCCGACTTCAAACTAGATTGTTGTGTGCCATAATAAACTTCGTTTACGTTTGCTGTTGTATCCAACTTCAAGCTTTTTTATTTACGTCTTTTATAATAAACGCCCTTTGCTTGAAACTTTATTTACGTGTTTGTCTGTCTGTCTGTCTGTCTGTCTGTCTGGCGTATTTTATGTTTTATGTAATACCCGACTTACATTGACGCGTTCCATAATAATTTTAATCTGCAGCAGACTACTTTGAAAGAATCTAGGCAAAAACATAGGAGCATCTCTTTAAATAAAAGTACAAGAGAAAGTTGATGCAAGGCATCAATGTCGCCGGCGACATTGATGCATTGATTTATTTTTTAACACACATGTATTCTTGACTTTCATTAGTCTAAACATACACATAATGTTTTCATAAGGACTAATTCCAGGATTTTTGAAATTCCACATAGATCTACACATTTCAGGATTTCTTTTGGTCAGGATTTTGGATGTTTTGTATTTGTCAATTAAACCACAACAAATACATTTTGGGATTTAAATCTCCATGCAATAACAAGTTATTAAACCTTTTCCATGTCTGAAGCAACAATGAAAATCCTTAAACGCTTAAAACATTGAGAAAACGGTTAAATTGCTGAAGACATGAGCTTCCTCCTTTTTAATAATAATTATAATAAATATTTCACAGATGTTAAAATTTATCCTCATATGTTTAAAAAGTAGACCACACTTGAAACAACCTATCAGCTAAATTGTTTATCTAAATCGTTGATGCATACAATATATGCTTGGCGCAAGAGAAATGCCAGTTGCGAGTCCCATTACTATTTAATAGGTGGCAAGTATGAAATTGGGTGCGAAAGAGCAGATTTTCTTTATTTCTAAATCTATTGTTTATCAGAGTGTGTTCTTCTCTTAATTAGTTTCAAGCCAAATAAACATTTAATATCACATATATTTAATCATTTAAGTGTGTAATATTAGCTATCTATCAGTAATAAGGTGTATTTCGAAATGTTGACCCTCGTGTCAAGATCGAGTCGTAGTATCAGACATCGAAGAGAGTGAATAAAAAATCAGGCAAAGTTTTAGTGCATGTTTTATTCCACTGCATTCGAGAGAAAAAAAGCATTTCTATATTATCTTTCTTTCTCCTACATTCGACCCATGCACTCGTTTCGTGACGTTTAAGAAATCAAATTGTCGTGCGACATTTTTTGTCTGCATAAACAAGTCACTTTTCTAAGTTTACATTTTACTTCCGGTTACTTCTTTTACATTTTGGCAATATGAAACTAGGTCACGAACTGAGGAAAAGGCGTTTCGACGTTCGCGACCGATAAACAGGCTTATATTTGAGACATATTTTCACAAAATATTTCTTATTTTTGTTTCTGTTACCAGTTTATGTTGATACTTATCTATTAAAAGGAGAATTCGACGTGATTTCATATCGATAGTCTGCTGCAAGCAGGTGCGCGTATGTAAACAAATTAGACTGTGCGACGTAAAGGTTTGTAGTTATCGCCTTTTGATTACATAGTTTATGAAAATAAAGTATTTCAGTCTAGCTAATAGGGACTGTTTTGTCTTCGTAAATAAAACACAAAAACGTAAATGCGAGTCAAAATAAAGAAACTGCACATACTTAAAACATCGGAATATTTATTTCATTTTATATGTGTCATAACTTAGTGTTTTTAAACAAACGCAATTGTAATATGTTCAATACATTTAAAAAACAAAAAAACTAATAATACCCTATCCCACACCCCCCAACCCCCCCCCCCCCCCCCCTCCCATGTCATTTCCGAAAACCTATTAAAAATAGAAGTCGCGGGCTTCTGCCCGGCGACTAATGAATGAATGAATGGTGTTTTAAGGCCCGTCGACAACTAAGGTCATTTTGGGCGCTTAATAATTTACTTACTGTAAATGATGAAATAATTAAAATTGATATATAACTAACCAGTTTATTAGACAAAACAATCAAACATGATGTATGCGATACTTAACATTAATATAAAACGACATGTAATCCAATGTAAAACATAATTTAGGCAAACAAGCCAAACACTACTATGTATATAATACTTAACATAAAGATAAACAATATCTGAGAAAATGTGGAACAGGATCTGTAAAAGTAATGCATGTGCAAAAGCACGATTTAAGAAATAATCATATTTTATTAAAAATATTAATTTCCCTTAGGAAATCAAACATTTGTTCAGGTTTGACAGACTCAAAGAGCTGACGCATACTTTGAGCCTTGAAAAATCTATCACGTATTGGAGCGAAATCAGCACATTCCAGAAGAATGTGCTGTACTGAAAGTTGTGTAAAACATGGAATACATTGAGGTGCTTCCTCACCTTTCAGTAAGTATGCATGAGTTAACCATGTGTGCCCAATGCGTAAACGAGCAAGGACAATTTCTTCTCTGCGACAGGATCTAAAAGCTGGCAGCCACTCACCAAGTACTGACTTGATTGAGTGCAGTTTATTATTTACTTGCTCATTCCAATCACTTTGCCACTTATCGTAAAGTAAAACATTTATTAAAGGTTTAAAATCGGAATAAGGTATTTCAAAAGGTAAAATATCTTGTGAAAGAGCAGACTTTGTTGCCAAGTCAGCATGTTCGTTACCGTGAATGCCCATATGACTGGGGATCCAGCAAAATACTACATGTGCTGTTGCACAAATACGCGATAACTTAGAAAGGAGGTTAACAATAATAGGGTTATCTATTTTGTCATTCTGAAGTGCTTGCATAGCAGACAATGAGTCAGTAAAAATAATATATCGCCAATAACCTTCGGATTCAATATAATCCAAAGCCAAATGAATTGCCTTTAACTCGGCAGAAAATATAGAAGCATTATTTGGCAACCGAAATGTTATCACATCGCCATCAGCAACTGCGGCGGCAGCAGCCTTTTCGCCATCCGTATAAATAGTTATAATATGTATTTTTAATTTCAATATACTTGGATTTAAAAACAATAGGATCTGTGAAGGCCTTTTTCTCGGTCGCAAGATCATATATGAATGATGAACTATTTAGAGTCCAAGGTGGTGCATCTGAAATCTCCTGCTTCGCGATGTCGTCAAGATCAACATCAAGTTTAGCGACTTCTGGACCGTAACGGATAACAAAAGGCGGTATTACCCGTTCCTTCTTTAAAAATAATTCTTTGTATAAAGGGTTAAAAACAACTCTATGAGTGGGATTTGAAGGGTTAGACTTGAGTTTTAAAAAATACTGGATAGCTAGTATTTGTCGGCGTAAATATAAAGATGGTTCATTGGCTTCTACATATAGACTTTTGACGGGTGTGGTTCGAAAAGCGCCTAGGGCTAGCCGTAAACCCTGATGATGAATGGTATCAAGTGTTGCAATGTATGACTTTCGTGCCGAGCCGTAGACAATGCACGCATAGTCTAATTTCGATCGTACTAATGACCTGTAAAGTCTCAAGAGGACCCTACGGTCACCTCCCCAGTCCATATGGGACACAACGCGTAACAGATTTAAAGCTTTTTGGCATTTATTGTTAAGGTACTTTATATGAGGAATAAAAGTCAGTTTCGGATAGACCAAGGAATTTAAATTCAGACACAACGTCAATACGAGTACCATCAAGTGTTAAATCAGAATATAGGTGGTGTTTACGAAGTTGACAAAAGTGCATACATTTGGTCTTGCTTTTAGAAAACTTAATTTAACCATTTTCGTTTGACCATTTTTGTAAATTATTCAAAACTTGTTTTAATTGTCTTTCTATTGTATGCATATTTTTTTATCTGTAACAAATACAGAAATCATCAACATATAAAAAGCATTCAACTCCAGGGTTAACAGATTTGATAATGTTATTTATTTTAACACTAAAAAGTGTAACAGAAAGAATGTATCCCTGGGGAACACCCATTTCCTGTTCGTGTGGTTCAGAAAAAGTATCACAAACACGAACTTTGAATTGACGGTCAGTTAAAAATGCAGAAATAAAATAAGCAAGGCGACCTCTTATGCCAAAAGCATAGAGGTCATTTATAATTCCATACTTCCAAGTCGTGTCATATGCACTTTCTAAGTCAAAGAAGACGGAGACTACATGCTCCTTTTTAATAAAAGCTTCACGGATAAAAGTTTCAAACCGGATCAAATGATCCATTGTGCTTCTATGTTTACGAAAACCAGACTGGACAGTTGTGATGAGTTTTTGCTTTACAAGAAACCAAACAAGTCTGTCGTTCACCATTCTTTCCATGGTTTTACATATACAGCTGGTTAAGGCTATAGGGCGATAATTCCCAGGATTAGTTGTATCTTTACCAGCCGGCGACTAATAACTATAGCACAGTGGCAAATGGAGAAATTGCTCATTATGCACAAGTTCTCATTTTGCAACAATATGTTCAAAAGTCGTCTGCTGCAGATGCATCAATATGCTTCTGCAAGTGGGAAAGGGTTATATATCGAATTAAAATAATTTGAATGACATTTGCATCTGCCGCAATAAACGACCTTACACGAAAATTGAGATCATACAGACCAGGAAAAGCCTGCGCATGCGTGCATTCTTATTTTGGTCTACATCAATCACTTCTCATGAATTAAAACGTTGCAAAAATTACTTCATCAAATTCTAAGAACGAATAAAAAGCAAAGGTTATAACGGAAGTTACAGAGATATTCAGCGGGTTAAGGGTTACTTTAGTTGTCATTACCAATTATTTGATACATGATAGCACAACTAACTGATTGGTAGATACTGGATATAAATAATATGTTAGGATATGCATTATCGGTATTATCCTTTAAGAGTCAGCAGGCTTAATGTTCCATAAATAAAGAGAGTGTCCTCTGTTTGACCTTTAACCCGTGCCCTGATACAGACGACTTAACCCTTTTCCTCATACGACAATTCTGCAGCAGACGACTTTGAACATATTTTGTCAAAACATAGAAAATATCCATTTCCAAACGTTTTGTGAAATTTCTTCTTTTGTCACTATGTTTTCAAAAAGCCGTCTGCTGCAGAGGCGTCAGAAAGCGTCTATATGAGGGAAAGGGTTAAAGACGTATCGGCGGCAGACGACTTAAATGTGTCCCTCTTCCGCAATGTTTCAACTATGTTATGCAGTATTCCAGACATTACAGTTTTTACTCTTGAAATATCATGTCAGAGGAATGTATATTCACATTGTCCTTGTGTTAGTGTAATCTGTATACGTCACTGAACGATTCTGCTTGGTATGATTTGCATTTGAGCCGTAGTCGAGGAAACCCAACTTTGATGTAGACCAATTCAAAAAGCAAAATGCAGCAATAAAAGGTTGCGCGTTGGAGCGAAACAGTCGTTAGACCAAGTATACACGATTATCTTATTCCTAAATAGTCCAAAACAGTTACTTCGTCAAGGTATTCACAGGAGAAAGTTGATGCAAGGCATCAATTCTGTCTGAAAGGACTCCGTTCACCAGTTCCCTTAAACAGACGCATATTGAAACATGTGCAGTAAACGACTTTTTAAACCATTGTGGCATAAGGAGAACATTCTCATAATGAGCAAGTTCTTCTTTTGCTGTAATGGTTTCAACTTTATTGGATTATTATACTATCCATAGAAATTTCAATATCGATATATTTGCATATACATGTTTCAAAAGTCGTCTGTTGTCGAATTAAATAGTACATGTAGGACTTAAATTGTACAGCATTTAAGAAAATCGGGCGCCAAGTAAACCAAATCATAAATTACATTCATTGACAGTTACTATGTTATGACAGAGACATATACATTTCTATATAGGTCTCTGGTTATGGATAAAATTATTGAATACACTTCAAAACATTGTGTAAAATGGAGAAGTTGGTCATCATGAGCCATTCTTTCTTTTAGCTCAATGTGTTCAACATTCATTTACTGCAGATGCGTCTGCATGTGGCAAAGGGTGGTTAAATTAATATTAAACAACATTTAAAAATCTGCAACATTTACACATGTTTACTCTTTGCTTGTCTAGTTGAAAATAGCTATTTATAGAATGGAACAATTGCACACTGGTCACGTGATCAACCTATTTGTGATCCATTAACCGGAAATTACATATTATTAGGAACCAGAATGTGTTTATGATATCGTAAAACAAATACTTAAAATATTGGAAAATATATATTTCATTTTAAATAAACTACAAGACGAATTTTGATGCTAAGCATGATTCTGAAGCATGACTTAAGGGAAGCAGATACAGTTCAGTACATTTAAATAAACTGTGCAAACAGACAGGATGTAAATATTTAAAAAAAGAAAAAAAAAGATGTGCCTTAATTGCTCACCTGGCTATCATAGTCTATAATAAAAGGTTATTAACGTAGGGATTAGACGTTTTATATACGATGGTGTGTTCCCGGAACGTCGACTCGATTTAATCCCTAGCTGGTCGGTAGAGCGGATCGGAGGGACCATTAGAGGATAATTATGTGACGGGCATTGCTTTATAAATATAAATAAGACTGATGCAGATTTTTAAATTTTATTTAAGCATAAACAAGAAATTTATACATGCGAAATTTGAAAACATTTGACAAAAGTGTAACCTATGATTAACAGGTATTGCTTTATAAATATAAATAAGACTGATGCTGATTTTTAAATTTTATTTATGTATAAACATGCAAAATTTAAATAAGTAAAATATTACGTCGCTTTGCTCTCTCCTGGCAAGAAGGAGTAGACAACTGGCATCATTTTACCGGCAATCTGTACATTGATCGAATGGATCTGGTGGAAGAGGCTGGGGCATGTGTAGAACGTTCCGTCGCAGTAAAACGTGTTGGATGCGGCTAAGTGGTGGAGGTTCTCGGTTGTGGCGAAGGCAAGAATACGGTTGTTCTGGTCACCGTCGTCGAATAGTAGAAATATGTCACCAGTGGCTGTTTCAGTCCATTTGCCGTCTAAGAATATATCTGTCTTTATCTTTGGAAGTGGGGTGTCTGTTTTCTGCGGGCTCGGTACAGCATGGACTTTGTGGAGTTGAAAGAAGGTATCTTTTCAAAAACTTCGCGGCAGGTGTCATCCCATTCGTTTCGGTGTCTCTGAGTTTCGTGAGCTCTTCTGTAAAAATTGTGGGAATTGGTCTAATTTCTTCTGCGCAGCGCCGGAATATCTTGCTCGTGATCTGTTTGGCAACGACGATCTATGTAAAATTCAGCATGTGAAATTTAGTCGTGAAAGGACAAGTTTAGTTCTCAAACCATTTTGATTACCGTTTGCTTAACATTCACTTCAGCTATAATGTGTCATACAAGCTGAAGTTTCTTAATCTTTTTAAAAAAATACCGTTTTTAGAACTGCTATAACTAGATAAATTAGATAAACAAAAAACATAGGTGCTGAAATATTAACAGATATTGCCTCTAGTTACAAGTTAAGTATGACACAAGCTTTGGAAGGAGAGAGTGAAGTATATTCTCCTTCCAGTTTAGCAGAAGTAGGATAACAAAAACGGGAGTATATAAACAAAAAACACAAAGTAATTTTAACAAGTTTAAAGATATTTATCATCAATATTGAGCATTTATGAAATTAAAAGAAAGAAATCACATGTATAGTCAACATATAGCAAAAATACAATGGTCTAAATGAACAACTGTAACGGGAGGAACGTTTTGAGTTAAGAGATTCAACAGAAATAAATAGGAAAAAAAGTCCCCCGAAACGTTTACCTGAGCTTTGATCAATCGAGTAAACCAAAAAATTAAAAAGGCGTAGCGTAGGAAGTTTGGGGGAAAGTGAAATCCGTAAACCAAACTATAACAAAAGCGTAGTCTAGGAAGTTAGGGAACAGTTATTAAATACAAATTAAATGTGTCTAAAGTGTTGTAATAACGGTAGAAGACATTCGTATTTCGTATCGTATTGTTCTTAAATCAGTTAATACAATTTATTCTTCATATTTTTTTTATTTTTTTTCAAACATATTACAACGTTTTTCTTAACAATAATAATGTTGGTTTCTCCCTTTTCGATTACGTCACCCCATGGTACAACATTAAAACCTATCCCATACTGACGCCGCGCTGTCACGCGGCGTCAATAATTAAGTCTTTTTAGAATCAATTGTTACTGTATTTTAACCAATGCATTTACATTTAGTTTTTCCCAATAATAACTTATCCTATCATGAACAACTATGGTAAAGTTAAAATAACATCATATAGCGCGGTTCGTGATCGCACCGCACAATAAAGGCATGTAATATGATACAAATGAACAATGTGTGAGAGAAGTTTCCAAAAACGTTCTATGACTTATTGATGAACGATTCAGTTCAATTGTCGAAAGTTGATCTGAATCTTCACATGTCCAAAGGGTGGTTTACCCGGCACCGCTGACATTGATACCACGCTTCAGGAAATGTACCCTTTAAACTGTTTAACCCTTTCCCTCATACGACAATTCTGCAGCTGACGACTTTGAACATATTTTGTCAAATAATGGAAAATCTCTATAATTGAATGGATAACCTATGACTTAAAGTGGAAAACATTGTGGCAAAAGGAGAAATTGCACGTTTTTATGTTTTCAAAAAGCCGTCTGCTGCAGAGACGTCAGAAAGCATATATATGAGGGAAAGGGTTAAATTAGGATAGCTCAAGATCATTGATTGGTTGCTTAATTCATCAATCTTCCTCCCGCATTATTCGTCTTTCATTTGTTGGTCCGAAAGCTATCCTGATAGGAAATGGACGCAAAACAACTATTATATATACTATTGCTTGTCTTTTTAACTAAGCAATACATATTGTATACCAGTATGTATTGTACCTATACGGCTTTGACTTTGTTTGGATTAGTCAACAAATTGGAAATGTTAAGACATCTTTACTGTGCTTTAAGCAATGGTTGATTGGTTGTAACACACAGAACTGGTTCGAAAATGTTAGAAACTCACCACGATGTGACACATATAAACATTTTAAATCTCTGATAAACCCAGAAAAATACTTATGTATAAATGTACAGTTTTATATAAGAAAATCTTTATCGAGATTTCGATGTTCTAGCAATAAATTGTCTATTGAAACTGGACGGCATTAGGGGATTCCGAGAGAAGATCGCTTATGTCGAGTTTGACAATTTTGATATTAGAATTGTAGAAGATGAATTTTATGTATTGTTTAACTATTTTAAATACAGACAGGAAAGACAATTATTTATTTATGTATGGTAAAACGGAAGACAGGATTTCCAGATCTTTGTAAATCTTATGCGAAGTTTAAAAGATGACACAATAAAAAAAACATAGCTTTTTTCGTTAATGAAATAATGATACACAAAGATAAAGAATTATCTTAAATCATATTTGTATAAGAAAACACAACTCAAATATTTGATGTTATTGTATATTGTATTAATGGCCGGAGGGCTTTCTTTACAAATAACATTTTGAATTTGAATTTGAATTTGTTAGTATAAAAAAACATATAAAAAAAGGCTACTAGTAACACAACATAATTTATACAAACCCCCAAAGATATCTTCGTTTTCTTTGAACCCGGATTTCCCTTACATAAATGATTCAACATTGATCGCCCCTCAATATTATTTAAATTATTTCCAAAGGGACGTCTTCCAAGTTCACAAGAGGGACATGTGTTTGGATATTGTATACTCGTATCCTATAAATGCTGTGTTGTAGTTGTTAACTTTGAGACCAAGAATAACGACACGTGCATTATTCGAGATCGAATCCAAGTTCGCGAACAATTGATCGAATCCCAATTCGAAAACAATTAATCGAATCCCAATTCGAGGACAATTGATCGAATCCCAGATCGAGTACAATTGATCGAATCCCAGTTCGAGAGCAATTGATCGAATCCCAGTTCGAGAACAATTGATCGAATCCCAGTTTGAGTAAAATGAATTGAATCTCACTTCGAACGAACAAATTGATCGAATCCCAGATCAAGTACAATTGATCGAATCCCAAATCGAGTACATTTGATCGAATCCCAGTTCGAGTACAATTGATCGAATCCCAGATCGATTACAATTGATCGAATCCCTGTTCGAGTACAATTTATCGAATCCCAGATCGAGTACAATCGATCGAATCCCAGTTCGAGAGCAATTGATCGAATCCCAGTTCGAGAACAATTGATCGAATCCCAGTTCGAGAACAATTGATCTATATCCCGGTACAAATCGGTTTGACTATTTCAATACTTTAAAGGGACAGTCTATCTGATGTTAGGTCTACACACTGAATAAGCCATAGCTCTTAGAATAGTTGTAAACATGAGTGTATTAAACAACCATGAAGTTTCAAAAGGGAAATATATTCATTGTTTGAGAAACATTGTGGCATAATGAGAAATTGTTCATATTCATATAATTTCTCATTTTGCTACACTGTTTTCAAAGGTCGTCTGGCACCGGAGCGTCAAAAAGCGCATGTATGAGGGAAAGGGATACTGTTATGTTTTGTGTAAATAAGTTACCGGGTATACTTATAACGTAGCCTTCCGTCGTCCAGGGTATGCACTGAGTAGACAGCACAGATGTGCAAGTAATTGAGTGTTAAAGCGTTCACCTCGGGTGCGAGAGTTTTTAAACATGGTTGTAACGATTGCCCTCATTGGCGCTCAGTGTTGCGGGGTTAGCATTACGACTAACTGGCTGGTGTCGGGATAACTGGACAAGTAGTACTGGTAACTAAACAATGAAACGCCGTGATATAACTGAACACAAATTGAAAGCGGAGTAAAACACCAAACAATCTATCCCTAATTACCGAAATGTATACATTTTCTAGCTCAAGGCCCCTGCAACAATACACTTTAATGCTTTGTGTCTGACTGGTAACGACTCTTAAAGATCTTATCGAGACAAAGATTATTTAAAAACACAATCCATTAACTAAGGCTTATTGAGAGAGATAATCCATTAACACTTTCCCTCATACAACTCAACGGATGAGGATGACTTTGAATACATTCACAAAAATATTGAAAATTGACAATGCATTCATAGATAAGAGCCGTTTCCACAAGAAACCAACATTATGGACTCTGCGTAATGTGTCGACCCAGATCAGTTTGCGCATTCTGTGCATGCTAATCCGGGTCGACACATTCTGTCTGCATGCTTAGGCTGATCCCGAGTTAATACTTTATGCAGAGTCCACACTGTTGGTTTTCTCGTGGAACGGTTCAGAAGTTAGAATATAATTATTGCGCGGGTGCATCAGCACAAATACCTAATTAGTCGCCGGGCAGAATCCCGCGACTTCTATTTTTAATAGGTCTTCGTAAATGACATGGGAGGGGGGATTATTATTAGAAAGAAACACATTTAGATGTCTTGAACATATTTGTTTAAAAACACTAAGTAATGACACATATAAAATGAAATAAATATTCCGATGTTTTAGGTATTTTCAGTTTCTTTATTTTGACTCGCATTTATGTTTTTTTTTTTTTTTTACGAAGACAAAACAGTCCCTATTAGCTAGACTGATATACTTTATTTTACACTATATACTACATGTAATGAAAAGGCTATCACTACAAACCTTTACGTCGCACAGTCTAATTTGTTTACATACGCGCACCTGCTTGCAGCAGACTGTAATGTGTAAATATCGAGATGAAAATGACGTCGAATATTCTCCTTTTAATGGCAATTTTAACTTACTGAATGTTATTTTCTTGTTCAAAGAGATGTCTTGATTTGTGAAGAAGGCATTTTATAATGTTTATCCATGTATATCTAAAATATGAACTGTTTCTAAGCTAAAATTGTTGATCGCGTAACTCGCGAATACCAACTGCGTAGATCAATCTCCTTTGCAGAGAGCCGCTCTTTACACTCACTTACAAATAGTAAATCATAGGTGATTTAATTTTTTTATTTGGTTCGAAACAAATGAAGAAAAGAACAAACCGAGATAAAACTGGTTTTAATAGAAATATTACTTTGAACGAACACTCTGCCTATAAAGAGAGTTTCAAGAACGACACCTCTGCGAATAAGAAAGAATCGGGTCTTTCGTACAAAATTATTTCGTCCTTGACAATTGTAAATGTGTCATTTAATTCCCTAAAGGCATATTGCTTCCGATCTGCATATTGTTATACATCATTGACACATTGAAACATCTTGAAAAGTGTATTTGGAATTCACAAATCTTATAATTATTCCTTAATGCATGCACTGTATACATACTAAGACTAATGATTGGCAAGATTACTCATTTCCATTACTGTTTATGATTAATAATTAGTTGGTTGAGAGTATGGTCAAACCTACTTTGGAATGGAGATTGATCATAAACAATGAAATGTTTCAATTATCATTCAATTATCATTCACTTCGTTGACAAAACAATGCAAGTTATGAAACATTTTCACTCGACCCCACCCCTGATGTTCCAATATGCCCCTCAGTTGATAACTGTTTATTCAACTATTATGATGTTAGTGTTATGCATAACTGCAGTATGGATTTCCGGCAACATTGATGCGTTGCATCAACTTTCTCTTGTAACACATTTTATTAGGTCTTTGATCAGCACCAGTGCATATATTGGTTGTGAAAAACTGTCACTGGTACAATGGGCTTGCACATGCGCCGTGTTAATCGTCTTGGTCGCGCATGTACCGTATTTTACCGTCAGCTCTCGGATATTTCCGTAGCAGTTTGTCACTAGACTGGTTCTCGTTCGAGTTTGCAATGGAATACTAACAGAAACAACAACGAAATAATTTAGATAATCAGTTTTGAACAGCCCGTTGACTTTGTATTCCTTACTGCAAACCAATTAACTTACATCCGTTAAACAGCCAAATATATAGTTATATGAGTGATGCAGAGACACGATTAATAATAATCATGGTCAGTGCTGCTTTGGTACCGGATTGATACTAAGATTTGAGATTTATTGAGATAATATCTACATTGAGTTAAATTATGTAAATATTATCTTTCTTCATGTTTGGGCAGATAATACATATTATTGCGTGTTCTATAAGGCGTCTGGAAATTCCCAAAGGTTCTATAATAGCTCGTGAGACTGGCTATCGATTGTTTTTAAATCTTAATATTATAAACGCTTTATGTTGTAGTTGTTGCAATATATGAAAGCGTGAGATGATAAGATGGTTTATAAAGGTTTAAATGACACGATGTCATGCAGTGAACACGTCTGTACATTCTAGCGTCAATTAGCAAGCAATGCTGAAGGTGTAGCCGAATTGAGTTCGAAATCGAGCATTATCGTATATATATTGAAAATCGCAAGGCCTACACCGAGATACTGCTTGTTACTTTGCAGGATTTTCTACACGATCGCCACTACTGTGCCATCGGCGCTTTGATTTACAATTAAAATGTAAATTAAAACCATAGGTTTTTTGATAACATCCACCGCTGCCACCATTTGTTTCGTGTACCGGCGTCAAGCTACAGCGGGTCACCCATCCAGGCAATAACCGCGATGAACGTTGCTTAGCTTTACACAAAGGTCAACTACTGTACAGGAAGGCTGTAGAAGTGATATGTATACATACACCTCTGGCTTCCACAGGAAGGCTGTAGAAGTGATATGTATACATACACCTCTACCCCATCCCGTTACATTAGGAAAATGGAAATATTTTCATAGATGCGAATTTATTGTGCTAAATTTTGCGATTTTAAAAATATATTAAGGGGGAAAAAAGGACGCGCATGCGCTGACAAATGTTTACAATAACTTTGAGAGATCGAGGTCAACACGTTGGGAATAGGTATTTTTGTTTTCGTTTTACGTATTTAACTAAAAAACTATTGTTATCATATATTTATAGCATATATTTAAAAGCGAGTTTCGTGTTTTTCGAATCAAACAGTATTTCTTAAGCCATAAAATGCTGATTCCAGCGCCAATTGCTGCATCTTGCAGCAATTCTTGTTTAATATAGTTGTAGAAATTGTGGCAAAGGGGTAACTTGCACAATGTTTATAAACATCCTCTTCTTAAAACATGTAAACATTGGGTCTACATATAGGAACGGGTTTATACCATTAGAACCTGATGGAGGAAAGGTTTGTAAAACATGATATGAGCCGTTCCATGAGAAAACCAACAATGTGGACTCTGCGTAAAGTATCGATCCGGATCAGCGTGTGAATGCCGCGCAGGCTAATTCGGGACGACACTTTCCGTTTCTTTGAGAAAGAGATATAGAGTAATGATTTCTAAAACAGAAACTTCACAGGAGGCGAAACGTGACTGTCCGGGTAAGCATGCACGAGTACACATCGGTTATTTTCTCTCGAGACGGCTTATATACTTCTAACAACAAATGGACGGTTCCTCGTTGAATTAATTATAAAACGATACATGTGTTCGCTGAAAGCGAGATACCAGGTCTGGGAGACTCCACCATCACCGTTGCACCGAGACTGGAGATCGAACCCGGTACGCCCGGTTCCGAATCCCCGACGATAACCACTCAGTCAAGGCGGATTCCTATATTGACACGTGAAATTGATTTCATGAAAATAATTAAAATTAGAATTTTGTTATCATCAATAATTTTCCTATTACTTTTAGATCACCCCTCCTTAATATCAGGGAATGACATGAACCTTGATTTGACAAGGGCATTTCGCAGACTGATTGTAATTTGCAGGGTTCGTTAACCCTTTACCACATACATCATATCTGCAACAGACGACTTTGATTTTTTTTATTAAAAATATGGCAATTCTCTGAAAGATAATTATTAAATAAAGTTGAAAGCATTGTGGCAAAAGGAGAAATTGCTCATTATAGGCAATTTCCCCTTTTGTCACATTGTTTTCAAAAGTCATCAGCTGCAGAAGCGTCAGTGGGTGTCTGTATGTGGGAACGTGTAAATGCCGTTAAATGTCGCTTGCATAATGGAATTTTGACACAAGAAGTCTTCCATTGTGTATCTAAAGACAATCATAGGTAGTTTGTACATAACACATGTGTTTAAAACTGTATTCAGGGCAAATAATGAGAAAATAAATTGGTTTGTAGGCTGTTGATAGTTGATTACCTAGGTGAATGGCGGCCATATTGGAATCAAACCGGAAGTTGAGCACATTGACCTTGCCTCCACATCTTAAAATATAGTTAATTAGAATCTCTGGACCAGATGTCATGATCTTACCACAAAGAGCACCTGCTGGACTATAAGGATCGTGTTTAACACAATAACCTATAGTTGTATATGTCACTGTGATTGTATAGGAAGTCAATTTGCGGGAAGATGAACAATTTGTTAAGACACGACATATACCATTCTTATGGAAATAGCGCGGCACATTTAGTTTGTCAGCCCATGGGAAAAACTACCTTCGACTTTCTCAAACAGCAAATATCGAGACTATCGTGCTGTGTGTTCAGGAGGATATTCCTTGTCCGTCCGTCAGTCATTTATAAATCTTAGAATAACCAGACCAGTCGTCTCTTTCGTGCTGTTAAATTTATTTAAAAGTAATCTTGAAGTTCATTTTCGAAAGGCGTCTAACCTTTACGTTAGCGCACAATTGTGTATGAACCAATCACGTTATGGCTATTATTTATAAACTGTAATTTGATTGGCTGATTTATCATCGTAAATGGTAACTGCACATTGATTGGTGGATTAGTCACAGAGAGTTAATTTTACTCCCTATTGCAAAACTTACGATTAACTTGTGACACCACCGACCTCAGGGGATCGAAAACAAAGATCAATAACTTTAAAACTTATTCTTCAGAATTGAACTCTGTGCTTAAAGCAAGATATCTCATTAGTCAATTTCGAGAATGGTTATGAGTTCTACCTTCTCAAATACTTGCGCACATTTAAAAACAATACACACGGTTTAGTCTGGATTATTGTTTGAAAATAAATGTTTTCAAGAATACTTGCACTTTTTTTTTTAAATGATAGAACGTACATGTTTAGAGACTATATCGAAACTCACTACGCAGAACTGCTGATTTATCTGCAACTTCGTTGATCGCAAGAAACCTGATGGTCGTTTTCTAGTGACCAGTACCAGTTACGAGAATAGAGCAATATATCATATGGGATAGATTTCAATGTCACGGAAAATGAAAAAAGAAAGACGTTATCATACAATCTGGTAGATTCTACAAGATTAATTACGATGACTTCATGGAAAAGATCCGGTTACTTCTATATCGTACCGCATTTGTCATACATTTTGGCAGTAAACACGATTGAAGCGGAGACAGTGTGTTTGTTTTTATGGGTTTTATACTGTTTTCAACATTATTCAGCTGAATATCTGGGTTAACTTGAATGGCATAGGTAGGAAATGTGCCTTGCGCACGGGGCACGATAACTTGGTCGTCAATATGGGGATGAAGACTAACCATGAACTCGACAATGTAAGTAAGATACGTAGAGACGCCATGCGACTCTAATTCTTGGGGGATAGGATCACTACTCATATACCGGTTGTATTGCTCAACAATATTGACCCGACTCTGACCTTTGTATAAAAAAATAGAACTCTTATGGCATACCTGATCCTCACCTTTATGTAAAAACATAACACTATTTCAGCATATCTGATCATCACCTTAGTATAAAAACATAGAACTATTATGGCATACCTGATCATCACCTTTATGTGAAAACATAAACTATTAGGTCATACCTGATCCTGATCTTTATGTGAAAACATATAACTATTATCACATACCTGATCCTCACCTTTACGTGAACACATAAAACTATTATGGGATACCTGATCCTCACCTTAGTATAAAAACATAGAACTATTATGGCATACCTGATCATCACCTTTATGTGAAAACATAAACTATTAGGTCATACCTGATCCTGATCTTTATGTGAAAACATATAACTATTATCACATACCTGATCCTCAACTTTATGTGAACACATAAAACTATTATGGGATACCTGATCCTCACTTTGTGTGAAAACATAGAATTATTATGGGATTCCTGATCCTCACTTTGTGTGAAAACATAAAACTATTATGGGATACCTGATCCTCACTTTGTGTGAAAACATGAAACTATTATAGTAAACGTGATCCTTACCGTTGTGTAAAAAACATAGAACTATTATGGCATACCTGGTCTTTCCCTTTGTGTAAAAACATAGAACTATTATGGCATACCTGATCTTTCCCTTTGTGTAAAAACATAGAACTATTATGGCATACCTGATCTTTCCCTTTGTGTAAAAACATAGAACTATTATGGCATACCTGATCTTTCCCTTTGTGTAAAAACATAGAACTGTTATGGCATACCTGATCTTCCGCTTTGTGTAAAAACATAGAACTATTATGGCATACCTGATCTTCCCCTTTGTGTAAAAACATAGAACTATTATGGCATACCTGATATTCCCCTTTATGTGAAAACATAAAACTATTATGGGATACCTGATCCTCACTTTGTGTGAAAACATGAAACTATTATAGTAAACGTGATCCTTATCTTTGTGTAAAAAAAAATAAAACTATTATGGCATACCTGATCCTCACTTTGTGTAAAAACATAGAACTATTATGGGATGCCTGATCCTCACTTTGTGTGAAAACATGAAACTATTATAGTAAATGTGATCCTTACCTTTATGTTAACACATATAACTATTATGGCATACCTGATCTTCCCCTTTGTGTAAAAACATAGAACTATTATGGCATACCTGATATTCTCCTTTATGTGAAAACATAAAACTATTATGGGATACCTGATCATCACATAAACTATTAGGTCATACCTGATCCTGATCTTTATGTGAAAACATATAACTATTATCACATACCTGATCCTCACCTTTATGTGAACACATAAAACTATTATGGGATACCTGATCCTCACTTTGTGTAAAAACATAAAACTATTATGGGATACCTGATCCTCACTTTGTGTGAAAACATGAAACTATTATAGTAAACGTGATCCTTATCTTTGTGTAAAAAAAATAGAACTATTATGGCATACCTGATCTTTCCCTTTGTGTAAAAACATAGAACTATTATGGGATACCTGATCCTCACTTTGTGTAAAAACATAGAACTATTATGGGATACCTGATCCTCACTTTGTGTGAAAACATGAAACTATTATAGTAAACGTGATCCTTACCTTTATGTTAACACATATAACTATTATGGCATACCTGATCTTCCCTTTTGTGTAAAAACATAGAGCTATTATGGCATACCTAATATTCCCCTTTGTGTGAAAACATAGGACTATTATGGCATACCTGATATTCCCCTTTGTGTGAAAACATAGAACTATTATGGTATACCCGTCCTGATCCTCACATGTGTGTGAAAAACATAGAACTATTATGGCATACCTGATCCCAACCTTTGTTTGAAAACATAAAACTATTATGGTTAACGTGATCCACACCTTTGTATTAAAAACATATAACTATTATGGCATACCTGATCTTTACCTTTGTGCAAAAATATAGAACTATTATGGCATACCTGATCCTCACCTTTATGTGAAAACATAACACTAGTATGGGATACCTGACCCTCACCTTTGTGTGAAAACATAGAACTATTATGGGATACCTAATCGTCACCTTTGTGTGAAAACATAGAACTATTATGGCATACCTGAATCTGGCCGTTGTGTAAAAACATAGAACTATTATAGGATACCTGATCCAGACCTTTATGTGAAAACAGCCATAGAACTTTTATGGCATACGTGATGAAAATAAGAACTATATTAAAGGGCAAACACAACGCCGGTTGTTTGGCGGTCTCCTATAGAATCCCAACCGGTCTAGTAAATTTTACGAGGTGGAATTTCTCACGTTTCACCTTCATCTCCAAAAGTTTGGACAAGGCAAAGTAAGTCTCTTTCAGCGTTAATCTTTTTTGAGGAAAACCCTCCCACCCTTAACAAAGATTCCGTTGTTGTGTTGTTGCTGCTCTGCGGATATTATGTTTTCAGATAATAACAGATCCTAATAGATTGGTACAGCAGGAAAGGGTACAAACGTTGTCATTACAAGATAATCGAGTCAGTCGGATATGCAAATCACTAACGTTGCAGGGAGAGATTAGTCAAGACGGGGTGAACCTATGAATGTCTACTAATACATTTGGCATTTTGTTTATTTTGTTTATATGAATTATGTTTGGTTACTTTGGAGTCGCAAGTCCAGCATCTGCGGCCCATAAGCGGCTAAGGTCATTTATGAATGGTTAGGGCAGTTTGAAGTCAATTCTATGATAGTGGTCACCATGTTTTTCGGGATATTTTTTGTGTTTATTCCAAGGCTCCCTATAGCAATTTGCCGATGCCAAGCCATGTTAGGGAAATATTCTTTTCTTGCGAGAACAAGTGTTGAAGTTAAAACTCCATGGTAACATATGTTATGTGATTTTAGCCTGTAATACAGAATTGGGAATTTAAATCTGCAATTTGTAGTATAGTTATTTCATTTGAATTTTTGTGATACAGAATTTAGTATCTACTCTGCAATTTGTAGAAAAGTTATAATGTGGTATTTATTCTGCAATTTGATACAGAATTTAGTATCTACTCTGCAATTTACAGCAAAATGTATTTACTTTCCATTTTGAACAAATAGGTCCACGCCCTTCATAACGCCAGAATTAAGGTCTTTATTTTATTGGGTTCCGTTAATGAATACATATTTAGGAGCAATTGCCAAGTCTAAAAGGTTGATGATTTATTGTATAAGGTATATTTTGGTTAATAATAATTGGTATATAAGTTATTTGTCTTTTAAAAGTTAACAGCAGCGCTCTCAAGGGAAACGAGAGATTTGCTCGTAATCCGGACAGGACAGCTTTACATATGAGAGTTAAGTTGCCCCTCTAGGATTTCTCTTAGTCTGCTTCCTGTCCGGCATATAGGATGCCTGTCAAACAATATGTGTTATTCCATTAGTGAATAATCCTCACCTTTATGTGAACACATATAACTATTATGGCATACCAGATCCAGACCTTTCTGTGAGAACATAGAACTATTATGGGATACCTGGTCCTCACCTTTGTGTGACAACATAGAACTATTATGGCATAACTGATCCTCATCTTTGTGTAAAAACATAAAACTATTAGGGCTACGTGATCCTGACCTTTATGTGAAAATATAGAACTATTATGGGATACCTGATTCTTACATAAGTGTTTATCATATCTGTGTATTTCATAATGCATATCAGAAAATGATCGTGCGATCCTATTGCAACTGGGTACAGTGGAGTTTCAGGTGAGTATCTTGATGGTCACAGTATGACACGGGTCTTCACTCTCCATCTATCGATGTAGGCCGGTATACCTCAAAATGATCCGATGAGTATCTTGATGGTCACAGTATGACATGAGTCTTTACTCTCCATCTATTGATGTAGGCCAGTATACCTTATAATGATCCAGAGACGCTGCTGCTCAAAAACATTTTACCCCCCCCCCCCCCCCTTTCCCTACATACAACACATTTGCAGCAGACGACTTTGAAAACATAGTGACACAAACTAGTGACAAAAACCAGACAAATCAGCATAAAAGATAGCTTAATTGTTAAATAAAGTTGAACACATTGTGGCCAAAGGGAAAGATGCTCATCATGAGCATTTTCACTTTTGGCTACAATGTTTTCAAAATTCGTCTGCTGCTATTGCGTCTGCAGGTGGGAAAGGTTAACAAAGGATCAGATAATTACTGTCGAGTAATTTGAATCATAACAAGAGTGCCTAATGCGAACGCGAACGCTCGTCAGCTTTTTCTTAGTCGAAAAAGGGGCATTACTGAATAATTATTAAAACCAGTTATGTGACGTGGTATAGACATGCGTTTTGTTCCTAGGAAAATGTGTACCAAGTTTCATTTGAAAATAAGAACTGTTTTTGCGTTATGAGGTAAGGTTGAAGTTGTGTGACCACGCAGCAGGTGCTGACGACGACCACGCCAATGGTATCATCTTGAATACCCCGACCTCTTATTCTTCGACAGACAGGCGAGCTAATAATCCCTCCATAGATAATAAGATTGATGTCAATCAATAGCAGTATGATTCGATTGTCCATATTCGCCTGTCTTGTCTGCAAGATGATAGGTTTATGCACAAGTATGCACAATATTCCCTTTTATCTGACGCAGCTATAATCTATGAATCTTACTAAAGAGACAAACATAAGTGAAAAAATCCGCCTAAATGATGACCAGGAACTAGTTATACAAGTAATGTGTACGTAGTCCCTATACTGACATCGGCTACTTTTGTATTATGCATATTCTCATTTTCTTTTTTTATTAACCCATTCTTACATATAGACGCTTTCAGACGCCTCTGCAGTAGACGACCTTTAAAAACACGGTGGCAAAGGTGCAATTGCTCATGATGAGCAATTTCACCATTTGCCACTATATTGTTTTCAACTCAATTTAATAATTAAACTGTCATAATTGAAGAGTTTTCACATTTTTGAAAAATATGTTATCAAAGTCTTCTGCTGCAGATTTGTTGTATATGGGAAAGCGTAAATACCCAATTCACTTTTTTTTTTTTACAAATGTTTTCTTTTTAAATTGCGGTCAGTGGAAAAGCAGATCAGATTGCGGCATGTCCATGAATGCTCTTTTGTTTCAAAACCGTAAGCTACAAAAACAAAATCTAAAACAATTAACTCACAGACACAATTCTGGATTATTATTGATAAATCTTTGTTTTCGAAAAGATGAACAACAAAAATCAAGAATCATCATTAATTCTTGTCAAGAAAGCTAAAATAATCCACCGAGAGACACAATTAAATCTTCCGGTGATCCATTATGTCGTTTTTTAAAAAGATATTATTCAACAACAGTATTGATTTGAAATACTCTGGGAGATAAACACTCTCTTTTTGCTATGACAAATGCATCTGATTGTGTTATGAAATACTGGAGGATTTAATGTAATACGTTTTTCTAATCGGATGCAAAATGAAAACTGCTCTCATCAGGATTTATCGTCAAAACTGTTCTGAGATAGGGATCATATTGCTATATGTTGTGGGATATATGACATGAAGGAATATCATGTCATACATATTGCCTATACACAGATTAACCGTAAACTCTAACTTCAATTTCGATTTATGATAAAAAGTATACATATAGGATCTGACATGATCTTCATTTTATATAAAGTTTTATTAAACGAGTTCAAGAAATGTGTTATTAAGCGATCCTTTGGCGTGGTTAATAACATATTTCTTGGACGAGTTTAATAAAACTTTATAAAATGACATCGAATGTCAGATTCTTTTTATCACATGACGAAACACAGAAAGAAAATCGGGTTTTCCAAAGCTATTTTAATTTCGTCAATAAACCGTATAACAATGCCGCCAGTAATTATGCCAAGGTCATACGCGGTCAGAAAATAGTCCCAACATGTAACACTTAATAAACTGTTAACTAATCAAAAGACACTTTTATGACCGAATATGATCCCTTCACCTCGTCCATCTATCGTGACGTTTGTGTTTACCGGATACACGTTATCAGCCATTTTGTAAACATTCGCGGATGAATACAACAATAGTGATTCGGTCATGTTATAGTACACTCGTTACATATAAAGAAGTACGCAATGGATATATTAGATCGGATACAAGCATAGTTATGTGATAAATAAGACTAACTAGGAGACGAAATGATCAGAGACATTTCATCTGAATATCATTGGAGGTTTACTAACGACAATACACGTTTGATACATAGATGAAGGTATTTCAACATATTATATCGGTTGTGTATTGGTAGAAACAAAGACATCATAACATGCATATGATAATGCATTTGAATACCTACAGGGGTCACTTTTTTCCAAAGAAAGGAAGATATTTGTCCAAGGTGGTCTCAGTAACTTGACATATATCTTTTTTGTTCATTATGTTCAGGTCTGATCGCTTAAAATCGGTAGGGAAGAGAAGAAGAAGAAGAAGAAGAAGAAGAAGAAGAAGAAGAAGAAGAAGAAGAAGAAGAAGAAGAAGAAGAAGAAGAAGAAGAAGAAGAAGAAGAAGAAGAAGAAGAAGAAGAAGAAGAAGAAGAAGAAGAAGAAAGAAGAATAATAAGAAGAAGAATAAGAAGAAGAAGAAGAAGAAGAAGAAGAAGAAGAAGAAGAAGAAGAAGAAGAAGAAGAAGAAGAAGAAGAAGAAGAAGAAGAAGAAGGAGAAGAAGAAGGAGAAGAAGAAGAAGAAAAAGAAGAAAAAGAAGAAAAAGAAGAAGAAGAAGAAGAAGAAGAAGAAGAAGAAGAAAAAGAAAAAAGAAGAAGAAGAAGAAAGATTTATAATGTATTTTCTAGATGGAAAAATCATGTTTGTTCCGCTAAATAGCTCACTTAAAATTATTCCTTCCGGTGTTTTAATGGAATTTCAAACCAGAAAATTGCTCTATTATCTTATAACCCAGACACATACTTCCTCATAGCCGTACAATCATTTCTGAAACAACTGAATAACAGTTCACACTAATTACCTTTTCATAATTATGTAACCAGACTGTAGTGCCTATTAATACATTCTCCTAATATAGGACTTCATTATTAGACCTGGCTCATATAACTGGACCGCCTCGTTGGTGTAGTGATATAGGACGTCCTCCTCGGTTGAGGAAGGTCGAGGTTTCTATACACGGTCTGGTCATACCAAAGACTTTCATATTGGAAACAACGGTTGTCCTCCTTGGCGCTCAGGATAGCGGGGTTATAGTATTACGACTGACTGGCTGGTGTTAGTACAAATGAAACAGACGTACTACTGGTAACTTACGAAGGTAACGCCGTGATATAACTTGTTGAAAGCGGTGTCAAACTGATATAACTGAATTTTTTTAAATGAAACAAAACCCACCAAACAATCAATCTATCAATTTAAAACTGTACAATTTCCGTCTGATTATATGACAACACCTCAACAAATATGATCCAAAGACGTTCAAGACAGTTAAAGGTAAAAGTTTCGGAGTCGAATTCAGATTAGAGTTGTATCAGTCTAATGGATGTCCCCACATTCTCCACTCAGAGATCTGATAAGTTTTAAGACATCAAACATCTTGAGACAATTGTTTGAGTTGCACGATGTGTTTCATTATCGATTCAAAATATATAAGTGCAAACTAGACAAAAACTAATAGCCATCACAATTTGTCTCTGTGGAAGGACATAATTGAACTTTAATCGATTGAGACTTTATAGACATGTGCTCTTTGAAAACATACACTTAGCGATCAGTGTCGAGCCGGACCTTCCTGCGGATTCCTGCAGTAAAATCTAGGTCTGAATTATTCGCAATTAGCCCCGGGAGAATGTTCAATGAGTTTCTTACTAACAGTGTACCGCTTGATCAGACGGCGCGAACTATCAGACATATGAGCCGTTCCACGAGAAAGTCAACATGATGTTGGTGTTCTGGTAGAACGGCTCATATATACCCTATCTCATCGCACCCATTCCTACTTACAGACGTATTTAGACGCACCTACAGCTGACACTATCTGAAAACATTCTGGTAAAAGGATAAATTGCTCAAAATGTTTACATTTTATTCAGCAATCATATTTTCGATATAGACATTTGAGATATTTGTGTTGAGATGTATCTTATCTCGTTTGCTAAAGATGAGTTGTAAACGGGAAATGGTTATTTTCGGCAATCGATATCATCACCGTCTAATTTTGACAAATGTTGAATATCCATAGAAAGTTATTTCGTTCACATATGTGCAGGCTGTTCTTTGTCTTCGGTTTGCGAAAAATATTTTGTTTAAATTCGCTGAAAGTAAGATATAAATGCTGTTCAAAGTCGTCAATAGAAAGTTATAAATTTGGTTCAAATTCGCGAAAAGCAAGTTATAACTGTTGCTCAAAGTCCACCTAAACAAGATACATGATAACTGTTGTTCAAAGCTGCTTAACGCAATTTATAAATGTTGTTCAAAGGCGCTTATAACAAGATAAATATAAATGTTGTTCAAAGCTTAATGCAATTTATAAAGCAGGATTAGTAATATATTTGTTCGCAGTCGCTTGAAATAATTAATAAATGTAGTTGAAAGTGAAATAGATCAGAATAAGTAATAAATGTTTCTGCAAATCGAATGCAACAAATGTTGTTGAAAGTCGAATGTAACAAATGTTGTTAAAAGTCGCTTAAAGTGGGAGAAATGATAAATGTTGTTCGTATTCGCTTTAAGCAGGAGAATTAAAGTCGCTTAAAGAAGGAAAATCAATATAGCTGTTGTTAAAAATCGCTTAAAAGCAGGAGAAGTAACAAATGTTGTTAATAGTAGCTTAATGTTGTTAATAGTCGGAAGGAGAAGTAACAACTGTTGTTAAAAGTCGCTAAATGTTGTTAATAGTCGAATACAGCAGAAGTAATTACTGTTGTTAATAGTAGCTTAATGATGTTAATGGTAGCTTAATAATGTTAATAGTCGGAAGGAGAAGTAACACATGTTGTTTATAGTAGCTTATTGATGTTAATAGTCGGAAGGAGAAGTAACACATGTTGTTTATAGTAGCTTAATGATGTTAATAGTCGGAAGGAGAAGTAACACATGTTGTTTATAGTAGCTTAATGATGTTAATAGTAGCTTAATAATATTAATAGTCGGAAGGAGAAGTAACACATGTTGTTTATAGTAGCTTATTGTTGTTAATAGTCGGAAGGAGAAGTAACACATGTTGTTTATAGTAGCTTATTGATGTTAATAGTCGGAAGGAGAAGTAACACATGTTGTTTATAGTAGCTTAATGATGTTAATAGTCGGAAGGAGAAGTAACAAATGTTGTTAAAAGTCGCTAAATGTTGCTAATAGTAGCTTAATGATGTTAATAGTCGGAAGGAGAAGTAACACATGTTGTTTATAGTAGCTTATTGTTGTTAATAGTCGGAAGGAGAAGTAACACATGTTGTTTATAGTAGCTTATTGTTGTTATTAGTCGGAAGGAGAAGTAACACATGTTGTTTATAGTAGCTTAATGATGTTAATAGTCTGAAGGAGAAGTAACAAATGTTGTTAAAAGTCGCTAAATGTTGCTAATAGTAGCTTAATGATGTTAATAGTCGGAAGGAGAAGTAACACATGTTGTTTATAGTAGCTTATTGTTGTTAGTAGTCGGAAGGAGAAGTAACAACTGTTGCTGATAGTAGCTTAATGATGCTCTAAGTCGGAAGGAGAAGTAACAAATGTTGTTTATATTAGCTTATTGTTGTTAATAGTCGGAAGGAGAAGTAACAAATGTTGTTAATAGTAGCTTAATGATGTTAATAGTCGGAAGGAGAAGTAACAAATGTTGTTTATATTAGCTTATTGTTGTTAATAGTCGGAAGGAGAAGTAACAAATGTTGCTAATAGTAGCTTAATGATGTTAATAGTTTGAAGGAGAAGTAACACATGTTGTTAATAGTAGCTTATTGATGTTAATAGTCGGCAGGAGAAGTACAAACTTTTGTTAATAGTAGCTTAATGATGTTAATAGTCGGAAGGAGAAGTAACAAATGTTGTTAAAAGTCGCTAAATGTTGCTAATAGTAGCTTAATGTTGTTAATAGTCGGAAGGAGAAGTAACAACTGTTGCTAATAGTAGCTTAATGATGCTAATAGTCGGAAGGAGAAGTAACAGCTGTTGTTAATAGTAGCTTTATGATGTTAATAGTCGGAAGGAGAAGTAACAGCTGTTGTTAATAGTAGCTTTATGTTGTTTATAGTCGGAAGGAGAAGTAACAAATGTTGTTAATAGTAGCTTAATGATGCTAATAGTCGGAAGGAGAAGTAACAGCTGTTGTTAATAGTAGCTTTATGATGTTAATAATCGGAAGGAGAAGTAACAAATGTTGTTAATAGTAGCTTTATGATGTTAATAGTCGGAAGGAGAAGTAACAACTGCTGTTAATAGAGCTTAATGATGTTAATAGTTTGAAGGAGAAGTAACACATGTTGTTAATAGTATTACCTTATTGATGTTAATAGTCGGAAGGAAAAGTACAAACTTTTGTTAATAGTAGCTTAATGATGTTAATAGTCGGAAGGAGAAGTAACACATGTTGTTTATAGTAGCTTATTGTTGTTAATAAATGGAAAGAGAAGTAACACATATTGTTAATAGTAGCTTAATAATGTTAATAGTCGGAAGGAAAAGTAACACATGATGTTTATAGTAGCTTATTGTTGTTAATAGTCGGAAGGAGAAGTAACAAATGTTGTTTATAGTAGCTTAATGATGTTAATAGTCGGAAGGAGAAGTAACACATGTTGTTAATAGTAGCTTATTGTTGTTAATAGTCGGAAGGAGAAGTAACATATGTCGTTAATAGTAGCTTAATGATGCTAATAGTCGGAAGGAGAAGTAACAACTGTTGTTAATAGTAGCCTTATGATGTTAATAGTCGGAAGGAGAAGTAACACGTGTTGTTTATAGTAGCTTATTGTTGTTAATAGTTGGAAGGAGAAGTAACAACTGCTGTTAATAGTAGCTTAATGATGTTAATAGTTTGAAGGAGAAGTAACAAATGTTGTTAATAGTATTACCTTATTGATGTTAATAGTCGGAAGGAGAAGTACAAACTTTTGTTAATAGTAGCTTAATGATGTTAATAGTCGGAAGGAGAAGTAACACATGTTGTTTATAGTAGCTTATTGTTGTTAATAGTCGGAAGGAGAAGTAACAAATGTTGTTAATAGTAGCTTAATAATGTTAATAGTCGGAAGGAAAAGTATTTATTTATTTATTTATTCATTTTAATTCCTTCTAGTGGAGATTGATAAATAACAAATAATTACAAGTGTAAGTTAAATTAACAAATATTATGGATATAGAGCATCGTTATGCAGTTAATGTACAAATAATAATATGAATATATACACTGTTGAATAGTGAGATTTACTGCTTTATGACCGTGTTTCATCTTTAAGGTTCGAGCACAGAACGCAGTTAAGTGCATTTTGGAACTATGTGTGATTTCCGACTCACAGAGATCACACTAGGTTCCTAAGGCAGCTATAGGCATACACCAATGAGCGCTCGAGCATTAGTCTTTCTGTTTCATGTGAAATATCGGTTTCCAGTTTTGAGCCTAGAATCTTCAACATGAAACTTTCAGATGAGTCCGAGCTATGTTCTTCCGCAATACCAGCATTAACCTCGTGTTGTATGCTTAGTATGAACGACGTTTTCTGCGACGTCAAACATGGACACTCACAAAGAACGTGTTTGATACTATCGCTGGTAAACGCATAGCACAGTTTACAATACAGATTGTCAGCATCCGGAATGTTTACCCATATTTTAGCAATTGTTCTGGCAATATTTGGCTTAACCTCTGTAAACACATCGTAAATAACACTTGGGTAGATGGCAGTGTGCAACCTTTCAAATCTAGAAAAATCTTGGTCGACACTTATTCTCAATTTCCAGTTGTCGGATTCATATGCATTGACAACAGTATTTACTGTTAATTTCCAGCTAGTCTTAGACGGCAGCAGTCCTGCATTGTTCAAATATGCATTGATCATATTTGAGAGACCATACAATTTCAATATTCTAAAAATATCAGGGATAAAGCCTTTTAAGACCGTTCTAGGATTTTGTATGAAAGCCAAAGCTTTTTTGAGTAGCAAGTTTTTTCTCAGTGATCCGTTTCTTAAACTGAGTAGTTTGTGTAAGAACTTTAGTTTTCTTATGTCGATTCTAGATGACAGACGATAAGTGCCGACCATAGATTCGCACATGCGGATCTTGTTCTGGTTTTAAAACCCTGGGTGGATTTTACAACATAGTGCTGTAACTTATTGACTGCATCTATATCAGACTGTGACATGTTGTTCCAGAGTTCACTACCGTATAGTATTGTTGGAACTACGATATTATTGTATAGTTTCACTGACGTAATAGGATTAAGTGCATCAGATCGCATACCTACATCGGCTAATGCAAAGAATGCATTTTTACCTTTTTGACATCTTTCTTTTATTCTATTAGACAATTTAAGTGATGCGTCTTGCCTGATTCCCAAGTGTATCGCATAGTCATGTTCGTGAATATATGTGTTCCCGATGAGGAGTGAAATTGGAGCGTCATATTTTAACCTATTAAATACAACGATGCTTGATTTACTCGCGCTTACTTCAAACTTCCATTTTGTCGCGTATCGGTATACAATGTCTAGTAAGACTTGCAAATTGTTGGGGGATAAGGCGATAATAGACAGGTCATCAGCAAATAAAGGGTTACCACATCTGAGATTATGTCCTAGATTTAAACAGTAATCGGAGTCCTCTAATTGATGTAAAAGTTCATCTATATAAACTAGGTAATAAAACGTTGAAGCAACTCCTCCCTGCCGTACGCCTCTCTTAATCTGTACAGGACTTAATATGCTACCGCTACTGCGTACATTGCACGTTAAATTATCATAAGAATCGACAATGAGTCGAAGGATTTTACCGTATAACCCTAGTTGTGCCAGTTTGAGGAATAGCCCGTTATGCCAGACAGAGTCAAACGCTGCCTTAAAGTCAAGAAACGCGGTATATGTACGGCTATTCTTTTCTGACAGATCATATACTGTTTCCTGTAAGTTAAAAGCTGCCGATATACAGCTTAGTTCTTTCTGGAACTCTTGCTGCTGGACATGAGGGAATGTAATCGATTTCGATGAAAGGAATGATTGGATTCTGCATAGTAAGAGTTTTTCAAAAACTTTACAAAAGCACGGGATTAATGATAGATGGGTCACTTTTACTCTTCCCCTTCCCTTTGAAGATAGGAATGATGAGGCTCTTCCTCCAACTTTCCGGAATAATTTCTTGAATTAGAACGCCATTAAATAACTCAGTAAGACATGTGTATAAGACTTTACCTCCATGTATGATATGCTCATTAAGGATAAGGTCATGTGACGGGCTTTTACCGCGTTTTAAATCTTTTACAATATGTTCAACGTTGTCGCGGGTAAATGGGGCTATCATACCCTTGTAAAACGTATCATTTTGTTCGGCTGAGTTGTCATTCATGAACTGTTTAACCAGTGAATTGACCTTGTCTGTAAAGCCAAATGGGTAATCTTCTGAGGTTTCTGGGAAATCAAAGGTATCTTTGAAGAATTCTGAAAAACCGTTTGATACATTTTCTTCTGCATGTTATATTCTTGTATATAATTTCAGCACATACGTTCGGTACATTTTTCTTTTTCCTTTTAACTAGTTTCCAAAACAGGTTTACGTCTAAATGAGCAGCCTTATCAAGTTCTTCGAATGTTTTATTTAGAAAGAGATTACAAGCAATGCGCTGTTTTCGCCTGAAATTGCGTTTTGCAGATTTGTATCTCTGATATGACTCATACTCGAACCCTCTTGTGCGGCCAATGTTTATCCAGATACGCCTAAGTCGCCTTGATTCAGCGTGGGCTTGTCTTAGGTCATGCGACCAATACGGTTTCGTATGTTTGTTAAATTTACCTTTCGGTATGCAATTTTCAGCTGATTTTAAGGTCGAACTTACAATAAAATCAGACAACTGATTTGGATCCATTTTTGAGGTGAATGTTAGCGAGGACAGGTATTGAGATAATGTATTTTCAAATGAATTCAATTCGCATGCATTACATTTATCCCAGGCGATACACTTTCGATCAGTTAAGTTTACTTGCTTCTGTTTAGTTACATTAAGCGATGCAATTAAAGGTATAGTAGCTTAATGATGTTAATAGTTTGAAGGAGAAGTAACACATGTTGTTAATAGTAGCTTATTGATGTTAATAGTCGGAAGGAGAAGTAACACATGTTGTTAAAAGTCGCTAAATGTTGTTAATAGTAGCTTAATTGATGTTAATAGTCGGAAGGAGAAGTAACACATGTTGTTTATAGTAGCTTAATAATGTTAATAGTCGGAAGGAGAAGTAACAAATGTTGTTAATAGTAGCTTAATAATGTTAATAGTCGGAAGGAGAAGTAACACATGTTGTTTATAGTAGCTTAATGTTGTTAATAGTCGGAAGGAGAAGTAACAAATGTTGTTAATAGTAGCTTAATAATGTTAATAGTCGGAAGGAAAAGTAACACATGTTGTTTATAGTAGCTTATTGTTGTTAATAGTCGGAAGGAGAAGTAACAAATGTTGTTAATAGTAGCTTAATAATGTTAATAGTCGGAAGGAGAAGTAACACATGTTGTTAATAGTAGCTTATTGATGTTAATAGTCGGAAGAAGAAGTAACAACTGCTGTTAATAGTAGCTTAATGATGTTAATAGTCGGAAGGAGAAGTAACACATATTGTTAATAGTATTACCTTATTGATGTTAATAGTCGGAAGGAGAAGTAACAAATGTTGTTAATAGTAGCTTATTGTTGTTAATAGTCGGAAGGAGAAGTAACAGCTGTTGTTAATAGTAGCTTAATGATGTTAATAGTCGGAAGGAGAAGTTTTTTTAAAAGTCGCTAACTGTTGTTAATAGTCGGATGGAGAAGTAACACATGTTGTTAAAAGTCGCTAAATGTTGTTAATAGTCGAATACAGCAGGAGACGTAACAAATGTTGTTAACAGTCGCTTAAAGCAGGAGGACCTATACATGTTGTAAATAGTCGTTTAATGCTTTTAATAGTCGAATAAAGCAGGAGAAGTAACACATGTTGTAAATAGTCGCTTGATGTTTTTAATAGTCGAATAAAGCAGGAGAAGTAACACATGTTGTAAATAGTCGCTTGATGTTGTTAATAGGCGAATAAAGTAGGAGACGTAATAAATGTTGTAAATAGTCGCTTGATGTTGTTAATAGTCGAATAAAGCAGGAGAAGTAATACATGTTGTAAATAGTCGCTTGATGTTGTTAATAGTCGAATAAAGTAGGAGACGTAATAAATGTTGTAAAAAAGTCGCTCAAAGCAGGAGGAGTAATAAATGTTGTTGATAAAGCAGGAAAAGTATGACATGCTGTTTAAAATCGAATAAAGAAAAATAAGTTGTTAATAGTCGAATACAGCAGGAGAAGTAATAAATGTTGTTAAACGTCGCTTAAAGCAGGAGAAGTAAGAGATGCTGTTGATAGTCTAATAAAGGAGGAATAGTCGCTTAGAGCAGAAGTTATACATGTTGTTAATGGTCGTATACAGCAGGTGAAGTAAAACATGTTGTTGATAAAGCAATATAAGTAATAAATGTTGTTTTAAAAAAGTCGAATACAGCAGGATCAGGGATATTCATGTACACTCGTTCACAGATGTCTTAAATTCACGGTTGTTTTGGAATGCGGACGTATTTATCGTTAGCGTAAAAGATTAATTTGACCGACAGGAGCTGTAGCGGGATCAGACACTTTTGACTTGAAGTATCTGTTAAAGAACAGACTCATTTCTCGCCCAGTCAATCCCGACAGTCAACATTCTCAATCATGCTGGTTATTTACACCTTAGCCATTTTGTATAGGATATCTATTACTTTTTAAATGTGCTCTTAAAACTTATATTATTCAATAATGGAGCGAAGCCCACATCGGAACGAATTTATTCTTTTTCTTTAGAATGCGTCCTGGTTGACCTCAAAGCTATACTGCTGCTACAAGTGCTTTTATTTATATTCATTTGAAAAGTATCTACAACTAACAAAATAATTATATAATAATATATTTGATTATAGCAGTGTGAACAGGAAGTTCTGTGGTTGCCATCTAGCCGTACACGCATACCGGAATCGTATGACAATTCGTTATAACCAGATCTGTACAAGTGACATTCTAAGTTGTATTTGTCATTGACTTAAAAACCCTTCTAACGTAAAATCATGGATAACAAATGGGTTTCTGATATACCATGTATCTCTACAATAACTCATAAGTTCCCGTATGAGAACACCTAAAACATCAGCATAACAATGAATCATTCAGAACTTCTCCTGGCAGTATAGTTATCCCGTACCCACAAGTGGACGATTTTGACGCATCTGCAGCAGAAGATGGTTTAAAAACTACATTTGTATATTCAATAAAACAAAATACTCACACTCATAGTCCGTTGTTTTGTCTCGATGTTTTAAAGTCTTCTGGTGCAATCTTGTTGTAGCTTGGTAACGGGTTATATCAACGAAAGTAGTACACCAATGATGGCTTATTTCTCACGTGCATTGCCGTTCAAAGCCGAATCAGAGAACGAAGGGGATCTCGTTCCATTACAAAATATATATTGGCGATGCGCCAGATAAACCAACCTTAACGTAATTATTACAACTGTTGAAAAAGACCAGTGCATGCTTGTTAACCTTTTTACTACCGAATTTAACAAAGTAGAGTCTTTCATGTTGACAATTGGGCGACTGCATTTTTCGTCCAACAGGAAATTTGGTAAATTATGTGTAAGTGGCAAATAAGGCAGATTTCAGGCGAGACGGCTCATTATGTGCTGTCTCACCTGAATCTGCATTGTTTGCCAAAGCCTTTAAAGCGACTGAACTCCAGATACCCAACTGTCGAAAAAATATTAAATTTCCAATTTTAAGAAAATAAGTGTTATTTTTGTATTTGGGGCATTAAAATATGATAACTGACATATTACATACCCCTATAATCGGTGAGATTTTCTTGTTTTCGATACTTTTTCCATCGCAAATTCTACCCTGTCAATAACGGGGTAAGTTTATAAATAGCTTTCGATGCTTTTAATCTTTTTCATCACGTGACTTAAAAAGTCGTCACGTGAATTGAAGAGTCTTCACATGACCGATAGGACGCATGCGCATTAAATGAAACATTTTTATACCATGAAGGTTTTATGCAAAATCACGAGGAGCTCATGCAATCACAAACAAATCTCTATGATTACTGTCGTTCGACTCCGCCAAACCTGTTAATTGTGTATAACTGTACACGTCTCAGAGTGAACCGTTATATAGTTATATCACGTGATCGTTGCAAGGTGCCCGTCTGAAGGATTCCGTGGTATTTTTAAATAGGAAACCCCTTCATCGGGAGAATTGAAAACGACTCAAGTTCACTTTATTGATAAAAAACGATACATTTTCTACCCTGGCTTCACTTGGATAACATAAAGAATAACATTTAGGGCGAATTCGATTTTTTTTTTTTTTTTTTTCGTGCCATCTGGATTTCAGTCGCTTTAATTGAAGTTTGCACCGAAAGGGTTAAGGATAAAAAATGGACACTGCTTTACAGGAGTTTTTTTAACTCTCCTATGACTTACCCTGCGCGGATTCACTCGCTGTTTTGATTTTGCATTGGTCGCAAATGCCTAAAGGTTGGTTTGGGCAAAACGCCGTTCATCTCCTTTTGTTTAATTACATAGGCAGATATATTTACAATAATTACAAAAAACAATTATTTAAACCTTTCCCACATGTAGATGCGTTTTAACGCCGCTGCAGCAGACGATTTTTGAAAACATTGTGACAAATGGGAAAATTCTCATAATAAACAATTTCACCTTTTGTCACAACAATGTGTTCAGCTCCATTCATTGATTGTATTTACAATAATATAAAGATTTCCTATATTAATGTCTAGAAGTTTTCAAAGTCGTCTGCTCCCAGCTTTGTTGTATCTGGGAAAAATGTTAAAAACTCTCTCCCTTTGGTACGAGAACAGCACCAAACCCCTTAATAGACATTCGAAACTTTCGACGGACAAAGTTCACGTATGTAGAGATGAACATATCTTTTTTGGCATCGATATGTCATGAAAAATTCGAAAGGAACATTTCTGATACATAATTTTCATATCAGACTCGCTGTTTCAGATTCGTCCTTTTTTAGAAGGGTATTCCAACAGCAGTTCCGCGAGCTGGTCATGTGACCAATAGCGTTTATCAAACAAACAAAAAACGCATTTGCTTTTATTCACGTGGTAGGTTTTGAAACAACAAAAAGCGATACTGCAATTATTAAAGAGTGAATAATATAAAATTAATATAGTTGTGATGTTTACGCTGCTAGAAAGATGTGCGAAGTTTCCTGATAATTTAGGTTTATGTTTAAATAATCTACACCCAGGCGCCGATGATACTGGCGAAGTTTACGAAATATTTTGTTTTTATTGTCGGATGATGGTGATCACAAAAATTCACCTTACGCACTTGGTGCTCTTGTATTTTTAAATATGTTAAATTTCCGTTTTATCTAAATTTTAACGGAATATTCATTTCGTATTTACGAAATCAAACGGCATATTTGTATATTAAAAACGTTTCAAAAAATATAAAATATTTGTTTCGTAAAAACACAATAATATGGTGAATTTGTATATGAAAGAGTGACGTAAGTACTTTAACTGGCTCTGTAAAAAAGCGACCATAGACATTTAGAATCGCGTTTTAGAAAGTACTTTAGAAGATACCATGCATCAGCTGAAACCGTACCTCCCACGAATCCATATGTTTCGACAGTGAGAAGATTTACAAGCAAACGTTTGTCAACATGTTTTGTATCTTGTCTGAGAGGCTGAATCGAACCACTGTCACGCTTTTCAATACCCTCTACGTACAGCTAGTATGTTCTTGAGAAATTCTGTAAACAGTTTGGAAAATATTACTTTAAGATCACCTTTCTAAATGTTACCTTCACACAAGGGAGCTCCGATGGCGTTCATAAATATTACATTAAAAGACGCGTCGATTTTATTTCTAAAGGATATTTCTCAAGGTTTAAGCTCCGGTCAGATCTCGAAAACATAATAAATCAAAGTACTGAAGGTACTGGTAATGAATTATTAGTATTGTTTAATGATTGCTGGCTTTCACATTATGTTTAACAGAAACATTTATCAATTGACAGGTTTAAGGTAAGAACACTCTAGGAGTTGTATTGCTTTGTGCTTACTTGCTACCATGTATATGTAAACAGAAACACTATAGATCAAAATTGATTCCTGGGCCTTGACATTATGAAGTTGAGGAATTATACTGCTGTTTAATGATAAAAAAAAAACCATATACACAACTTACAATATGGTTAATGGAATAAAAGAAATAACGTCTAAGAAGAATGATTTGTGAATTCAACATGTCTTTAAAATTTGTAACCATGGTAACACAATTCATTAAATGTCCAGTTATTCTGTAGTGAAAGCATTTATATAAGAGTTCTGTTCTAGCTTGAAGACTGTTTCGGAAAGTTCTGGAAACGATCAATCTGTGGCTACTTCATCCTATATAATATGTACCAATGGTTTTGAGCTTCTATTTCATTAAGGGTAAAATGTAGGGGCAGTTGTGGATATATGAGAGACCGACTTCCCATAAACAGCTGTCCACTCTGAAACAACCATTACAATCAATTAATTTAACCCTTTACCTGAAGCTGACAACTTCAGACACTCAACAATGGAAAACGATTATGGGTAAGGGATAAATTGCTCTTCATGAACAACTCATCTTTTCCCACAAGGTTTAAACTCTATAAAGCCGTCCCGCGAGAAAACCAATATTATGGCCTCTGTGTAATGTATCGACCCAGATCAGCCTGCCAACTCCGCACAGACTGATCCGAGCATTCCGTATAAGGGGGATAACAAAAAATCCTCAGGAGGCGAAAAGTGTATATCCAGGTAAGCCTGCGCGGCATGCTTAGGCTGATCCGGGTCGATACTTTACGCAGTGTCCACACTGTGGGTTTTCTCGCGGGACGGTTCATATGGTAACATATGGGAAATGTTTCTGAATGAAAGTTCAAGTTCAGAATAGAGTGAAAGACATTATGGGAAAAGAGAAAATATGAGCAATATGTTGTCAAGTTTTCTACTGCAAAAGCATCATAGTGCATCACCATACATTAACCCCACCAACGTGCCTCAGCAAACATTAACCCCCACCAACGTGCCTCCGCAAACATTAACCCCAACCAACGTACAGACGCATTTGACACATCTGCAGCAGACGTCTTTTGAAAACATCCTGGCAACAAAAGAAATTGCTCATGAGCAATTACTCCGTTTTCCACAATGTTTTCAACTTTATTAAATAATAACATATGTCAATGTGCGTCATTATTTCGCTGTGTGTTTTTGACATTGTTAATCTGGTTTTGAATTGCCTTACATCACAAAGAGAATAGTTGGTAGTATGAAGTTGAAGCTTTTAAGTAACAAGATCATTTACTCTCTCAATTTCTTTTAGCGATTTTCTATAATTATATAATTTGAAAGGGTAAAATCAGTTAAAAAACAATACCTATTTGGTTTTTTTTCTTCATTAACACTCATGTAAGTTTGGTAAAAAATAAAAATGCTTCCTCACACGTTGTCAAATTGCGTCATTATCTTGCTGTGCATTGAATTGTCTTACATCAACAAAGAGAATAGTAGGTAGTATGAAGTTGAATGTATCAACAAGATCATTTCGACGGCTTGGCGTGAAACGGTTGTAACTAAAATTCGTAGTTTTTTTTACCAAGGTTAATCACCTACCTCTCCATAAAGTCTTTATAAGCGTTAAATCATTTGTCTTGGTAAACATTGGAAATTTAGGTGTCATTGCTCGTTCTGAGCAATGGCACCTAAATTTGCATTGTTTACAAAGGGGTCAAAATTGCCTCTAAAACAGGGTTTTCAAAATAGGTTTTAAGTTACAACCGTTTCACGCCAAGCCCTCGATTTACTCTCTGAATTGTTGCATCTGCCAAATAATAGCCTTCTTCAACTTTTCATCTATAAAATATTATACTACTCTAACGTAATGCATCCATGTCGATGTTAATCCATAAATACTTATCAACAATATCGTCTGACCTAAATCGGTGACGTTTTCATTTTGCATCTGCTCTTCAATTTATATATTGCCACTGTTTTGTATTGTCGCAAGTTTGAACATATTGTTGTCGATAGCCTTTGACTCTTTTTGTAAATATGGTTCAAAAAACATAAATACAGAGTATGTTAATAACCCAGTGATTTGTTTTTTATCATATAACAGGGATTTCTTATTCATGCTATTAGTAGTCCAGCATATAAGTACCATTTTTCACATTTCTGAAATAGTTCCACCAAAGCTCTTTTCTAATATTCAATCTGTTTTATTGAATGCTGCACTAAGTACACTTCATGTCTTTTGTAACACAGTCATGCTAATTGGATCGGTCACCACCCTTTTATCATGTACAGGGTGTGCTCTAGAGAGCACAGCCATCTTATTATAAACAGCGGGGAACCTTCACTCTAGAGTGTCGAAAGACCATCGGAGACCCAGTTTAGAGACACGGTTATTTCCAGATTCATACGCGCAGCACTACCGAAAATTGAAAAACAATCCTGTAAAAAAACAATCGGCTTTAATTTTGTTCGTTGATTAAATAGTTTTAATGAGTCTTAACAAATGAGAACAAAATATGAAAATTGAGACAACATGGAGATAAAATATAGGAAGAACACAGGGACTAGTTTAAGCAGCGGAAGTAACAGGGAAAGATTGGTGTGTTCAAAGTTAACGGGGTCATTCGAGGACAAATTGCAAACCAAACGCTTATTGCGTGGGTGCATCAGCACCAGTTCATATATTGGTTGTGAAACAACTGTCACTGGTGCAATGGGCTAGCGTATGCGCCGTGTTAATCTTCTTGATCGCGCATGCGTCGTATTTTACCGTCAGCTCTCGGATATTTCCGTAGCAGTTCGTCACTAGATTGGTTCTCGTTCGAGTTTGCAATAGAATATTAAGATTAGTGAGCCAGTCTATTTATATGCGAGTAGTTTTTTTATAATTAAATGTTAATTAAAACCATTGTTTTTTAATAACACCCTCCGCTGCCACCATTGGTAACGTGTACCGGCGTTAAAGCCATCGCGGGTCACCCATCCAGGCACTAACCGCGATGAACGTTGCTTAACTTTACACAAAAGTCAACCAAGGCTGTAGAAGTGATATTTATACATATACCATTACCCTGTTTCCGTTACATTAGGAAAATGGAAATATTTTCATAAATGCGAAGTTATTGTGCTAACTGTTGCGATGCTAAGATTATATTAATGGGATAAAAGGACGCGCAAGCGCAGAAAAATGTTTACAATAATTTTGGGAGATCGAGGTCAACACATTGGGTAAAGGCATTTTTGTTTTCGTTCTACGTATTTAACTAAAAAACTATTGTTATCATATTCGTAAAACATATATTTAAAAGCGGGTTTCGTGTTTTTCGAATAAAACAGTATTTCTTAAGCCATAAAATGCTGATTCCCGCGCCAATTGCTGCATCTTGCAGCAACTCTTGTAAGAAATATTTTTTGAGAAAAAATAATTCGTTAAAAACACTGCAGCAGACGACCGTGAACATTTCTAGGCGATTACAATGGGATGATCTTCAGACGAAACATTAATGCAAATGAAAAAAAAGAAAGAAGCTCACCATGAGCAATATCTCATTGTGCCACAATAGTGTTATAATTTATGAAGAAAAGTCCAGTTACAGTTATCGGAAATATTGATAATGTATCCATCGATATTACTGAAATAAATTTGAACGTTATATAACAAATATTGAAACAAGTAGCATATATGTTCCGCGTACGGCGTATCTGCACAGTTGCGTCCGAGTCGCCACTGTTTGCCCGCAAGTCCGATAGCCCTGGATGTATGTATTGACAAATATACATATAAGTGAAACCTTACTAGTGTAACGTCCACGCACCATTAATCCGTTTCACAGACAGCTCTGTAAACATCCAGTCAGAAACAATTAAATACTTCTATAAATGAAGATTTAAATCATTTGATGGTGTTGAAAACATTGAAGTAAAAAAATGAGAAATTGACCATAATGAGCAATTTCTTTTTTTTTTGTGTACAATGTTTTTAAAAATTGTCTACCGTAGAGGCGTCGAAAAGGGTCTGTACGTTAAAATGGATTAACCCTTTCCCTCATATAGACGCCTCTGCAGCAGACGGCTTTTTGAAAAAGGCTTGGCGACAAGAGAAGAAATTGCTCAAAACGAGCAATTTCTCCATTTGTCCATTTGTCACAATGTTTTCTACTCTTTTCAGTTATTGTACTTTCATTTATTTAAAGGGAGTTTCCATTTTTCATTTCTGGAATGTTTTCAAAGGCGTCATGCTGCAGCTTTGTTGCATGTGGGAAAGGGTTAAACCATTTTCGCCTCAAGCACAAATACATACATCATTCAATGGTCATGGATACACTGGTTCCCGAGTTGTTTTCAATAAAGCAGACGGCGTTTAGATGCATTTTAAAGCATATTTAGAAGAATACGTTTGAAAACATTGTGACAAAAGAAGAAATTGCTCAAAACGAGCAATTTCCCCTTTTGCCACAATGTTTTCAACATTTTTTTCAGTAATTATACCTTTAATTCTTGAGATTTTCCGTATCTTGAGTAGATTATTTCAATTCGTCTGCTGTATATGTGTTGTATGTGGGAAGGTAAAGCGGCTGCAGATAACCATGTGGTACACAACGTTCCCCGACGCACCATGTTGATCCGTGAGCTATCGGAAAATCGCCTTCAGAACTTAGGATACCAATAAACTCTTACATTCACATTCCCACATCGGAAGTGTAAGGTTATTCGATTACAACGTGTAAAACAAACACTGATACTTCCAATGTTTATGTTATTATAAAGACTTTGGTAAATTAAATGTTATTTTTAATATTATTTGCGAATTTACTTCGGATTTAGAAATAATGTGAAAGAAAAAATAAAAGCGTTTTGCCAGTAAGTATAGTTTATATATTCTTATTTGATTCCCCCAAACAGTAACCTTTTTAGTTTAAACCTCTGTTTATTTTAAGTTTTTACCCTTTCCAGTCTGCAACAATTATGCAGCAGACGACTTTGAAAACCTTTAGTTAAAATATGGGAACTATCTTCATATAAAAATACAGATATTGAATAGATTTGAAAAATTGTGTTAAAAGCAGATCTTTTTTATCGCAATGTTTTTGAAAAAAATGCTAGTGCCAATGCAGCTGCAAGTGGTAGCGGGAACAAATACTACCAACACTAATAAAGTATCACTTTGTGGTTGTTTTAAGTCTTTAACAACATAATTTAACATATAAATTAATTTTGTGTGATTTTCAATGTTTAAGCTTATTATATTTCGTAAGGTATATTTAGAACCATATTTATGTGTAGAGCATAGTTTTAACCCTTTCTTTCGTAAGGTATATTTAGAACCATATTTATGTGTAGAGCATAGTTTTAACCCTTTCTTTCGTAAGGTATATTTAGAACCATATTTATGTGTAGAGCATAGTTTTAACCCTTTCCCTCATACGACAATTCTGCAGCAGACGACTTTAAACATATTTTGTCAAAAAAAAGAATATCTCTATAATTGAATGGATAACCTATGACTAAAAGTGGAAAACATTGTGGCAAAAGGAGAAATTGCTCATTTTGAGCAATTTCTTCTTTTGTCACAATGTTTTCAAAAAGTCGTCTGCTGCAGAGGCGTCAGAAAGCGTCTATATGAGGGAAAGGGTTAAACTCATATGCTAAAAGGTCCAAATGAGGAGGGATATACAGCTCTTTTCCCAACAATACCTCTCTTATTATGCAACCAAAAGGGTCAAATCATGATTTTAGAAACATGCGTAAACGTCCCTCATCTGGAGCTCTGTACAAAACCGTACAACCGTATGATTATTGAAAAGGGATGTTTTTAAAATATTACATCAAGCATATTAATTGATCTTACAAAAACTAAGGTATGTGGTTTTCTAATATTAGTGTCAATTCTTTTTTTATCTTATGCACTTCTTCAAATCCACATCTCTTTTTGTACTAATGTCATAAACTTATTTTTAAGCCTTGAAATGTTGATTTCTATTAGTATATATGAACATGTTCGTAAAGGAGGCCAGTCTGTAACAGCGTTTCAAACAGGTGTGATGAATGCACGCGTATTTGCCTAAAATGAATAGGTTGATCGCCAAACAGATATACGCTGAATTGCAACGGCAAATACGGGGAACGGAGGAAGAAATACTCTGTCCCAAATAAAAAATGATAGCAGCGGCTATGTTTACCATAAATGTTGAGTATACCGTTTCCCACCTGTAGACGCATTCTGACGCATCTGCAGCAAACGACTTTGAAAACACTGTGACTAAAGGAAAAATTGCTCAAAACGAGCAATTTCAAAACGACAGTTTCACCTTTTGTCACAATGTTTTCAACTTTGTGACAAACTTATGACTTAAACATCGTCTGCTGCAGATTTGTTGTATGTGGGAAAGGGTTAACTATTTCTATTATGCAGACATATTTTGAATGGCTTTTAAATACATCGGGATAAATTTCCTATTATTGCCAAGATGTTTTAAAATATATTCAATATGTATATATCCTTCAGTTAAAGAGATTTATATCAAACAATACATACAGAAATCAAGAAAATTGCCATAATGCTATTTGAGCCGCGTTGAGTGATTTAGGCTCCGAATGCATCTACGTACAGTGAAGACTCAGGCGAGCATGTTCATGCACACAGTCTCACCGGAGTTTTCATTGTCCGTATACTTGTCAGTGAGTCATAGATGCACTAGAATCGTAGCCCCACTATTGTTACGGCAGTTTACCTTTATAAGATCCCAGTATGACCCCAGCTGAGAACATACTTTAAGTTGTTTAATCTCAGGTCCTGATGTAGCTCAGAGTTCTTTAAATATATTATAACAGTTTTGTGCACTGTCACAAAGTATACATATGATCACTGAAATAAAACGCCAGGTTAACGAATCTTGATAGCTTTAAAGATGCGACATAAAATTCTTCAGAACCGTAGGCGAGCGGAGGGAAGACATCACAAAGGTTTTTTTTTTAAATCAGTCTTGTGCATTGTTAAACCGGGCATCGACCATGGTTTTCCGCTGTTTAGGCGGACACTCGAACAGTATATCATTGAGTCAGTGTTCCCCATATATTATGTTTTGACATCATCGAGACGGAACAAAAATAAGGTAGAATGCTTTGGCTGTTAAGATAAAAGAAGAAAACAATTTTTGATCCGCGTCACTGTCTTCCACCAATGGACTAACGTTTCTATGTGACAGTTACCTTGTAAGAACTTTGTGTAGAGTACACGCAATAGGAAGTAAGGAATCAGAAAGACTGGAGAACTGGCACTTGAAATATGACTGAATTACTGTTGAAAACGGCGTCAAATTTCAAGCAATAAATAGTGTTAAATTTCAAGCAATAAACGGCGTCAACATTTCAAGCAATAAACGGCGTCAATTTTCAGGCATTAACGGGTCCAAATTTCAAGCAATAAATGGGTCAAAATTTCAAGCAATAAATGGGTTCAAATTTCAAGCAATAAATGGGTTCAAATTTCAAGCAATACACGGGTCTAAACTTCAAGCTATAAACGGCGTCAAATTTCATGCAATAAACGGGTCCAATTTTCAAGCAATAAACGGTTCCAAATTTCAAGCAATAAATGGCGACAAATTTCAAGCAAAATACGGCGTCAAATTTAGGCCAATTTCAATCAATTAACGGGTCCAAATTTCCCGTATCTCGTGTCGTTTATATCTACGCACTTGTAGAATACACGTCGTCAATCCACAAAAGAACATTGTTTGGTGAACACGGCTGATACCGTCGGTCGTCAAACTCCAATCAATCAAGCAATATACCAACAAAGATAACTTATAGGTTTTCTTATTAATGCTTGCAAAGTCGATTAAGATTGATATTGTTGCATCCCCATATCGGGATCGCACGTATGGGTGTAATTCATGTACTAGCAGAAAAACACATTAGCCGTCCCGCGATAAAACCAACATTGTGTATCTGTGTGAAGTATCGATCCGGATGAACCTAAGCATGCCGTGCAGGCTAACTCGGACAGAATGTGTAGGCCCGCGGATCAGTCTGCGCGGACTACGCAGGCTGATCTAGGTCGACACATTACGCCGAGGCCATACTTTTGGTTTTCTCGCGGTACAGCTCACATGTATACCTTTGTCAGAAATACCGATACAGTAACGGCTATATTACATGTAAAGGATCGTGTGACACGATATGCCCTTTCCCACAAAAGACAAATCTGCAGCAGAAGACATTGAAAACATACATGCAATACATGGTTCATTCTCTTAAATGGAAATATAATTATTGAAAAGAGTTGAAAACATTTTGACAAAGGGATAAACGGCTCGTCATCTGCAGCAGATTCGTTGAAAGTGGTCTACATGTGGGCAAGGATTAATAGATGCATCACGTCCAGGTTAATTATATTGCCACATTTTAAGTGGTAGTTTTAGTTATAAATATGTTTGTAGAATCACCCTTTATGTATTGTTCTGTTGCGGGCTAGCATTACGACTGACTGGTTGGTGTTAGGATAAATGGACCAGTAGTACTGATAACTAACCCAGGAAACGCCGTGATATAACAGAGCCATTGTTGAAAGCGACGTAAAACACCAAACAGTCAATTTATGAATTGTTCTAGTTATGACGGAAATCTTACTTTTTAGTAAGATTTTGATAAATATGACACTGGGTAAACTATGTGTAGTGTGTAGTTTTTAAGGCAATTATGTAGACTAAGATTAGACGATATACATAATTAGTAGTCTCTTCCTTTATACATACATGACCTATCAGAATCTTGAGCGAACAGACAATTTCACTTTTATAAATTCATAGAGTTACTTTGATCGAACTTACGACAGTACACGAGTTTTATACATTTTCTAAACTAATACTATAAAATGGTGGAGGGTGTGACGGAACTATCGTGACGACTTAGAATGGTTGAGGGTTTGACAGAACTATTGTGATGACTAAGAATGGTTGAGAGTGTGACGGAACTATTGTGACGACTAAGAATGGTTGAGAGTGTGACGGAACTATTGTGATGACTAAGAATGGTTGAGGGTTTGACAAAACTATTGTGATGACTTAGAATGGTTGAGGGTTTGACAGAACTATTGTGATGACTAAGACAAGGTTGAGGTCGTGACGGAACTATTGTGACGACTAAGAAATGGTGGAGGGTGTGACGGAACTATTGTGACGACTAAGAATGGTTGAGAGTGTGACGGAACTATTGTGATGACTAAGAATGGTTGAGAGTGTGACGGAACTATTGTGACGACTAAGAATGGTTGAGGGTGGGACGGAACTATTGTGACGACTAAGAATGGTTGAGGGTGTGACGGAACTATTGTGATGACTAAGAATGTTGGAGGGTGTGACGGAACTATTGTGATGACTAAGAATGGTTGAGGGTGTGACGGAACTATTGTGACGACTAAGAATGGTTGAGGTCGTGACGGAACTATTGTGATGACTATGAAATGGTTGAGGATGTGACGGAACTATTGTGACGACTAAGAATGGTTGAGAGTGTGACGGAACTATTGTGATGACTAAGAATGGTTGAGGGTATGACGGAACTATTGTGACGACTAAGAATGGTTGAGAGTGTGACGGAACTATTGTGACGACTAAGAATGGTTGAGGGTGTGACGGAACTATTGTGACGACTATGAAATGGTTGAGGGTGTGACGGAACTATTGTGACGACTAAGAATGGTTGAGGGTGTGACGGAACTATTGTGACGACTAAGAATGGTTGAGGGTGTGACGGAACTATTGTGATGACTAAGAATGGTTGAGGGTGTGACGGAACTATTGTGACGACTAAGAATGGTTGAGGGTGTGACGGAACTATTGTGACGACTAAGAATGGTTGAGAGTGTGACGGAACTATTGTGACGGCTAAGAATGGTTGAGGATGTGACGGAACTATTGTGACGACTAAGAATGGTTGAGGGTGTGACGGAACTATTGTGACGACTAAGAATGGTTGAGGATGTGACGGAACTATTGTGACGACTAAGAATGGTTGAGGGTGTGACGGAACTATTGTGACGACTAAGAATGGTTGAGAATGTGACGGAACTATTGTGACGACTAAGAATGGTTGAGGGTGTGACGGAACTATTGTGATGACTAAGAATGGTTGAGGGTGTGACGGAACTATTGTGACGACTAAGAATGGTTGAGGGTGTGACGGAACTATTGTGACGACTAAGAATGGTTGAGAGTGTGACGGAACTATTGTGACGGCTAAGAATGGTTGAGGATGTGACGGAACTATTGTGACGACTAAGAATGGTTGAGGGTGTGACGGAACTATTGTGACGACTAAGAATGGTTGAGAGTGTGACGGAACTATTGTGACGACTAAGAAATGGTTGAGAGTGTGACGGAACTATTGTGATGACTAAGAATGGTTGAGAGTGTGACAGAACTATTGTGACGACTAAGAATGGTTGAGAGTGTGACAGAACTATTGTGACGACTAAGAATGGTTGAGGGTGTGACGGAACTATTGTGACGACTAAGAATGGTTGAGGGTGTGACGGAACTATTGTGACGACTAAGAATGGTTGAGAATGTGACGGAACTATTGTGACGACTAAGAATGGTTGAGGGTGTGACGGAACTATTGTGATGACTAAGAATGGTTGAGGGTGTGACGGAACTATTGTGACGACTAAGAATGGTTGAGAGTGTGACGGAACTATTGTGACGGCTAAGGATGGTTGAGGATGTGACGGAACTATTGTGACGACTAAGAATGGTTGAGGGTGTGACGGAACTATTGTGACGACTAAGAATGGTTGAGAGTGTGACGGAACTATTGTGACGACTAAGAAATGGTTGAGAGTGTGACGGAACTATTGTGATGACTAAGAATGGTTGAGAGTTTGACGGAACTATTGTGACGACTAAGAATGGTTGAGGGTGTGACAGAACTATTTTGACGACTAAGAATGGTTGAGGGTGTGACGGAACTATTGTGACGACTAAGACGATGGCAACTTCCTGACCGTGCCATGGCAAAGGATCTTCAGCTCAATGTAGAATTGACCTTTCACAATTAGGGTTAAACATTGATTGATTGATTGGAGTTTAACGACGTTTTCAACAATTTTACAGTCATATCACGGCGGCCAATTCACCTACTCATGTGTTTCCAGGCTTTTTCACACAAGTACTCCACGCAGCATTCTTTCCAAGCAACTTGCTGCTTTTCCACAAGGGTTTAAACATAAACGTCTACTGACAAGCGATACAAAAACATTATTTGTGGCAGTTATGTCTTTGATCGTATATATATACGATCAGCATCTAGATAGATGGGGGTCTCAAATAATCTATCTACGTACCGTGAAGACCCAGGCGAACCTTTATGCTCACACAGTCTTATAGAGTCCTCACTGTCCGTCCATACATTACAGAAACTTTGATTGGATAAAAATGAGCTCTTGAATTACAGTACATCGAACCCAGAATTGTCGGATTTTATATCCATATGTAGTATAAATTTCAAAGTAAACCCAGCTCTAGTTGGTTATTCGATATGGTATGACCAATCCTTAATCAGAAAGTATACATAATGCTACTTTGATTATATAAAGGTCGGTGACACTAGCACGTAAATACACCAATACGTCATTCCGCATGACGTTGTTTGATTCTCAGTTTGTATTTCTCAGCAAAAATGAGTTCATATTTCTCTCTGGAAACAATCACAAATCGACAATAAAGAAATACATTACATGAATTTATCCTGACAAGGATTAATGTTTTGTGTGCATAAAACAACAAGACAGATTGTCTACAGTATAACGTAAAGCAATACATACGGTAATAAAACAACTAAAATAGACAATATGAATCTCGTTGTGTAAGAATTACCTTACAGATTAAACGATGAAATAGCGAATCGCGAAGATCATCTTTGCGTTTGTCCAAGCTGTCATATATTCTTTCAACCATCCTGCAGCAGTTGGATAGCGACGGTTAAGATCAGAACACGACTGTTCAACCATGTAATCTGATCTTAATCGCGATTGATCTTTAAGGCGAAACACCTTTAATGGGCTCAGCTTATTCCGAACGAGGTCGGTAATAGGTTCGGGGATTTCCGTCCGTATTCGGCATCTACATGTAGTAACAATGTTTCCTTTGGTATTCGGTATCTATTAACGACATACAGGCTGAGCGACTTCCGTTCAAGAGATTGGTCATTTCCACGAACAATATCGATCTCATTCGAGATCGCCGAGCTCATCAGGGACGTGTGTTACATTAAATGTTACGAAGGTCTTGTTTCCAGGGACAGGGTTTAAATGTCAATTAGAATTGAAAATAAACATTTATTACTGTTTTATCACCGATGATACACATTTGTCTTAGATTAGAGAACTGCTTATACCGTAAACACAAACGTTTATATTAACCCTTTCCCTCATACGACAATTCTGCAGCAGACGACTTTGAAAAGATTTTGTCAAAAAATAGAAAATCTCTATAATTGAATGGATAACCTATAACTAAAAGTGGAAAACATTGTGGCAAAAGGAGAAATTGCTCGTTTTGAGCAATTTCTTCTTTTGTCACTATGCTTTCAAAAAGCCGTCTGCTGCAGAGGCGTCAGAAAGCGTCTATATGAGGGAAAGTGTTAAAAGAGACTGCATATTACTTATGTATTCTGGTTAAGTCCTTCGATTAGCCATAATTTGTGAGCAGAGGCTCAGATCAGCATGCTGTCTTTATAGATCATAACCTTTTTTTTTTACATGAGCAATACACTTTACTTTTAAGGGACGTGAAAGGTTTTAACCTTGAATTGTCTTAAGTCGACTAGTAATCACGCAATATGCAGAAAACGCATTTGAAAACATATGGGCTTCAATATGGTGAACTTCTACAATTGAAAATACAACTATTGAATTGGATTGAACATATTGTGGCAAACGGAGAAAGTCGTCTCTTGCGGATTGTTAAAGATAAATCCTTAAATGGGAAATGGTCAATACGGAATCTTCTACACAAGGCTGAGATTGGGAATAATTTCATATGTTTTCATACCTACGGTTATTTAAGTCAGATCACACACAATATCAAAGCGCCAATGGCACTGTAGTGGCGATCGTATAGAAAATTCTGCAAAGTAACAAGCAGTATTTTGGGTTAGGCCTTGCGGTTTTCAATAATAGTGCACTCTGGTGCGGATAAATTTAAGAAAAGCTGCATCTTTTGACAGTAGAATAATGTTAGTTTGCCAGAATGTTGTCTTGGTGATTTTTAAGTTCTAAAAGTGGTCATGATGTGTTCATCACCAGGTCGCTAGGCCATATTAAGATAAAATATTGTGTACACTTTAGAAATGACTAAATTATCATAGAAAAGAGAGAAAGCAGTATCCATTAGTTTGGTGTTTGTTTCAATGATGTCCGATATTGAACAGGTCTGTTCAATTTAGTTCCTTCACATTGAGGGTTTTCTCCCTAGAAAAGTTAAACTGCTTTGAAAAATTTGAGAGCAAAAATAAACACAAAAAATGCTCATAAAGCACAATTTCTCTATTTGCCCAACTGTTCAGTTGATACTATGATAATGCTCGATCTCCAACTAAATTAGGCTACACTTTCAGCATTGATTGCTAATTGACTCTAGAACGTACAGAGAGGGATGCACTCGAACGTGTATATCTTGTGTACACACTGACACCTTTGTAAACCAGTCTTATCATCTAGACGCTTTCGTATATTGCAACAACTACAAAATAAAGCGTTTATAAAGTTGAGATTTAAGAACAATCGATTACAAGACTCGAGCTATTTATAGAACATTTTGGAATTTCCAGAAGTCTTCTACTGGGTCATTGAGTTGATAGTTCTTTGCATTGCAGATAGAACGCGCAATGTTATTTATTATCTGCCCAAACATGAAGAAATATATTTACATAATTTAACTCTATGTAGATATTATCTCAATAAATCTCAAATCTTAGTATCAATCCGGTACCAAAGTAGCACTGACAGGATTATTATGAATCGTGTCTCTGCATCACTAAGAGAACTATATATTTGGCCGTTTAACGGATGTAGGTCAATTGGTTTGCAGTAAGGAATAAAAAGTCAACAGGCTGTTCAAAACTGACTATGTATTTTTTGTTTTCGTTGTTGTTGCTTCTTTTAGCATTGTGGCGATTGTCAAACCAATCGCCACAAAAACGAGCTGACGAGGTTTTGAAATATATGAGCAGCGCTCAATAAACCATTCCTATCCGATTTTATGATAAGTGTAGTTTAAGATCTGTCTAATGCACATTGGCATTAATTGTCAGACGTTTCTTGAAATCGTGCGTGACTAATAGGAGACTTGCAGAGCTATCGGAATATACACCGATCGCAAATCCCCTATGCATGTATGGTTGTGTTTTCACAGAGCACGGCCCATGTACACGTTGTTACGTTTCTTGATTGGCCTTACGCTTTTAAGATACATTATAAGATTACGAACAGAGAATGTCCTGGTCATACTAGATGAACGCGCAGTCTCATATGAATCTCTGTGTGTCGATGTTAAAAACGGCGTTAAACCCCCAATAAATCAAATCAAATCGATTAAAGCACTCTATAAAACACTTTCAGCATTAATTACAAGTTTCGTAAAAGATTATGGATGTATATACATAGATAAAGATCATAATATGAATATACAATTGTATCCTATGTTAAAAAGGGATTTGTTTACCGTTTCTCGTAACAGAAAACTGTGGTGATCAGTTTAGAATTAAAGAATTAAAGAGAAACAAAACATACCAAACTATTGTTTCAGTATTTAAGTAAGATTTTTGTTATGCCTGTAGTTTTGAGAATAAACAGACTGGGCTGCATCAAGGTTACCACGCATATCAAGATGAATCCGTAGATAGCGACCTGCCACAGTCTGATGAAGCATTGACCAGTGAAATACAGGATGGTATCAACAATTAATGTGCATGCCAATCATTCAGACACGAGGCGTGTCAGCAGGCGTTATTGGCTCTTCTTTCATCTTCTGATATTGACGACTCAGACTAGCCGTCTCTCAAGCACCTTCACTCTCATTTACACTTAGAAGACTAGAAGTATATCCTCATTTGTTTCTCGACCATAAATTATAATAATATACTGAAGCGGAGGTGAAATCTGACCCCATTTCCCCTGACGCATGCTTCATTCCCATGCTTCTTTGATTATTTAAGTTTGAAGGCAACATTTCAACAACGTCTTGACATATAGTGTTTGTTCCGTGATTCCTATCATCTGATCGTTCGGAATGATATGGTGATATGAAATGTGTTAGATCGTGCGGTAGAATAGCGGTAGACAAGGGATCAATACCCGGCCGGACGATAACACAGACTTAATCATAGGTTCTGATGACGCTCCGCGTTGTGGGGATATTAACCCTTTCCCTCACACGACAATTAAGACGACTTTGAACATATTTTGTCAAAACATAGAAAATCTCTATAATTGAATAGATAACATATGACTAAAAGTGAAAAACATTGTGTCAAAAGAAGAAATTGCTCGTTTTGAGCAATTTCTTCTTTTGTCACTGTGTTTTCAAAAAGCCGTCTGCTGCAGAGGCGTCAGAAAGCGTCTATATGAGGGAAAGGGTAATATGACTGAAACATTGAGGTCAGGATCATTCATATCGGTAGTACTGGTAAACACCGGGATTCAGTGAAACTATGTTGAAACCGTCATGTACATGTACACCTTTCAAATCATATATACTTATGTGAATCAACAAAGGTGTTATGTTACACTGTATTGTTTAGAGTATTTGACAAGGCAGGTATCGACCTTAACCTTTCCCCACATACAGGCGCTTTCTGTCGCATCTGCATCTGGCGGCTTTTGAAAACGTTGTGCAAATTGAGTAATTATACCTTCATTTTCTAAAGATTCTCAGTATTTTTGCCCATATGGTTTCAAATACGTCTGCTGCAGATGTCTTGTATGTGGAAAAAAGTTAAGGTTAGACAAGTTTACAAGTGGAACAAGTTTATTATGAAATTCAGTGGGCAACATGCCCATGCGTAGACAGTATTAAACAATGTAGATGTATTTTCACAGACAGTCGGTTATAGTCAGTCGTTGTAATGCGAAAATGTATGAGATATGTATCAAGTCCTAACCTGGCGTGTCAAATTATAAGAATATACGATAGCTTATAATAATAGCAATAGGGAAGTAGAAACGTTTTGAACAAATCGAAAACATGTTTAATTTCATCATAAGTATTTTATCAGTTACTTTGGTAAATGATACAATAGTCTTCGAGTTGCAGGGTCAGCATTTCAATTGTTAATACGCTCGTAGTACCCCATGTCCCCTTTAATCAAATAGCTCGTGTGATAGTTTAGGCTCCGGGCTAATTAAAAGCATCTAATAATAAATTCAATCAACGAAATCGAGTTATTTGTTAGATAAATGTGAAGCTTCTAGTAAACAAGACATCATTAAATTGTTTTTGAGACAGTAAAAACCTTTGATAAAAAAAATGCTTAATTAATTCTCTGCTTTGCTTACATAAAAGCGAAGCAGGGTCAGTTAGAAGCATGAACGCCCGACCTCAAATTTGACAGGCAAGTCACCCTGCCAAAGGGGATAAAAGATACGGCGATAGTTCATAACTAAAATTGTATTTCGTGCCATATTATAGATTGACAACAATGTACAAATGCGCTAATCAGATTCAGCATCACGTAGAATATATGTATACTAGATATATCTAGTAGTCTGTCAATGCATCTTTATTCCGCTACCCTATGTATGCTTCGACAGACTCTACATCAAGTAAAGTGCAATTTTCCGTGTGTAAACCTGTTACGAAAGGCCATTACTGGCGTGAACAAGTCCAATAACCCCAGTGAAGTAATTACTACAAGACTGAACGTGCATGAGTACTACATCAATACATATAATTCAATTTAATTGCAAATCCGATTTTCGCAAAAAAAATACATATTACTTAGTGGCAACCATGACTTAATGCAATTTTAACCTAACAGAGGAACTATGTGGCTGAGATGTTAACTAGAATTGAAAGAGATTTCCTAGGTTCTAATTGTCGCAATTTTATTAGAAGAAAAAACAACAACAACAATATGAAACTTATTATATTTGTTAAACTTGTAATTAAAGGTATTGTCTTTGGTCGGGTGAGGATACTAGTCGTTTGCAAAACAGTTTTCAGTGAGCTTTTTCGCACACACTTAACAATAAAAATAATTAGTTGTGAGAAAAACTACCTTCAATGATAGCAATGCAACTTATCGAATATGCAAATCATAGAATGAAGAGAAGCAATGATGCATTTGCTTATTGACATAATTGGCAACACACTATCTAAAAATAAAGTCAAAATATTAACATGCTAGTTCCTTATAAAGTCTTGAATATTAAATTCACGAGTAATTCAAATGCAGTTCCTTTTCAATGGTTCGTAATCATCAATAGTTAACAGTGTCTTTTTTGCTATACCGTTTAAGACATCGGTATAGTATCGCATCCGGTACATCGACTTTGGCAACACCAACAACATCGATCAAGATTCATTTATTTATGTAAGTTTATTGTAAGTTTCAATTCATATTTAATACAGTAAGCATTCCATGCCATTGTTATTGGCAAATAGTTTGTGTTGCAACTGAGCAATGTTGTTGTAATTTACTAGGAGGGAAGTGAACGTGGCTGCCAGATGGGTGTGCAATGTCAGTTTTCCGTACAAAACAATATTATAGGATGGTTACCACTCAGCAAATTGACTTCTTGTTAGCCATGAACCACTCCTAACGACAATTCGATAATGATCGAAGGATGTTTTGTCAGGACTCACCAGCGGCAGCCTACTTTTTAAAAGTGTATGTAAAGGAAATATAGCATTTTGTTTCTTTATTCCAACAATATTTCAACTACGAATACAATTCGATAATGGTAACATTATGAAAAGCACTATCTTTAGAATAAAACACAGACATGTCGTAATACAAGCTTTGAATTAGTAGTATGGAGAATTGCTCATGCTCCTCCACCCGTCTTGTTATAAATTAAAATTGATTAGCCCCAATGTTCGATCGTAGTCAAAATGCTCATATATGGACATTTGTCGTGGCATACATATCCAAGATACATGTTCGGTCGAAAGCTTTGAACCACTTTTGTCATAGTGAATCCTTTCTTCTATTGTAACTACCAACACGCTATCTATCCATTCATCATGAGAGTTATGCTCGATAATGCCACACACTGGCATGTCTATAGAGGATTTCTGTAGACAGGCAAAACATATCAATCTTTCATTACAACAGCCTTCAGTGGGAATATAAATTATACTTATTGTACCTCTATTCAATTACTAAAATGACCCGGATATTCATCAAATCTTGTTTATGTTATGTTTTTAGCTCATCTGGGCAGTTAGGTTGGGTACTTGAATCGCCCAATGTCCTTCGTCAATATTTTCTTTACTTATACATTACTGAAACCTAATCAATTTAATGGAGTATTTTTCAATTAAAATTACTATTTTTCCATTATTTGATTGTCTTAACCATTTGTGTATAATTGTGTTTACCAACTATGGATCTGATTTTGTTTAAGTTGAAAAACAAAATTTATGTTCTGTTCTGTTCTCACGAGGGCCTCTAGAAAGAGTTAAAAGAAGTTATTTCTATGAAAAACTAATAAAGTAGATGAACTAAAATGAAATCATGAACTATTGTAGTCTTCTTTTCTGAAACTCCCTACTTTAAAAAAAAATCATTAAGAATGGTACTTAGGTGCACAAACTAACTTGCCTTCATTGTCACACAGCCCTGATTTCGTACGTACACGCATTTACAATATGCGTACATTGCATACATACAGATCAAAGTGTTTGAATGATTAAATGCGTCGCCTGCAAATATTTAACATAGCGTTGGACAGACGGATAACTGACCGGAAGTGATATGTGTGTGGCTCAAGATCAAGAGAGGCGAAGTCCTATATATATTTGAATTCGTTGAACAATTTTAAAAGAGGACCACAAACTGCATTTTCCATTGAAGTTTCTCAGTGGTATCAGAGGAGATGTTATTTAAAGAAGGACGGTCAGTGAACATAATAGCTCACCTCGAGCACTTTGTGCTCAGGTGAGCTAATGAAACAAGAATTGAGCCGTCCCACGAGAAAACCAACGTTATGGTCTCTGCGTAATTTATCGATCCAGATCAGCCTGCGAAGTCCGCGCAGACTGAACCGGGCCGACACATTCCGTCTCAGGTAAATAGAGGTATAGAGTAATGATTCCTAAAACAGAAAATAAATAGGAGGCAAAACCTTTTTGTCCAGGTAAGCCTGCACGGCATGCTTAAGCTGATTCGGTCGATACTTTACGCAGAGACCATAATGTTGGTTCTCTCGCGGAACGGCTCAATTGTTTATCGAGGGCTTGGCGTGAAACGGTTGTAACTAAAAGTGGTAATTTTTTACCAAGGTTAATCACCTCGCCATAAAGTCTTTATAAGCGTTATATCATTTTTCTTGGTAAACAATGGAAATTTAGGTGCCATTGCTCGTTCTGAGCAATGGCACCTAAATTTGCATTGTTTACAAATGGGTCGAAATTGCCCCTAAACCAGGGTTTTCAAAATAGGTTTTTAGTTACAACCGTTTCACGCCAAGCCCTCGTTATACGTATTGATCTGATACTACACACAGTTTAAAGTAGTATGCCGTAATAATAAACACCAATGAACACTGTCCAAGATAATGTTAATATTGGCGAGTTATTGACTGAGATAATATTGACGATTTAAACATTGGCATACTACTGTATTAAGTTATAGTAAAACTGTAAAATCATATTGTATATATGGAATGCATCAGGTCAATATGGGTCTTCTAGCGGAGTACATACAGTGATATGTAATCTAATGAGTCACAACGAACGAAAGGGGTTAGTGTACCAACCGTGGGACTCTGCGATACACTGTGTCACAAAAAGCGCTGTCGGACGTCCCTTTTTTGTTAATGCCTATACTCATGTATTTGTTGACGTTAAAAAGACAACAAGGCCGCAGAACATTCGTTCCGTGTCAATGTCGGTGGTTTAAAACTATTTTGTTTGGATTGCCATTATCTTTTTCTCCATCGGTACTGGAAACCACGGTTGTAGTGTGACACTTTCCATCTAGCTGTACTCATGTGGTGACATTGTGTATTATGTGTTATTTCATTACTATTTCACGGCGTTTCCTTGGTTACATATCATCACTTCAGGTAAGTCTATCCCCACGCCAAAGCATCCTCGTGACGATGAATGTCATAGATGTAGATGCATTCTGACGTGTTTGAAGAAGAAATCTAAAGAAGAGCAATACATGTATATATATTTGGCTAAATGTTTAAACTATATTCAAATTATTTGAAATTGTTCATAGATTAACCTTGATGTTTTCAAAGTCTTCTGATGCTGCAGTCAGTTTCTGGGAAAGAGTTAATCTTTCTTATGGTAACGAACACACAATTGATCTCTAATTGCGGGTTTAACAATATATTTCGTCAAACGATTACAAAGGAACGATTTGTCTAGCTGTTGATGAACAAGTAACACATTCGTAGACTAAATATGTGCTTAAATATCTGTGATTTCAATCAGGGAAGCAGGAAGGTCGTGCTGTTCACTGCATTAGACTTACAGATTTTCCGATCCTGTTCTCTCTGTACGATACAGCAGAGTGTATCCAAATGAGCCATCCTACGAGAAAACCAACATTGGACTCTGCGGGAAATATCGACCCTGATCAGCCTGCTCTGTCCGCGCAGGCTAACTTCTATACTTCTATCCCCTGAGACTGAATGCGTCGGCCCAGATTAGCCTGCGCGGACTGAGCACGCTGATCTGGGTCGATATATTACGCAGATTCCATAATGTTGGTTTTCTCGAGGAACGGCTCAAATGGAAATTGCGCTAAGTGTTGTTGTGTATTAGATGTCTTTCGTTTATTGGCTTAATGAACGAACACATTAATTCATCCATTATGCATGCACAAGCCCAGTACAAATGGATATTTCTGACGTTGCTGATGCGTCTTATGAATCTGTATTGTAAGTCGATCCTTTTTGCTTACAAATGCTAAGACACACACGGCTTTGCTCATAAAATACATCGATTGGTTCCACCTTCTCGGCGACCAGATCATCTGTTAAGGAAAGCCATGCTGGTAAGGTTTTTATCTACTTGCCATTAACATTTGGATATAGCTTTACTATGTAAAAACTCCCGTACAAAAAACAGTATTTGAAATAAACGGCAGTTCATATAACAAGATTGCATGATTTAAAATTCAAGTCTTAGATACTTGTAAGTTGTTTGACTGAATAGAGTACAAATAAGACATGTATCTGACGTAGCAATTAATGAAGGCCGATCCAAATGTACATCCTCAGTGTTTGTGTCGCCTGCCCTGACAGAAACACATATCGGGATCATTTATCCGTCTGTCAGTTTGGAGTTCACTTTTTTTACAAATAACCAGGTAACATATGTGTTCCTCCAAACAATCTTGCATTAATGTTAATTAAGAGTAAATAATCAGCTTCTCCACAATTCGCATATAACTAATGACTGGGCTGTTATGGTATGCATAAAGACAAAGTTTAAAACGTACCAACGAGTGTCAGTACATGTATAATATACCCATGTTTGAGTGAACAGCTAAATTTACTTAACAGAAAATAATTTATTAGAAAATGTAAGCCGTTACAGGCCCAAAGTGTTAACACTCCTTTGTCTTATTTGGAACTCAGGAAACAAATTCTCAATTACGGCCACGTTTTTAATAGAAACGTATTCGATTAATCAGTTAGCTGTCAGTACGTCCAGTACTTTGATTTTCTCGTCTGTTCCGAGTACGTTGTTATGCAAATGGTTCTTTAGAGAAGTAACGAGGTATGAAGCCCATAATTTCTAAACATATTTATCGAGACAATTGTGTTTTGGGGGTATTGGTACGAGACTGTGATGCGAAAATCGTGAAAGGCAATGATATCTGTGAATAATGCAATAACACGTTGGTCAAACGAGCATCATCTTCACACTATTTACAGGATCGCATCAGTGACCATTCGGTTATCAAATTACCCTTTCCCACTTACGGAGACACTTTTTGCCGCATCTGCAACAGTCAGAAGACTTTTGGAAACGTACTGGCAAATGAGGAAATTGCTCATGAAGAACATTTTTTCCTTTGGCCACAATATTTTAAACAAAATTTAATCATCATACTTTTATTTAAAAAAATGTTTCGCATTTTTGCTATTGCCTACTTTGATATCAGCAGATTTGTTGTATGATGGAAAGGGATAAGACAAAGGAAAAATGCACTTTTGCTTGTTTAAAATAATTATTATTAAATTTCGAACGTTTACAGTTCTAGTTTGGACATAACCGCTTGCCATACGCTTCATGTAGTTTGGTAAGATTAAATGGCCGCGGTAAAATCCACAACCAGATTATTTATTAATTCCGGTTGACAACGTTGATGTAGCCAACTAACTGTCTAAATGTATACGTAGTTTCTGGTAGCAGTGGCCCTCCTTGGTGCTCAGGGTTGCGGGATTAGCATTACGACTGACTGGTTGGTGTCAGGATAAATGGACCAGTAGTACTGGTAACTAACCCAGGAAACGCCGTGCTATAACTGAACAATTGGCGTTATACACCAAATAATCAACCAATCAACTGTCTTTCCGTCACGCCTTTGCGTGATTTAATACGACGTTGTTCTTTAAGTGTTCAGGAGTGTGGGACAATACAAGGAACATAACTCTAGCGAAGTTGTTTCAGTGGAATTATCACTATTTCCTTGTTCTGGTATAGTGTTACATTTTATCCAATAAATCAACTTGCATTATAACCATAACTCTAACCATTTCCTCCTTTTGTCACATAAAGCATGGTTATGTTTGCTTGACCCAAAGTAAGAGTCCATTTCGAAAATAAAGTATGTATTTGTCGTAATGTCAAACTTACCTAAACGCTTAAAAAAATCTTTGGTCTTCTTTTTTATGTCTCGAAATAACTTTATGAGATAATAAAAAGAATCATCCAAAATATAATAGTGTTTTCATAAAAATCCAGACTATTACAACAACAGTAAAATCAAATCACAATCCATCACCGGTTGTTCGCGATAAATGTCATGAATCGGCATTTACGTGTTGGTTTATCTTCATACATAAATGATCGTGATATATTCATTAAACCCATAGATATACAGAACAAAACATAACAGAACTTTCCGTATTTGTTGTAACCTATACATAGTACATAGTCATACAATACAATACAATACAAACTATTTTATTTGCAATCATGTACAAGCAGTACAAATAACAAAATACAGAGAATATAATGCAATGTGATGATGTAGTTTCAATAAGTCAGATAGTGTTGAGAAGGTTTGTTATTAAATGATCTAAAAATCCATACAATCACATACAAAGTACAAACTATACAGTTCATTGCATTAGAACATGAAACGAACGGAATATAACACAAAACAAACAGGGGATTTACTACAAGTATTAGAGGACAAACAAATCACATGGTGTTACAAAGGAGAAAATGTGAAACAATGGCAAATATTGTTCAAGGTAGAACAATACCATATCAAAACATGCATCAGGCTGAACTTAATTGATTTCTTAATGATCTTAGAGTTGTTCTGGTTTCCCTGCGGAAATGTGATCAGACAGCGCGACAAATTTGATGATTTATTGACCCCAGCTTCAATACAATAGAGACTATTCATTTTGGATCCATCAATTACTGTTTTAGCTTCCATTCCAGCAGTTATGCCCGAGAGAATGGAGACAGACAACGGATTTTCATGCTGAGATCAGTCAAATAACATCCTTCCCGTCTGGAACGTTAAACCATTTACCAACTATAATGGTTTAACCCTTTTCCATATACAACCTATCTTCAGCAGGCGACTTGTAAATATATAGAACAAACATATATAGATCTCTATGAATGAAAGTAGAATTATTGAAAAAGTTAAAACATTGTGGCAAATGGAGAAATTGCTCGTTTTGAGCAATTTCTCCTTTTGCTACACTGTTTTCAAACTTCTTCCGCTGTAGATACGTTAACAAACGTCTGTATATTAGAAAGGCTTAACCATTTCCAACGAATAGACGTTTTCTGACGACTCTGCATCAGACGACTTTTGAAAACATTGTGGCAAAAGGAGAGATTGCTCAAAACGAGCAATTTCGCCATTTGCCACAATGTCTTTTTTAAAACTTTTTTGGAATAATTATACGTTCATTTATAGTGATTTTCTGGGTTTTGCCAACATGCTTTCAAAGTGGTCTGCTGCAAGTTTGCGGTATGTGGGAAAGGGTATAAGAGTCGTCTGGTTGGGAAACGGTCGGAGATAAACTTGTGATGAAATTGGGGACAGAACATTTCAAATAGGTCTAAATGAAAACAATAAAGGTAATTGCAGCAATTTCTACATTATGCAAATGGTTTAAAAAGTAATTTTCTGCATCGACATATGTCTTTATCGGGGAATGGATTCAGATGACCTACGTCTGGGGTCTTTTAAGCCTTTCCAATCTGCAGACGCATTTGTACACACTCTCCAGCAGACGAATTTTGTAAACATCGTGGAAAAAGGACATATTACTCGTATTAAGTAGAGTCTCCCTTTGCCACACTGTCTTAACCCTTTCCCTAATATAGACGCTTTCTGACGCCTCTACAGCAGACGGCTTTTTGAAAACATAGTGACAAAAGAAGAAATTGCTCAAAACGAGCAATTTCTCCTTTTTCCACAATGTTTTCCACTTTTAGTCATAGGTTATCCATTCAATTGTGGAGATTTTCTTTTTTTTGACAAAATATGTTCAAAGTCGTCTGCTGCAGAATTGTCGTATGAGGGAAAGGGTTAAATTATTTTCAATAAAAACACGTTCATTTAAAGAGAGATTCCATATGCTTGCCAATATAGTATCAAATTCGTCAGCGCTTGGTGTGATGTTTATGGGTAGGATTTCTAATCCTTGTATTCTTGTTTAGTTTTTTCTTACTCTATCTGATTGATTTTCTCGGAGAGAATAACATATTTGAATAACATGTTGTTTCATCACAGGACAACTGCAAATTTCCAAATATAATGGAATATTGATGTGGTGGATCACGAGAAAAAATCATTTATAAACCTGTCTCTACCTGGGACCTGGTCGTTTTAGACGTTTTTCTGCGGAAATTATAGCCCGAATCGAGCGAGGGGTTAAAATGCCGTTGCACACCTTGTCATTATTATTACACTATTTGGACGTATAGAGGGGCTATTTATAGTAACACGTGCGGGATTCCCCAAATTACCATTACGATCATTTTATCAAAGCGTATAGACAATATAGAGAGACTTTTTGAGTATTTTAACGAGGTATTGTTTGATTTTCCGCATTTTTTGCTGTAATAGAAATTCGGACGCCTGTGGTTTCATGCTGAAATTAAGCCTGCAAAATCATTGAAGCTAAAAGCAATTAATTACATTTAAAACTATATCTTTTATGATAACAAAATAAAACAGTTTCCGCTAGCTATATAGCATTTTGATACAGCTGACAGAAAACGCCATTGTAACAGAATGCTTTATAAAACAAGCTTTGAGGGAAAATGAGAAAATGCTCAGCTCAGTAACCTCGACATGTTGACCCTTCACAAGAGTAAACCATGTCCCCTGAAACAAACGCCTTTTTGAAAAATGAAATCTTGTTGCTATCTATTACCCATACATCGTTATTTAGTGTATATTAAATACTATAAAACACATCGAGGGCTTGGCGTGTGAACAGGTACGAAGACACCACATAGTTCCATTATTTCATCATCAATTAACATAAAATAAAAAGAAAAGTTGTTTGTTTGGAGTGGATATGGTATATACTTCAACTCGAAGTGATACAATTTTAACATTTTCAATTGTATCACTTCTCGATGAGATATATTTATTCCCTATCCACTCAAAACAAACAAATATCCTCTATGTAATTTGGAATTACTATCTTTGTAATATCAGAACATTACCTTATGCCTGAGATAATTCTAGAAGTATTTTTAACCCTTTCCCACACACAACACATCTGCAGCAGACGACTTTGAAAACAATTAGAAAAAACTATTGAAAATCTCTGTAAATGAAAGTATAATTACTGAAAAGAAATTAAAACATAATGGCAAAAGGAAAAATTGCTGGTTTTGAGCAATTTCACCTTTTGCCACAATGTTTTCAAAAGTCGTCTGCTGTAGATGCGTCAAAATGCGTCTGGGGAAAGTGTTAATTCCGTACCGAAGTATCGTTTTTCTACTGTGATCTCTCATTTGACGTACTTTATAGCTAAAAGCTGTTTTATGTTTATTGCGTCTGAAGCGATAAGATGGTACAATAAGCCTGTTACATCAGCGTATCAGATAAGGCTGTTACATCAGCGTATTATATTTTGTCTGAAGCGATAAGATGGTACAATAAGCCTGTTACATCAGCGTATCAGATAAGGCTGTTACATCAGCGTATTATATTTTGTCCTCCTTCATATTGTTCGACATACCATGGGAAAACGATGTAGATTTTACACAAACCGGCATATAATACTTGAAGTTATATCGTTGTCTACATACTATGCTATTTTAGCATTATTGCATTTTTCATAAAAATGTATTTTCCTTTTATGGAACTTATTCGATTGGTTATTTTGTTTTGATGATCGGAAATTCACAAGTTGTGAAGTGGTTTTCTTATCCTTGACATAGGTAACAATCTGACACTTGCATGTCACAGTTCAGGTGTGTGGAAGACAGTGATGCAGTGGTAGAACGTTGGCCTCTCGTACCACAGTTCCTAGGTTCGAATCCCGTGAATAGTAGGTTCTGATTTTGGGATTTTCAACACAAACGGCGCGAGAACTGGTTAAGTCTTCAGGAAGCAGACATCGACCGTGATTAATATAAGCCAAAAGCTTGTTTCTCAATCCATGTAAAATAAACAAGTTTAAATTCAACTAAGCAAAAATTCAACTATTCCTTAGTTAAATGGACCGCCTCGATGGTGTATTGGTAGAACATCCGACTCGAATGCCTCGATGGTGTATTGGTAGAACATCCGACTCGAATGTCTCGATGGTGTATTGTAGAACATCCGACTCGAATGCCTCGATGGTGTATTGGTAGAACATCCGACTCGAATGTCCCGATGGTGTATTGTAGAACATCCGACTCGAATGCCTCGATGGTGTATTGTAGAACATCCGACTCGAATGCCTCGATGGTGTATTGGTAGAACATCCGACTCGAATGTCTCGATGGTGTATTGGTAGAACATCCGACTCGAATGCCTCGATGGTGTATTGGTAGAACATCCGACTCGAATGCCTCGATGGTGTATTGTAGAACATCCGACTCGAATGCCTCGATGGTGTATTGGTAGAACATCCGACTCGAATGCCTCGATGGTGTATTGGTAGAACATCCGACTCGAATGTCTCGATGGTGTATTGTAGAACATCCGACTCGAATGTCTCGGTGGTGTATTGGTAGAACATCCGACTCGAATGTCTCGGTGGTGTATTGGTAGAACATCCGACTCGAATGTCTCGGTGGTGTATTGGTAGAACATCCGACTCGAATGTCTCGGTGGTGTATTGGTAGAACATCCGATTCGAATGCGGGCGGTCGCTGGTTCGATCACCGACTTGGTCATATCAAAGACTTTAAAAATAATAGTAATGGATGCCCCCATTGGTGCTGCAGCGTTAGTATAGAGACTGACAGGCTTGTGTCAGCATAAATGGACCAGTAGTACTGGTTACTGACACAAGAAACGCCGTGATATATCTCAATAAATATTGAAACTTGCGTAAAACCACCAAACAATCAATCAACCTTAATTCAATGTAAACTTCACCTTAGATCTGCGAGGGATTACAAACCTTAAAATGTATAAGTAATGATATTGGAAAATATATCGTCGGGCCATTTAAGAAGTGCCCACATTTTGGTGTGTATGTGATTTGTTTTCGTTTGATATGGCTTCATATTTTCTAAAACTTAAAGGGATTTTCCATGAAAATAATGTGCTGATCATAAACTGTCCTTTGGCAATCATTCATGATTTAACATCCATCCTGTATAATTGTTTTACCTAATTTACCATGGTGTATTAATTATCTATATATTTTAGGACCTTATTAAGGTACTGGGATATCTAATTAACCATCCCTTTTGGCTGGAATCTAATTCGGTCTATTGGTTTCTTAAATAATTGGATCACGTTATAAGTTCTTTTTCATTCACACACCCATATGTTTATAATCAAATCAATGTGTCTTACTATAAAACACTTTCCGCTAATGAAGTTGTTGTTATTTCAATTTTGTCAATACATTTTGCTTTACTTCCATACCTATAACAGTAAATGAAATAATACAATAATAATACGCAGGGAATATCTGTTTTATAATTCCACTGGTATACTTACGAAAGACAGTTCTATCAAGAAAGTCTGTCACGGGATATGTCACATTACAAATTCATTACAAGCCCAGCAGAGCTGTAACTAACCAGTATTTTCCTAGACATTATCCCGTAGAATCTAGCATCATCTTGACACTTTTATTCCTCAAGATAGTGAAGAAAAAATAATTAAATGGTTGGAGGGAATACTAATGCGGATAGCCGAATGTCGAGGTCTAGAAAAGAAAATGGCCATTGATGCATAATATGTGGTTTTATGTGCCTCGTATTTTTGGTAGTTTGAATTATATTATTGACGAGGATAGCTTTTCCACTTGGCGAGTTGAGTTAAAAAGCATGGCGCGAAATGGCGTTGAACGCTTATATCCATGTGGTTGATGGACATTTCTGTCCGTACGATTCCAAAATAGCAGACCGCTTAATCACATGCACTATTATTCTATTTCTTTGAGCGGAATTCCAGAATTGGCCTGAGCAATTTTGGAATGATGGTCATAAATACTTTATAAATGATTGAACTAAGATGGCACTTTGTCGCAAGGACAGCATGGATGAGGCCTAAGACGGGTCATACCATTGGTTTAATTAAGCCTTTCTCACGCGCAGTCGCATTCTGACGCATTTGCAGCAGACGACTTTATAAACAATGTGACAACAGAAGATTGCTCAAAACGAACAATTTCTCCTTTTGCCACAATGTTTCCAACTCTTTTTTAATAATAAAACCCTTGTTTAAGAATATTTGTCACGTTTTTGTCAATATGTTTTCGAATGCGTCTGCTGCATATTTGCTGTATGTGGGAAAGGGTTAAAGTGATAGTATTAGTTTCTCATATTGGTTACAAAGCCCGTGTTACGAATATTGAGTCATCTGTCTGATAAAGCATCATGGACAACCATCCAAGTTACATCGTAATATAGCCGAAATACAGCTGCAAGCGGCCATTAACCCATTACTTCACATGACTTATCAAAGGTCATCTGCTCTACAATCATCCGACAAACAATTTCAAAAATCTAGAAAACTGAAAGACATATACTGATTAAGATTTGAAACTATTGTAATAAACGGTGAAATTGCTCGTTTTGAGCAATTTCATCTTTTATTGCAATGTTTTTAAAAGTCATGTTCAATGGCAAGTGTCAAATTCCGTCTGTGTGAAGTATGGGGTAAACAAGCATTAATGTTTCAAAATATTAGTGATGGGTAATATTCTAATAGTGTTGTTCTTTAACCATATTAAACCGCCTGTGACGATTTTCTTAGGTGGATGTTTATACTTTGGATGGTAGAATATAATTGCTACATGTCAATTATTGCGCGGGTGCATCAGCACTAGTGCATATATTGGTTGTAACAATACTGTCACTGGTGCAATGGGCTTGCGCATGCGCCGTGTTAATCGTTTTGATCGCGCATGCGCCGTATTTTACCGTCAACTCTCGGGTATTTCCGTAGCAGTTCGACTGGTTCTCGTTCGATTTTGCAATAGAAGATTAAGATTAGTGAACTAGTCTATTTATATGCGAGTAGTTTTTTTTATAATTAAAATGTAAATTAAAACCATAGTTTTTCAATAACACCCACCGCTGCCACCATTTGTAACGTGTGCCTTAAGTCATCGGGGGTTACCCATCCAGGCACTAACCGCGATGAACGTTGCTTATCTTTACACAAAGGCAACCACTCTACCAACGTCGCTATGAAGCCGGCTTCCTTAGCAAGGCTGTAGAAGTGATATTTATACATAAACCTATATCCTGTTTCCGTTACGTTAGGAAAATGGGAATATTTTCATAAATGCGAAGTTATGGTGCTAAACTTTGCGATTTTAAGAATATATTAAGGGCAAGAAAGGACGCGCATGCGCAGACAAATGTTTACAATACTTTTGGGAGATCGAGCTCAACATGTTGGGAAAAGGGATTTTTGTTTTCGTTTTACGTATTTACCTAAAAAAACTATTGTTATCATATATTTACATCATATATTTAAAAGCGGGTTCCGTGTTTTTCGAATCAAACAGTATTTCTTAAGCCATAAAATGCTGATTCCCGCGTCAATTGCTGCATCTTGCAGCAACACTTGTATATCTTATAGGTATTTGCCTTCTTTTATTTCAGACAATTATCAGAGGGAAAACAAACACTAAACAATAGATTAGTGTTTAGCCATGGTTGAATAAAAACATATTTTGTTTGATCGAACTATCGTTTGTGTTTGAAAATCAACAATAATCCATGTTATAAAATCGACCCACATGGCTATTTTACGGGACTGATAACCCGTCTCTAGACAAACCGACTATGAAGAACAGTGTTCTAACCCTTTCCCACATACAGACGCAGCAGACGACTTCTAAACACATTAAATCAAAATGCGAAATTGCTCATGATGAGCAATTTCTCCTTTTGCCACAATGTTTTCAACTTTATTCAATAATTGTTCTTTCATTTATAGAGAGTATGTTTTTGCCTAGCTGTTATCAAAGTCGTCTGCTGCAGATGTATTGTTTGTGGCATAGGGCTAAGCGTCTGTCCCTACCCTCTGCGTTCACTAGACACTGACGCCGAGACATATCTCGAGATCACCTAGTGTGGTGTAATGTTGTGTTTTTCCGTAAAAACAATCTTTATTAACTGTAATGAAATGGGTTTTCGTGCATACCCGTCAAATGTGTTGTCCATTGAACACACCACATGTTAGATCATCGGAAAGTCTATAAATGGTATTAATGACTTCATATCTCGGCACGGTTGTTTGTGGGGTTACAATTAAGACAGATGAATCGGTTTCGGTAAGTACATACGGGTATTACTGGCTACTAACTCGTGTTAACGACGCAAATTACCATTCAAAGACATAGTTAACCAACGTTGTCTTTCATACTCCATAGGGGCAATGCAAGACATTAACACAGATAGTTTGTCTATTATATACAGACAAGCGCTTTAACCGCCTCGCCAGACATTTTGATCCGATACCTTATCAAAGATGACGATGGATTAAAGTGCTATGCGCCCGCTTGTAGCCAAATATAGCATAGCACGCTGTTTTTTTTGGTGTATAGTCTATTATTTAACCCTTTTCCTCATATAGACGCTTTCTGACGCCTCTGCAGCAGACGGCTTTTTGAAAACATAGTGACAAAAGAAGAAATTGCACAAAACGTGCAATTTCTCCTTTTGCCACAATGTTTTCCACTTTTAGTCATAGGTTATCCATTCAATTATAGAGGTTTTCTATGTTTTGACAAAATATGTTCAAAACCGTCTGCTGCAGAATTGTCGTATGAGGGAAAGGGTTAAAGCAGACGGCGTTTTGAAAACATAGTGACAAAAGAAGAAATTGCACAGAACGTGCAATTTCTCCTTTTGTCACAATGTTTTCCAGTTTTAGTCATAGGTTATCCATCTGACAAAATACGTTCAAAGTCGTCTGCTGCAGAATTGTCGTATGAGGGAAAGGGTTAAATAGTCTGTTTGTAAACAGCGTGCCAGGCTCGTATACTTCGGTCAATACAAAGATAACCTAAGGGTCCAGACGATTAATTCCGATATCAGATATTAGTTGTTTCCTTGCAGTAATCGTTTTCAGGGTCGTCTACTTTGAAATCATAATAGAGAACTTTTACACCAGGGAAAATGAAAGAACATAGTTATGATAAAGTTAAAAACGTGTGGGTAAAATGAAAATAAAAATTGATCATAAGCTCATCAATCCTTTTTCTACATTGTGTCAGAGTATTTTCTGCTGCAGAGGCCTAATATGTTGTCTATAGCTGAAGAAGTATTAAGAGCGAGATTTCAGAACAGTGTCACTCATTCGAAGTTTAAAGTTTCTGAAAAAAATACCAATATTAGGGCAATTGCGACAGGTGTAGACCCACGGTAGAATTTAGAAGATGCTATTCGTACTTACAAAATAGTTCTCAGTGGTAAAGTAAAATCAGGAAAGGAACAACGGATTTGACAAAACAGAAGCTCGACCTTGTTCAGTTATTGCTTGAAACCTCATCAATACACTAAAAAGCACTTACTATATACCGTAGGACAGATGTCTCACTGAGACGATTCTTTTGAGTACCCACAACATAGTGTTTCAGGGTCAACTCATGATTTTAGAAAACTAAATTATTGCCTTATCTAGAGCTATGCTTTGGATGCAACCCACCGTGGCCAGCGGTAAGCCGGGGCTGGGTTGGAAACGGGCGTCAATGGTTCGATCCCAAGTACCGGTTGTCGTATTGGAGTGCCATTGGGACGGACATATTTCCTAGTATAATACTGGTTTGTTGACCCAGGGATCACGCAGCAGTATTCTGTCGCCGTGATATAACTTAAATACTGTTTACATCGTCATAAAACCAAAACGAACTTCAAAACAAACCTTTTAATGAATCGCGAATGATACTAGACCTACTATAGACACCAATACTCTGTTCCGGTGACGGCGAATAGTGATTGAACGTCAATTAGGAAGACTGCGAAACTTCCGAAACCAGTTAAGTGCCTTGAATGAGTTTTATGTAGATGTCAGCTTTATGGCGTCATATAGATTCACTGCTGCTTTATTAGATCCCTTGACAGTCTCCGGGGTCAGTCAACAGCATCCGCAAACGTGTACCGCACCTCGATATTTTGTTTATTAGTTTAGAATAAATCATCGGACTTTAACACTTTTCGATACACAGCACATGTGTAGGAGCTAACTTTCAAAACATATTGAAAATCTCTAAACATGAAAGTATGATTATTGTATTAAGTTTGAAATATTGTGTCAAAAGAAAAAAATCTTTCTTACTTAATTAGCAATTCTTCCATTAGCCACAATGTTTTTAAACGTCGACACATGCGTAAAACTGTCTTTGCACGTAGGAATGTTTTTATAAACAGACACTGTATTACCTTCCAGAAAGAAAGTAATCAGACTTTTCAAACTATTAGAAATATTTCAAATTCTAAAATTAAGTTTCATATTTTTTCTCAAGGACGCAATCAATTTTTTTCCAATATTGCACAAACATACAACAGATATACGAGCAAACTCAGATGTAAATTGTAAGTGTTCCCTGATATTAAGAAGAATTGGATTCTTCACTAACGAGAGATTTGGAAGGACACGCTGATGTGTGTCCTTGTCTGAGGTGGTCCGAGTATACACGCGTGGTATACACGGCAGGAGTGTTGTGTAAAGCACCGGTGCGACGAACAGGACATCATAACAGATACGTAACTGAACTGGGCGTTGCTGAATTAAAGTGTAAGAACATTGACTCAAGTAGTTTTGCAAAATTGTAATTGCTTCTGGACCAAACTAATTCCGCGGGTTTTTCAACGCAAGATATTTTATAGCTTATGGTCTGACAATATCGCCACTCGATCCTACTTTTCCTGATATACTTTATGCTGTACTTACAACAAAAAATGCTTCTGCAGCAGAAACGGCTGAAAATATGATTAAATTAACAACTATGGATACATTCCTTACAAGAAACATTAAGGAACAACATCTATATTTTAAAAATATCTTTCTGGTATATTTCAAAAATATATTTCTGGTATATTTAAAAAATATATCAAATATATCAAATATATAACATATATATGCGCATCTGTGCGCGTGCAGCAGAAGACGATTGAACACATTGTAAATAACGATGACTTATCATGATCAAGTACTACTTTTGGGACAATGTTTTCAACTTTATTCTATTTTTTTTGTATTCAAAGAAAGTTCACACAATTCTCTCTTTGAGACAGAGTTAATTAGTATCTGATAACGTCTTGTAATGAACTTGTTTATATAACCCCGAATTCCTATGTTTTGCAGCTTCATTCAGATCTCTCGTTTCCAATAATATCACGTTGACTTGGTCTTACTAACTTCCCGTGTAATTCAACGTCATTTCCGAACCATAATTTCCGGTGATACATTAGACGACTTTAACTGTGCGACGACTCGTTCATTATTTGACATTGACCCTTCCATACTGATAGCATTAGACAAAAATAATTAAAATCCTTGAACTGAAAAGATAAAAAATGATTGATCACACTTGTCATTGTGGTTTGAGCAATATTCTAACTCTTTTTACAACATTATCTTCAAACGTTGTTTTTTGTGTCGTCATAACACGGCCATATCAGGGGAAAAGTCAACATACCACTATCCTGGTGTAGACAATAATGGACAACACACCATCCCCCGAGTAGTGTAAATAAATGGTTAACATACCATCCCCGGATGCAGAAAATAAACGGTCACCATACTATTCTCCTGGTATGGACAATAATCGGTCAACATACCATTCTCCTGGTGTAGGCAACACAACGGCCGACATACCATTCTCCTGGTGTAGACAATAAATAGTCAACATACCATTCTCCTGTTACAGACAATAAATAGTCAACATACCATTCTCCTGGTGAAGGCAATACATGGTCAACATACGATTCTCCTGGTGTAGACAATAAACGGTCAACATACCATTCTCCTGGTGTTGACAATAATTAGTCAACATAGCATTCTCCTGGTGAAGGCAATAAACGGGCAACATAGCATTCTCCTGGTGAAGGCAACAAACGGTCAACATACCATTCTCCTGGTGCAGACAATAAATGGTCAACATACCATTCTCCTGGTGCAGACAATAAATAGTCAACATAGAATTATCCTGGGTGTAGACAATAAATGGTCACCATACCATTCTCCTGATGTAGACAGTAAACGGTCAACATACCATTCTCATGGTGTAAACAATAAATGGTCAACATACCATTCTCCTGGTGTAGACAATAAACGGTCAACATACCATTCTCCTCGTGCAGACAATAGATAGTCAACATAAAATTCTCCTGGGTGTAGACAATAAATGGTCACCATACCATTCTCCTGATGTAGACAGTAAACGGTCAACATACCATTCTCATGGTGTAAACAATAAATGGTCAACATACCATTCTTCAGGTGTAAACAATAAATGGTCAACATATCATTTTCCTGGTTCAGTAAATAAATGGTCAACATACCATTCTCTTGGTACAGACAATAAGTGGTCAATAATACCGTTGTCGAGGCGAAATAGTCAGTAAAACATTGCTGCATCTTGTTCATTGAGAGCAATTTCATTTTAGCTCACCTGTGCAAGAAGTGCAAGTGAGCTTTTGTGATCACATTTTGTCCGGCGTCCGTCGAGCGTCGTCCGTCGTCAACAATTGCCCTTGTTAACAATCTACAAGATTCATTTTGCATCCGATCTTCGTGAAAGTTTATCAGAACATTTATCTCCATAAAATCTTGGACAAGTTCGAAACTGGACCATATGAGGTCAAATACTAGGTCACTATGTCAAATTGAGGGGGAATCTTGTGAACACTCTGGATGCCACATTTTCAATTTGAGCATGTTGAAACTTAATCAGAATGTATGTCTTGATGATATGTACGTCAAGTTTGAACATGGGTCATGTCGGATTAAAACGTAGGTCACTAGGTCAAATTAACGGAAAATCTCAGAAGGCCGCAATTTTCTCTTAATGATATCTAGATCAAGTTTGAATATGGGCTAAATTATAAGGAAATCTTGTAAACACTGTAGACGCTGTATTGTTAATAATATCTAGGCCAATCTTGAATACGGGTTATACCCGGACTAGAAGTAGGTCACACGGCCAAATTGATGGAAACTCATGTTAACACTCTGAATGCTGCATTTTTAACTTGATCATGTTGAAACTTTATCAGAATGTTTGTCTTGATGATATGTAGGTCAAGTTCGAATATTGGTCACCTCTGTTCAAAAACTAGGCCGAATTGAAGGAAACTTTGTTAACACTGTATAAGCCGCATTCTTTGCTTCAGCAGCTTCAACAGCTTTGGTCAGAGTGTTTGTCTGAATTATATCTAGATCAAGTCCGAATATTGCGCCGAAACTATGTCAATAAAGGAAAATATTGTTCAAACTCCGGAGGCCGCATTTTTACTTTGAGCAAGTTGAAACTTTGTAAGAATGTTTGTCTTGATGATATCTAGTCCATGTTGGAATATGGGTATTATCAGGTAAACAAAATATGGATCACTAGGCCAAATGAAGGAAACTCTTGTTAACACTCTGGATGTTGCATTTGAATCTTTGTCAGAATAATTGTCTTGCCGTGTTTTGCATTAGAAATGCATTATTCAGGTGCGCGAACTAGGGCCATCATGGCCCTCTTGTTGATATGCTGTTTCCAAAAAAAACATTGCTGATACATCAAAATGAATCTGCATGTCGGAAAGTGTTTACGCATCTGAATATGTTTTAGGGTAGCGGGACTTAATTTGGATCATCATTCATTCTCCTTTAGATCTTAATTGATCACAAGAAAGTGCCATTTAAAACAGGTTAATTGAATTTGTCCATTTTATCACTGAGTTAGTAGGGGAAAAAACCTGGGTGATTCTCTCTGGATCATTGTCATTCTTCTTTAGATGTCAATTTGTCGCAAGAAAAGGACATTTAAACAGGCTGATTTATATTATTTAGATTGTTATGAAAACAATAGTAGGAGAACAAAACGGAGGAGTCCTGCACAATAGTTAATTATTGGATAAACAAAAAAAAATCTACTAGAGACAGTTTAATCTAGATCCTCGCTGATGACTGATCTTATCATATCATTTTATAGCAAACCAGGACCTATATTGACGAACATTCTGAATATTATTCCAATTCTGGTTGTCTTATGATTGACTTTGCTTAACCTCAGCTCATGTTGGCTCATTTCTTAAAACGCGGTCACGACAGTTGAAGGACAGTCGCGTATTAGAAGCGCACGTTTAATTAAAACAAACCATGGATGACAAGACAGGAGTATTTATTTGAAGAGAAATGTTTTGTTGTCGCGTGCTCTGTTAATGAACCAATATTGGGTTTCTAGTATCGTAGGATACTAAATGAGTTGACTTGCTTTAAGCAATTTCTTATTTATGGCATTTGTATTCATTTAATGGTGTAGTTAATGTAGATCTATAGGCAAGGTTATTTGTTCAAATGGTAAAAGTCGTTATCTTTGTACCCAAACCCTTTAGTTTGGATACTCGTTTATATCGTCGTCAGGTGAAGGGTTCCTTAGAGAACATTGATGAGATACTGTAGGAAAAAGAAAGCTTCACGGCTTTGAACTAAAACCGTTGAGCAGGACGTTCCATGTTTCCATGGTCTTAAGTGTGTTAGGCTTCTTCAGAAGTTATAGTTTCACCTGCAAACCTATGGAAAGTAAAGATTGACTCAGAATATAATCATCCTTCGCAACCAACAAGATTGAGCAGCGTTTTCACTGTCCACCATCCAGTGATTAAAGACCTTTGTTGAGCTGCTTGAGAAGCGTTTTGTTCACAAAATTATCTGACATAGATCGTCATTAACGTAGAACACTTCCTGGACGATTTCCGTGTGGCGTCGGTATTTATATACGGTGGAAATCATCGGAAAGCCCACTAACATTACCGATCGCTAACGACTTTTTACGGAATTCGCCGATAAGGTTAGTTTTCGCTGAATTATTAAAAAAAAGCTCCAAAGGTTTTCGCAAGCGTTGCTACTTTACGGATGCGATTCGACATTGAGAAGCATCTAATATGCTCACCTAAAGGATAGAAGACATTCTGTAAGAATCTATTGTAATTAGTTGCCCACGTGTTTTGTTAATGCAAAAGGTTTCAAACCTAACACGTAAATTGGATTCGCGTAAAACAACGCGTATTTCCAATTAAGACTTCTTAAGACGAGAGGAGTGCACATTGTTGACAAGCCAACTTGTAAATTGGCCTTTATATGACCTCATACAAGTCAACATGTACATTTTGTCTTTGCACGAGCTCAAAAATATGCTTTCTGTTCGTATGCAACATAAATTTCAAAACCCCAAGGGCGTTTTGTTGTGCTTGGATCAACTGTCTTGGTCACATCACAGGATCCCGACCGTCGGGACATGGCGATCAACGAGTATTGAGATCAGCCTTCGTGCTGTCATATATAGCTGTTCCCACATAACCTTCGAGTAAGCCCTTTTCCACATACGACAGATCTGCAGCAGACGACTTTGAAATCATACAGGCAAAATATCGAAACTCTCTATAGTTTAAGAACAATTAATGAATAACGTTGAAAGCATTGTGGCAAAAGGAGAACTCGCTAAAGACGGGGTTGATACACGCGTGCATTTTAAATGCAATTGTCAGCACTGTATTGGCCGGTAGCGACGCGGTATGTCAATCCAGGGGTTGAGCGTTCGAATGCCAGCTTGGCCAACATTCATTCCGACGTTTGATAAAAGTCAATGCGACAAGCGTTATTCGTCTTCCGCCAATGGGCTAACAGTACATATGGAAAAGCAGCCAGTTGTTTGTAAATACTGTTGTGTGGAGTGCTGGAGCGAGAAAACTAGGAAACACATTCGTAGGTGAACTGGCCGCCGTGATATGACACAAACATTGTTGACACGGCGATAACTCCAATCAATCAAAAAAGTATTTAATGGCTTCCTACGGATTGTTTTTCGAGTGCATGGATCCAATATAAGTGGTCTGGTGGTAAGCCTTGAAACAAAATGTACTGTACCATTGATTTAGCCTGCCAGTTGGGAATTGAGTGTCGATGTCAACACACTACTGCTCGATTAATCTTGTTTTATTTCGTGAATTAATTCGTGTGACAGTTACACTTAACACTAAAAGATATACATAGATCGTCTATAAAAACAGAATATAGGAGAAATGAAGTAAAACATATCAGAAAGTGTAGTATGTCACTCAGCTTTTAGTGGGGGAATAAGCATATAAAATAAATGATACCAGTAAACACATAATTCTGGGAACAAATATATCCTATGGCATATACAAATTGTAATTTCGGAATTTTAAAAAGCCTCCGCTACATGGAAACCCACATAGAAGCAGATATATATTTTTTTAAACTTTTCTTTTCTTCAAACGAGTGCCTCTTTCAAATTGTCAGTACATTTAACATGGATAGATAATTGACCCTAACATGCCAAAGTCAGAACTTGAAACCATGTTAAAGCTCGGATTCAAATCGAATATGCGGTCTTTTCCCCTCGACAAGGAACAAGCAGTATAGCTGATATGAATGAAAAGGGACAACACTAAAATACACATATCTTTAGTACTACGTGTATCAGTCTAATTAAAATGTGGAACAATGCTTTGAACCCTCTTTACTCACTCGGACTCTAGATTTTAAAGATGTTAGCGGATTATTAAATAATTTACCTTATGTTTTCTGAACATTTGTCCATGGACACCGATATAATCGGAGGTGGTCTTACGCACGCATTACAGCGACGTCTGTTGCTGCTGTTGTTATATGAACACCCCCCTTCAGCAACAGTACCTAGATCAAAGCCTGTTGTATAATCTGTGTCATCATAAGTTAATTCCTTCCACATAAACATGTTAGTTGATTTTCAATCTTTTGCATTAGTTGTACATACAAACAATGTTTTTTAGGGATAAAACATCGAAAGAACTTTATACTCTGACTTGGAAAGGAGAGTTTTAAATCATTTTTTTAAAAGTCCATTAAAATTAATCTGTATAATGTTTTTCTTTCATATTTCTATTTTATTTATTGGTATACCTATACCTATTAAATAAGCTATACTATTTTTGAAATATTTCTTAGCCTGCCTTATTCATACGGATTGTTTTGTTTGGATCTATAACATGTTGATAAGATTTGATTAATTACTAGCGAATTGTATAAACCGAGATGGGATTACGCGTCTTTGCGGTATGTTGATTTCGCTAATGGGATTTTGATAAATATATAGTAGGATAAAGACTCCGGTTTTGGAATTACAGACTTCTTTGTTATAGTTTATAGATAAAATGTGTGTACCCCGTCAAATAGATCCTGACAAATTTCATCCGGTCGGAAGTTAATGGATTTTCTGTAAATTGATGCCGGCAATTTCCCTGCAATTTTGTCGCATCGTGCTAAAAAGAAATAGATATGCGAACTGTCAAATCTCTGACAAGATTGTTAACCTTTTGTTTCGCTATACACATCTTGTAACAACAATGCATGCCTTGATCAACCTGCACATTCGTGCATTCTGACCTTGATCTACTTTGTTCGTTTATCATACATCAATAAATCCACTCCATAAATACATAGTCAATCCTCCATGATTAGATCCGATCTTTCGACCGCTACAGATGTGTGTTCTTATGTAGTCTTGCAAGATGTTGCAGTCGCCCGTGACTGAGCATGACTAACTGTCAGAAAAAGATACCCTCATTGTAAGAAGCGTCAAGTAGTCGAAATCCAACAATAAAATAAGAAAAATACGGAATAAACTGGATTTTACCATTGCATCCCAATCTCATTAACCCTTTCCCACATACAATACATCTGCAGCAGACGAACACATAGTGACATTGTCACAAAAACCTAAAAAATCTGCATAGACGATAGCTTAGTTATTAAATAAAGTTGAAAACATTGTGGCTCAAGGAGAAATTGCTCATCATGAGCAATTTCACCTTTGGCCTCAATGTTTAAAAAGTCGTCTGCTACTATTTTGTCAAAATGCGGCTGCAAGTGGGAAAGCCAGACCGATAATTCGCCCGCTCGTATGTATACGTACATCGAAGTTGCATCACGTCGACGATCTGTTGATTTGTTTAACATGAGGCCTAATACATCATTATTTACTTATGAAGCTTATATTAAGTTTTCCGTATTTTATTACTTTTATATTGTGGTACATATAATCAATCAAATGTTTAAATAGCTAGGTCTTGCTGTTCTCTGATACATACATCTAAATATGCTGCACCGTTTAACTCTTACTGCACTGTTTAATAATGATATGCATCTACCAATTCCAATTCTAGCTAATCTACATTTCCGAACACTTAAGGACAAGATCAGCCTGCCTATTCGTGCAGTATACACATGGCCTACTTTTTTCGCTGCTTGTTCATTAAATCTGGAACAATTACTAGATCTATTCTATACATATACACTACTTCAGTAAAGTTCAAGGACAACGATACAAGCCATTTCTGACAATTGAGCAGAAAAGCGTTGATAGCGGTGCATTGTGGATTAGTGTGATATATAGACCGCCTCGGTTGCGTAGTCGTAGCATGTCAGTCTCCGGTTCGGTCGGGTCATACCAAGGCTTTAAAATGGTAGTAATTACTTTTCTTCCTTAGCGCGCTGCATTGGAGGGTTAGCATAACGACTTTATCGCTGGCGTCATGATTAATTTACTAGTAGTACTGGTAATTTACCAAGGATACGCCGTGATAAACTGAAACATTTTTGAAAACGGCGTAAAACACCAAACAGACAAAAATGTGTAATCTATCATGAAATGGAAGATATTACCAAAGTCTTTAAATCCTGAAAGGTTACAAACAGATAATGCTAACGCTGGACAATCATTTATATTCTCTTTTATTTTGCAGACTGTCATATTACCGGAGGGCAATGCATAATGGCTTCCCAATCGAACGTCAAACATCTCACAAACAATCACACTCCAGTCGATGCGAACACTTCAGACGACACATTGTTTAATAATCAGAAACAGATGACGTTCTGGAGCGCCGATACGTTAAGTAAGATCGCTCCTGTGCTATTTGTAATGGTTTCTACAATAATAGGGAATCTCGTCTTAATTATTCTGTTGACCCACAAGAGAACACGCCGTAAAAAGAGAGTAAATGTCTTCATACTCAACCTTGCGATAGCGGATCTGACAGTAGCATTTATAACCATGACCACGGAACTTCTGGAGGCCACCTTCAAGGAATGGGTGTTGGGACCTGTTTTGTGTAAATTTCTGTTGTACTTCCAAGTTGTTACACTGTCGAGCACGACATTCCTTCTCACTGGAATGAGTATAGACCGATATCAAGTGATAGTGCGGCCATTACAATCACTGGCGAGGAGACCAACAATAAAGTCAAAAGTTGTGATAGCATGGCTCATGGCATTTGTGTTTGCAATACCTCAGGTTTTTATATTTGTACAGGTGAATGAATACAACAACAACACAGGTACCTACCTTCATTACTGTAAAAGTACGGGATATAGTGCCTGGTGGCAGAGGAAGTTCTATTTTACGTTCCTGACGTTTTATATCCTTGTGCTTCCGGCGGGTATTATGCTTTATTGTTATATTTGTATCGCAAAGGCAATTTGGAATCGCGGAGAGCAGGGTGAACGGACAGCTAAAAAGGATTACCGAAACGATGCTGGCTCGCCACGAATGTCAATTAGGAGGAGTACAATGTCCTCGTCTCGCCGGAAAGTGGTTTTTATGACATTATCGGTAATCATTGCATACCTAGTTTGTCTAACTCCCTACTTCATCATTTGTTTAATACGGATATATAGTCACTATACATTGGATTTGAGAGCTGAATTAATCGTATCACAGCTAATATTCATGCTTCATTCCGCCCTGAATCCAATTCTCTACGGCTTATTTACGCTAAAAAAGAAACACATTACGTCATTTTGCTCAAAATGTCTGAGGTATTATAGCAAGAAACAACATAATAGACGAAAGGGGCGACAAAATGCGGGACTCAGACAAAACAAATTATTCCGATTTCGTCGGGGACTTTTATTCCTCCGTCGACGCCACTCTGGCGAAACTAGTGTTATCATTGCAAATCACATGGCTAAAGAGGAAACCAATATAAAACTACAGAATAGGAACAAAACACGCTACAAGCCTAACTTCAATAACTGTGCTGCACCGACTAGAAATGGTCCTCGATACGCCGTTACCTACAATACGTCTTCCTGGTTAAGAAGTGACGAGTTTGATCCTTTATCTCAAGCTGCTGACGGAGTCCCGGCCATAGTACCAAATAATGTAATTACTGATACTGACATAAACGTCTCCAATGTTTGAAACTACGAACAGCGATTGTACTAAACAGCGAGTGTTGTTTGTCCACGAGGCGTCGATTCTGTTTACGGTATTTAGCAACGCTATACTTGAATTACTAACCGAATAATCGAATAACATACGGTTTACCGATTAACCGGTTAACCGTTGACATCCCTAGAAAATATAACCTATTAAGAGCTGTATATTTCGGGTTTTTTTAATCCTCAATTGACTTACAAATCCTATGTTTTAAGTGTCCTAAAAGAAATTTGTCACGGAGAGAATTTCGTTTGGTACCCGCAATATAGGGATGATTTCAATTATATGAGTTGTACAATGGGAGCTAAGAATGCTTTAGTCCAACAATTATATGCTCCTCCTATGTAAGGTTGCATAGTTGGTTTCAAATTCGTTTTGAAATAATGACATTTTAAGTGCAATAATACATCTAATAAATTGTAAAAAGCTGCGTAATGTTTTTATGTTTACCATTTGTTATATACCACCCTGATCACACCCATAATATTGTAAGAACTTATTAGAAATTAATTTTGATGAGACCAGCTGCTGGAATTCGGATTATGGTAAATATGTCCATATACTGTAAAAGTTTTCCCACATAAGGAGCAATCTGACACCTACAAAGATAACCACTAATTAGACAGTTCCACCTAACAGAAATCGATCATCCGAGTTTAATGAGGAACTGAGTTCGAAGGTATTATTTGTCTTGAAATATTAGGTCAAGCCGTTTAACTCTTTCGCTGCCAAAGGCAGTTAAAGGCTTTTGCAATGCCGATTCAATGAGACAGTTCGTAACGAGCCGTCTCTCTTGAAATCTGCATTGTTTGCCACTTAAACCTTGAATTTTACTAAATTTCCTCTTGGACGAAAAATGAAATGGTCCTATTTTCAGCATTGCGGAGTCGAAAGAATCTGACTGTTTTAATTGAGGTCAGTCAGGGTATATCCTGATAAGACTGATCGCAAAGTTGAGAGGGCTTTGTCAAACGGTGTCTGTCGTTGTTAACGTTTAAAGAACTATCAATGACTTGTCTGACCAATCAGTTCATGTTAACTCGTATCCAGTGGTGTGTACCCATGACCTCCCGCTCGCAAGACGGCTGATACAACTACACAGGATCGAATGCAATTCAATCGACAGTATACGAACTGATAACAAGTATTCATGTTCAATATGTATCATACAAGTCGTATAAATAAGAATGTATACATGTCGAAATGATGCCTCTCGAAACCGACCTTCGAAACGTTTACCATGATTGAAAAAGAACGGAAATAATTCAAGAATGAATATCGGACTTTTGAACGTGGAACGACCCTAATTCAGCTGGCGACTCTCAAAATGTATAGGCAAAATATAGAACATCACTTTAAATGATGATATAACTATGATATAAAATTGAAAACATTGCAGCAAAACGCGAACTTGTTTGCAACAATAGTTGCAAAAGTCCTCTGCTGCACTTGTGTCAAAAATGCGTCTGGATGTTGGAAAGGGTTATTTAATCAAACTGAAACTTTACTACTTGATCGACTTATATATTAAAGAGAAAAAACCCAATTAGCTTATAAATCGCTGTCTAGTGTAAACATCCTTATTTTGTTAACGAGATAAATTGATGAATATGAATATTTTGTTCCGTGTCAGGCAAATACAAGGGACGTTGTTTCTCCATATCGGTATAAGCGTAAGGTCAGGTTACAATAAAAACATTAGTATAGGTTTACTAACAGTGAAGGCTCGGGTGATAACGTACTCATGCATAGGCTCGTCTCATTCTAAACTGTTCGCTTATTTCACAATACTTTATGTATAAATACTATATGAATATTTCTTCCCGGACTGGCTGACATATATCTCCGTTTATGATCCCCTAATGGTGCATAGATTGACACTACATTTTCTAGAATATGTTTTACCTGAAGTTACTAATCGGATCTTCCCTGGCAGCAGTGACCCGAGGATAGGTTTTCGTAAGACATATGTAGTCCGGTTCCAGTTTATGTTCCCGCCATGGGACAATTCACCACTTCATTGACATATGTAGTCCGGTTCCTGTTTTGTTCCGTCAAGGGACAATTCACCGTTTCATATGCATATCTTGGGATTCGCTATGTAAAAACATCAGCAGCAAAAATATACCAATTAGGACATCTGGAAAGAAATTATGGATAACGTGATAAAAGAAAACTTTGCAAAATTGATAATAATGGAGTTGCGTTCTGCCATTCGGGCAGTATGCTACCTAACAGAACGTTTATCTTGGTCTGTTGGAGTATTTGCCATAAATTTTGTTTTATTCCCAGTGTCTTAAAATATGCCTATTACCTGCCACCTTTAGACAGAGAAATATAAATAATGTATTTATATATGTCTCTGGACAAGACGCGACACGGTAATGGTGTTTACTTGCAGTTGCCGGATAATTTGTTTGTTTTATTGAGGTTTTATGCCGTCAACAACACCTTTAATTATATCACGTCTACAGAATACTCGTTCATGATCCATAGGTGACTAACCAGTACTACATTAGGAACTGTGCTTTTCCCAAGGATACTGCACCATACCACGTTGTTATTCTTGCTCCAGGATAACAACCGGCTTGTCCATTGAGTTTGATCCATATGTTAACTTTAATATGAGACCATTCGTTTGAAAATTTGGCATTTCTGAACAGTTTGCAAAAGTTTCTAATATGCTTGTGTGTGTGTAAATTGTGGACTTTGAGGGTCTTGTTCAGACTGTGCAGATGCACACGCTGATCTGGGATCTAATCCTTTCACACAGCATAACTTATACATTCTCCTCTCACGGGCGTGCTCCTAAGATAGAATAAGTGGCAAATCAAGTCGCATCAGACTATACAGTCTTGTCCGATTCTACACTCACCGCAAATGCTTTGTTATCGGTGCCGAATGAGCACTGATCATTTTGACATGTATACACTCTTATTAATACGATGTGTTGACAATCGATTCTCGCTTGTGTGTACATAAAATTGCACAATCCATATCGCCTGGTAAAAATATAAAAATATTATGATCTACTACGATTAATGTGTATCAAAAGAACATAAATAAGTTATGAAAATACTCAGCATCCACTGAAAGTTCTCACAATGGAGAAAGGTCCTGATCGGACTATGTAAGCGCGCAGGCTTATATGGGTTATTCTTGTCGAGAACATCCGCATTTCTTTTCAGTGTAACGTTGATCAAATGACGATATTCAATTCAATTCAATACTTCATTGGCAAATATCGTCAACATTTGTCTTTGGCCATTTACACAGTGAAAGAATATGGCTCAGACAAAAGTGTATATATATACATATATAATCAGAGCTCTAGATAAAGGGCATGTTTCATGTTCTAAACTCCTTATCTAGTCCTCTGTATTACTATACAATAAGTCAGATAAATAATATTTGGTATATCAAATTAAAAAGATATCAATAAAACATGTACAGCAAATTACCAAACTGTGTTGTTTATGGTAAGATAAATAATACATACACATAACAGGTATAAGTCGACTTCAACCATTGAACAATCACTTTAATATAAACGTACTAGCATTGAAACACAGGTTCTCGAGCCTCTTAACATTTATCAGGGCTCATGGGAATACTTAAACATTCGTGTCAAAAACCGACAATACTGACGAATACATTCAATAATTTATGTGTAAGTAAACAAAGCATCTGTTCACATAAAATTTATTACGTATAATGCGTTTTTGGAAATATATGAACAGTCATTGAACTAAAGGTTCGAAAATAGGGACCTGTACGATAAGCTCAACAGTAAATGTTGAGGAGAAAGAGCGTTTCACGTTCCATGATTACGGTTACCGAATTTAATTATTCTTATTTCACATGCGACATCTAGACGTGTTGTAGCTAGTGTACAGGAAAGATGAAAGTTGGCGATTCTTATCACCCGTTATTTGAAGTGCCTTGCTATTCAATAGAGACGTTTACTTTGATCAACTACCTATTTGCGTATAACAGCGCAACAGCAGTAATATGTATCTGCCCAACAACATGCATTTAGTCCAGTGTTTGGATGCTTATAGCCTGTAATGGTTCACAGTTACTCGATTGGTGAATGGGCTGCCATTTACGGTACAACATTAAGTTAGCACAAAGCTGTTTTGATAAATGTATTGGCTTTTGTTGTTCATATCCGTTCTATAGGAATAAAATAAAGAATTGTATGGGGATTTAAAAATAGTACAGTATATTAAAATAATCAAATGATTGGGAGACAAAGCTGAATTACGTAATGTACGTAATGTTTTTGTTTCATGTTTCATGTTTCATGTTTCGTCATTATTGTATAATACTCTATGTTTCTTGAATGTTGTACACTATATACTTTCCATAAGTGGAGGCAATAAAGAATTACTTGATTACTTACTCCTGTTTAGTTATTCAATTTCTTTCAAAAGACACCAGTTGTTTGGAGTACTGGTGCGAGAAAGCCAGGAAACATATGAGTAAGTGAACTGGCCGCCGTAATATGACTGAAAAAATGTTGAAACGGTGTTAAGCTCCGAACAATCAATCAATTCAAAGGACTGTGTGTATCATATCATTTTGATTTCAAACACAAGACCTTCAAGCACATTGAACACATAAAGAACCATAAAGCACTTTGAACACAAAAAGAACCATGAGATATCGTGACCTATATCTGTAATGGTCAATCGTAAAGTGTTATGTGTATTTGTCTATTATTAGAATAATATTTTTACCAGTCACATATTTATTAACGTTGTATTGTATGTACCATTTAACTAAGGATGAATCAATCATACTGCATTCTTTCCTGTAGAAGTATTTAATATACAACGAGATTAAAACTAGTAAGTTAATCTAACACAGTTTGACCTTTCCAAAGAATCACATGCGAACATTGAAACATTTGCAGACAACTTTGAAAACATTTTGAGGAAAAAAGACCTTGTTACTTTTGTAGCAGATAATTTATAAAACAGTTTGAGGAAGAACAGAGAGTTCCATTCATTATGAGCCCATTATCTTTTTAGCTTTTTCAGGCTAAAAAATGGTCATTGCGATTGACATTCCGTCGATTAGAGCATTTTATCTATCCTGAAATCACCGCGATTATTTACCGGTACAAATGTTTGACTTTTATTTAAATATTGTGTTTTTTACATTTCATTTGTGAGAATTAAAGAAAGCTACACATCTTTCAGGCAGAATTAACAGTCGAAGGGGTCTTGTTTTGACGAATTTTTATAAATTGAGTTGTTACATATATGCCGCTTTATCGTTAGCACTGATTCATAAGGTAATCGGAAGACAGTGGTGCAGAGGTAGAGCGTCGGCCTCTCGTATCAAAGGTCCCTGGTTCGAGTCCCGTGATGAGCGGGTCCTGACTTTGGGATTTTTCCACACAAACGGCGCGAGTACTGGTGAAGTCTCCAGGAAGCAGACATCGAGCGTGATTAATCTAAGCCCAAGGCTTGTTTCGCAATCGATGTAAAATAAATAAGTTTAAACTATAAGGTAATCGGACAAAAAGAAACAGGATAAAAAGAAACGGGCAAAAAGTAACAGTTTTTGCCCGGATAACAGGTAACAGGACAAAAGGCAACAGTTCTAATATTTTCATTTCAGGTTAAATAATTTTTTCTTTCTTTCATTTAATACGTTTGTAACATATAATAGACACATTTCAATAAACATATTTATAATTTATCTTTTGTTTATGCGAAAATTTTAACTTGATTTATCTGAAATTGCAATGGTTTTTATTTTTCACTTTTACACTTTCCCCACAATGTTTCCTTCCACCTTTTCGAATATCTGATAGAAAATATAAGCAAATTCTCTTTTTCCAATAATGTTTTCTTCAACGTGTTCAAACATCTGACAGAAGACTAGCAATAGTTCTAAGATTTCAAAATAATTGATATCAGAATATATCATTGCGTGAAAAGAAGAAATTGCTAATTATGATTAATTTCTCTTCTCCAACAATGTTTGCCATTCGCTTTTTCAAACAACTTCAACAACATTTATTCGTACTGTAATGAAAAATTAAAAATTAAAAAACTCCCAGCAAAACGGCGAGAAAAGCTTATCGAGTCAAAGGAATGTCCATCGCAAATCCGCGATTATTCGTTTTATCAACCCCTGGGGCTATCTTGTTGCGTCCGCGGTGGTAAAGAAAAGAAAATCGCGGTGATGGGTGGGCGTCCGCCTATCTTGATGAACCAACAACATTGTCCGCGTTGAGATTTGTCCGCGGACGATGCGTTTTCCGCGTGAGCTGTACTGTACAGTGACCATTAAAAGATTGTCGTCAAAGTAAATCATAGTGTTCGAATAATCCATATAAGAGCCGTTCCTCGAGAAAATCAACAGTTTGGACTCTGCGCAATGTATCGACCCAGATCAGCCTGTGCAGTTCGCGCAGGTAAATCCGGACCAACACATTCCGTCCCAGGGGGATAGAGGTATAGAGTAATTAAGTATGAAACAGAACATCCACAGGAGGCGAAAAGTGTCTGTCCGGGTTAGCCTGCGCGGCATGCTTAGGCTGATCCGGGTTGTTACTTTACGCAGAGTCTACAATATTGTTGTTCTCGTGGAACGGCAAATATTATATCCGACTTACAAAATCAACTTATATTTGACGCCTCTACTGTGGGCAAACGAGTGTTGAAGTTATTTCTGGAAATGAAGAAACTGCTCATGTTGAATAATGTTTATGTGAATGAAAATACTGCAAATTATGCAAATAGATCTTGATTCGTTTGTGTTTTTTTGTGTGCAAGTTCCCGAATATTGGTTAATCCGTATCTCTTTGTTGACATGTTTAAGCTGTGATGTGCATGCCGATACACATACAAACTGATCATCATTCGGGAGATCATAACCAGCCTTTGATGCCTCGGTCTCATCAGGATATCTTCCCCGTTACAACATCGTGTCGCTCGAGCAGCATTGAAGCTTCTGGATTTTTGAAGAAAAAAAAATCCGACTTGACAGGTACAAATTAACCGTAAGTGCTATAACATGGGATTTAAACCTTTACCACATACACACACATCTGAATCAGAATATTTTATACACAGCGGGACACAAATATAACAATGAATAAGAGTGGTATTATAACATTGAGTCGAAAACGTTGTAGGAAAAGGAGAAGTTGCTCATCACTTCTTTTAGCTCTTTCGAGGGCGAGTTTTCTGTGACTGGGTTATATCAAAGCGCGCGCGGTACCCGCGCCAAGTTCTTGTGTGACTGGGTTATATCAAAGCGCGCGCGGTACCAGCGCGAAGTGTTTTTGTGTGAGCGATGATTGCTTCTCAATGATTTGTCTATTCAGCATTCCACACAGCAGGCTTTTATTAATCTCATTTATTGAATGGAATTTATATAATGGCCGTCTGATGGTCCCATCAAAGACATACCGATGTCAGGCCTTGAATAGAATGGCGATTTTAATCCTTTTCCTGGAACAGACGACACTGTAAGCCACTACAGCAGACGATTTCTGAAAATAATGTAGGATGTTACGCAATTAATCGTAACCAAAACTGTCCTCTATTACAACATTTATTTCAGTTTGTTTAAAAACGGGAATTCTCAAAATTTTCATAATTTTCGCTGTTTTCTTCAGATAGATTTCTTATAAGGGTTAATATTGGGCAAACTCAATTTTCTACCGTATCTGCTGAGCTAGAAATGTTTTCATTATAAGGTCGTCCACATTGACCCGATACCATCCTTCGTTTGTTAATCCACCACAGTTAGACAGTAACCTCGGAAAAACAAAATTAATTAAAACGGGACGCCCTTTATGACCTTTCATATATAATTTAAAACGAAGAAATATACCGGAACAAGAAAATCATATATAGTAAAAGAGAAAAATGACACTACATTGGTTTTAGCGATGCCATTACGTGTAGAATAAACGAGACAAGTTGGCACGTATAAATTCAATTTAGTGTCTTTTTTTTTTTTAATTTATTTTTTTCTTGTTCCGTCATATTTCTTCGATTTGAATTATATACAAGTCGAGTAGGAAGGTGGGGTCCCCATGCACCCCAAGGATATGTTTTTTTAACCTACATTTTTGTAATCCTCAGGGTATCTAGTAAATGAAATTTTATGTTCCCAATGCGAAATATTGTCCCATGGGGTCCATTGGCGGCCATTTTGGCGGCCATCTTGGATTTCTTTCGAAAATTAATAATTGGCATAACTTTTGAACCAGACATGATACAGAGACAATTTACCACTTATTTTTGTGTAATTTTAGCATAACAAAACAAATTAGATCATTGTTTTAAGATTAAACGAATATTTAAACCATAAAGATATAAAAAAAAAAAAAAATAACCTTGTAAACTTTTTTATTCAAATTCTTCCAATTATACATATGTGTTATAACGGACCATAGCAGTTTATATGATCAACGATGCATATGTCATTGATGTTGTAAGGAACTATAATTGCTAGTTATAATGTTATGTGGTTCAACATTGTGAAACAGGATGTGCTATACAGAAGCGGTTATATTTTGTTTGCAGTCACAACTACATGGTCTATTAATCATCATTAAAGAGCATATCGTAATCAAGCTCTTGCTCATCCTCTCGTTGTGGTCCTCAACCTCCTGAACAGTTTCCTCCAGCAGGTCAATCAGAGAAGGGGGTAGAATGGGGCCACACGACCACACTGGCTCTAAGATACCCTCCCCCGTCTTCTCCCAGCCTTGTCCAATATCATAAGGCTTTGGGTGCCAAAACATTGCCTGGTTAGCTCGCTTGTAAGTAGCAAGTCGGTGATTCACACGCTGGATGTGTGGGAGAAGGTTGTCCGTGCACGGTGGGAGCCGGGAGAGATCCACCTTAGAGTTGGTTGTAAGCTGATCATCTTCCCCCACCATCTTCTTCAGCATGGTGCTGCGCACACCATTCACTGTCTTCTCCCGAGCATGGCCATACATGAGACATGTAAATGCCTCGATGTCATCCATTGCTCCCGACATCACAGTCCATTCATCTCCGAGTTTTCTGCGTAAGAAAAAACCATTGATACATTGTCAGAGTCAATCTCTACCTATCTTTACTAATCACTAAATTGGAAAGTAATACTGCAGAACATCTTCAATACAGAAAGGCTCTTACCTGAAAACTTCGTGGTACTTGGGTAGGGATTGTAGCTTTTTCAGGGGTCCAACCTTGCCCTTGCCCTTAAAAGCACTTGTTACATCTTCTCCTGTGAATACATACAGTCCAAGAAGAGTGGTGCAGTAGTCAGCTCCTTTTAATTCCGCTAGTTCACTGACGTTCACAATTTTGCGAAGCTTTCCAGTCCCGGTATCTAGGTAGATGGTTAGTGCGATGGAGTGGGCATCAGGAGTATCATGAAAATATCGGTGTCTGGCGTCCTTACTACTGCCGATTTGTACCCCAAAATGGCCGCATAATTGAGATAGAGCACAATTCTGGTGTCGGTCTCCTCCTGGTTTGAATTAAGCTCATGGATCTCACTTGTTGTCACCTGAAACACAGTAAACCATGATCATAATAACAGATGATTAAACGATGGTGTTCTTGTAGTACTGAACATCATTTGAGACAGTGCATGAGAACAGGTACAAGTTGGCATTTCTTGACAGTGTAGGTTCAGATCTTCTTGTTCACCTTCTCAGTCTTATCAGTATCTACACAAGTTGACAGAATCTTCTAACAATCTTGAGTAAGTAATATATGAACATATGGAGATATTGATTAGACTGTTCGGATGCACTGGCTTATCTGAACCTATACTGTTCACGAAAGCCATATTGTACCTTTTCCCATGCACTACCTCATTTGTATATACTCACCTCACCATCCAATGAGTCTAACTGATAAGCCTAGCCATCAACCACTATCACTGCTGTCCCACTTTTCTCGAGACGAGATGCTGATGCCTTGCTTCCCCATACCCGTAGTATTAGTTGACAGAGTTGTGTCTTATTCTCCTCATTTGCCAGGAATAGTTTGAAGTCAGTTGGTTTCCTCGTTGCCGGTCCATCTATAATATACCGCTGGGAAAATCCACGGCGCAATCGCTCCTGAGCCTTGATGGAGTCAGCGTGGTATGAGTCGGTAGAGAAGACAAAATTATTCTTCGCAACCATTTGATCTAACAGCTGGAGACAAATTTTACCAAATGTTGGGGGGAGGTTTGTCAAGGCATAAAAAAGTGCGTTGCCATCCTGGATGTAGAGGGCATCTTTTGGGTAAGGAATATCTTCAGGACCATCGTCCATCAGGAAATGTAGCATAGCTGCTTTGTTGGTCTTGTTGAAGAACCCATCCGCTGTGCCAAGGCTGTGGGGAACAGGGGTGAGCGAGTACCTCATCAGCTCCTCAAGGTTAATGGGTTCTTCCAGATGCTGTGACTTAATCAAAAGCATGAAAGCAAGGTCACTTTGTTCACGGTACTGGATAACCTGCAAATACAAACATGGAAATAAGTCTTCGCATCATAAATTATTATTTGAACTGTATCCGACAATATCATATGTCAACGTTGTATTATAGTTATTATGATTATTGGATCGCATACCTTTCCTTGTGATGCAGTTAGCTTGACGGTCTTGTTGGAGGCTTCCATCGTCTTTAGCTTCATCCGTGTGATTGGCTCGAAAAAGGGTATCCCAGGGTCTTTAACGAAGCGATCTTGTATGAATGCTTCCTTGGCTTCTTTACCAGCGCTCTCAGCACGGAGCACGTCTAACTCCACCTCGGGAGAAGCAGGAGCACCAGAAGCCAGGCTGTACAAGTGGTCTTTGTCCGGCAAGGAGAAAGGATTAGTGAAATTGCGAATAGCAGAGATGGTGCGTATAACTGCTTCCTCAGATTTGTTAATTTCAGCCCTATCTAACTCACGATGTTTTCCGGCTTTTGGGCAGTCTGGATCATCGATGAGTCCACACATCTCAAGCATTTTCTCAAAGTACTGAGCCCGGGTTGATGTTGTACGGCACCATCGCTGGTAGGCACCGAACATGGAGAAGGTTCCTACACATCCACCTGAAAATATAAATAAGGACAATGAAGTGAGGGAAACATGTTTTTTCCTTGGAAAGAATGCCATTAAGTATTGTTTTGACGAGCCGTTTTTGTTCAGTTCATATAGACATAAACGTATTGCAAGTTACCTGCTGACTTGGCGAATTTCATGAAGGTCTCCTCCATCGTCTTATCAACCGCGCTGCGAGCACCAGGTATGAGAGACCGCGCCACTGCAATGCCGCCCCTTTTCAACAGCTCCTTCGCTCCGGGATGAGACTTGTCAATATTCGTCAGGAACACCTCCAGCCACACTAAATACCTGTGGAGATAGATGTATGTTACTATATAGAATCATGTACCTATTTCATTTTGACTACACATTAAGATTACGAAATACATATCTCTTCGTATTTATTTCACACACGTAATTTTAAGGCGTAAGTGTAAATTACCTGGAATAGTTGGGTCCATCGTAAGCAACGAACAGGTTCGCCATATCACCGTTGCACTTATGAAAGAGTGCCAAGTTGTTTGTCTTCACAGCATACTGTAGCATTAGAATCGGACGGGAATGGTCTATAACACTGAGCCAGAATGTAGCGGTCTTTCCAAGGAGGCCGGCATGCACCTTGTCTTCAAATATCACATACCTCTCAAGAATAGTAAGAGTTGACGGGTCCTGCAATACTAGCGCAAGTGTCTCCTGGTCACAGGTCTGGACGAGATTAAGGAGGGTCGCTGGGTTGGTGATCTCAACTCTCTCCTCCTCAATAAATCTCTCTATCAACAGTCGCTCCATGGCTTCACTGACTGTTTTGAGACAGAACAGGGCTTTGGAATATGCTTTTCCTTTCAGAACACTACCCAAGCAACCACTTGTAACGAGACCAGATTCAATAAGAATTTCCGAGTAGCCTGATCCGCTGCATTTGTGATTTGTCACCATGCCCATGTAGTTCATCCCAGTATGGAACGCGCCTGGTGTGACCACATGCATCTTGTACTGCTCTGGGAATTTCCAAATGAGAGGGAGAGCTTTCATGCAGCCACCAAGATCAAAGGTGTTGAGGACATACTCCTGACCAACTTCATGTGTAGCATCCTCTGACCGCTTCAGAAGCTACTTGGTGACTGAGTATTCAGTGAAGGGGTGGTTTATAGGAGTAAAATAGTCGATGGTTGATTTCTTGGTTGGCTTGGTGCCAGTGGCTGAGATGAAGCCACCAAACCCTGGCACAAGTTGCTTCTCGCCGCTGCTCCCCACTACCCGAGCAAGTATCCAAACTCGATACTCCTTGATGCACTTCAAGTACACTCCATTGTTTACAGGGGGCGGAGTGAATACAGATCCTTCAGGAAATTTAGGACCAACCCGGCTATATATATGAACAGGAGCTAGAGTCTCAGGTGTATCCACCTTCAGGGAGCGTGTCTTGTTTCTCTCGTAGAGGGGAAGTGCTCGATCTTGGTTAGTGGCATCAAAGTCAGGTTTCACCTCCTGTATCATAATCCCCCCGGTGCTATTTACCACGTTTGAACCATGTATGTTCGTTGTTATTTTGTTCATATTGTCCCACTCCAGATGGAATACGTCGTTGCCTTCACCAGTTATAATCTGAGGAGTGAGATTGGTGGAAACCTCATCGAGGGCCTTAGCCAATGCGGTCTCAAGCTCCAAACCGAAATCATAGGTCTCACAGTGACCCAGCCTACTGAGGATAGTGGTGAGCTGTTTATTACGGTAGAGATGCCGTATGGTAGTACAGAGGAGGATGTGTTTCGGTAACTTCCATTCGCCATTCGTCACAGCTCGGCAGATGTCCTGTAATAGTACAGAAAACGATCACTATATATAACACAAAACAACTATAACCATGCTTACTATAAGGTTGACAAAACAAAAAAAGACACACACACACACACACACACACACACACACACACACACACACACACACACACACACACACACACACACACACACACACACACCAAGATGGGTATATATCATACCTGGCCAATAGAGAGCACAATGCGTCTTATCTTCTCATTCTTCTCTGTGTCTGTATCCCCAGATATGACGATACTCAGGAATTTCAAGAGGTCACGTGGGAGGAGTTCATCTGTTGCCTTTACATCTAGATCATCAGCTGTCGGAGGCCACGGAAGTGACGTTGACTCTATGAACGCCCGCTGGATAATACCACGGAGGAGCTTGGCCACGTCCTCGTACTGGTCATTGGATCCCAACTTATAAGCGTAGGCTACCGCATCTGCTACCGAGATGCTGGCACTGTACACCAATGTATATGTGATACAACCTTTGTCTCCTGGAAGAACTTTAGCAAATGCAATCAACTCATGAATCGCATGCCTTTCAAGTCGGGCCTTTAGCTTCTCACTTCTGTACTCCGGATTGGCGAAGCCATTTCTCTCCAACTCTTGAATGTAGAGAAGGCGTAGAGATGCAAGCTGTTAGACTTCGTTCTGCCTTATCACTTGGTCTCCTATCGTATCAAGCACAGCATCAAATGCCTTCAGATGTGCAGTGACTGTACGATCCTGATCTGTATAAATAGCACGGTTCATATTTCTGGCTTCATCACGAATATGAGTGATGTACTTTAAATTGAATGACTTGCGACATGATGGGTGGAAGTTTGCTTCCCTTGCAAACAGGTCTTCTCTTTGAACCATGCGATGTAGATGATGCAGATTTAGTTCTAAGGCTCGAGGTTCAATCTGTTTCCATGTAGGTTCCTTCAGAATTCTGTCTTTGTCCTTGAATACTGGAAACTTAATGCATCGTTCAGTCTTTCCAGAAGTTTTTATTTCAAGTTTTTCACAGAATATACATTCTGGAGGGAACAGTTGACTACTCGCATAGGCTGATGATCGTTTGCGAGGGGAGCGTGATGTTGATGCTTCTTCAGAGACGTGTGACGTAGAGGCTTCAGATGTGTTCGGTGGTACACTACACTTTAAACGATCCAGGTTTTTAGTAAAGTTTTGATAGCAGCCGCGATGGTAGCCCATTGAGTCTAAATCTGCATCAGCAAGACTTTCCGGAATGCGATTACAGACATCCTCCATACGGTAGTGTGAATCATATGGCATCAGGAGACGCCGGTTACGAATGCCATGGAGCTGAGCTAGCTTTTCAATGACAGATCCCTTGATACACTGAATGATATAAATTCTAGATGCTGGATACCACTCGCGTGTAATATACATGTTACAGACGGACACTTTAGCAATTCGTGTGACCCACCACCATTATCAGTTTTGCGTTTTTTTGACTTCGGCATGCTTAGCTACCACAACCATAAATACATGCATATATAAGTATTGTTAGTCTATTTCTACAAACACCACCACCAATGTCATTATACAGTTAGAAGAATCAACCTAAAAAAGTCAATGGATATTTGCATTAGTTTTCAAGCGGTGAAATGATTTCCTGTGAAATATGAAGCAAACAAACATGTTAGTTGTGTATACCTGTTGATTACTATTTGTTCAAGATATTTTGGGAGGAAGAATAATTCCGTAATCCCTCTTTATATACATAAAACGACAAAAATGTTAGTATTACCTGTCAATCGATCCTCATGCACTTAATATAAGCTACACATTTTTCTTTTTTCCCCTTAGTTATGAACACAATTTGTTTAACTAACAGTCTGACCATAACAAGAACCATTTTATTCGCCTCCCAATGCCCAACTTACATAAAAAAGTAATCTCAGTTGTCCCTGTGTTATGTCTGGTTCAAAAGTTATGCCAATTATTGATTTTCTAAGAATTTCAAGATGGCCGCCAAAATGGCCGCCAATGGACCCCATGGGACAATATTTCGCATTGGGAACATAAAATTTCATTTACTAGATACCCTGAGGATTACAAAAATGTAGGTTAAAAAAATATATCCTTGGGGTGCATGGGGACCCCACCTTCCTACTAGACATATTTAGGCCGCGTTTGGCAAAATAAGGTATTATTGCAATTGCGAGCATCGAAGATTAGTCTCTTATATGAGCTTGTGCAAAGGAAACGCTACAAGTTTGCTTGTGTGAACAATGTAGTTCCACATCAGCCTGTGCATCAGCAGTCATATCAAGATCTACACAGTTCACGTATTACTTACACAAACTCGTGTAGGTACTGTCAAGATAGAGCAGATTAAAAGGCTGATCTGAACCGACACGTTCAGAAGTGCCAACGTGTAACCTTTTCTTATGAACTGGCGCGTATTATATAGACCTGCATCAGAGGAATAATGACGAGGTTGTTCAACATATTAGTTACAAACGTCAGAACATTTCCGCGGCGCCCTAGTTAAACAAACTATACATTAATTGCGACCACCAGTGTAGATTCAGATCACTGCACATCTGCGCATACTAATCTGAGTATTCACGTTTCGCCACAATGCTGTATAAGCTTGCATGAAACATCTGGCGAACACTTGTCGTTTAACATGAAAGCGCATGTAGATATTCATGTAATAGTTTCCAACTTTTAACAGTAAGCATACCTTCATTTAAGTGTATTTTCCTTGTCTTTGCCAAGATGTTTTCAAAGTCGTCTGTTGCAGATATGCTGTTTGTGGCACAGTGTTAACTTTAGCAACAAAACGTTAATAATGACTTTCCGGAAGGAGATACTTTGGGTTTAGCATCTATGTTGATGTACACAATTCCGGTATCCATTTTTCTATATCTACATGTTTACAATGAGTCCGAAGTTTAACTTGCAGCAATAATTTATTTCTCTATATAGTAAGCTAATCGTGTTACAAGGAGATATCATTTTCTTCAACAATTTTCTACAATCCGCATTGATTTCAATACGTGCCGGCTGAGAGAGTGATAAAAAAGAAACATTGGGAATCTACGACGTCGAGACAAGGCTATACAGAACACTTAAATAGCGCTATCACATATTCGTAAAACGAGCCACAGCGTGCCATGCGCATAATTCCGCATGGGAAATCATCGTATGCCTAAATTAAATAGTGGTTTATATAACGCATTTTATCCCCCACCAACTCTTTATACGTTATTGCGATTCTGTAACGAAGAAACCGTTTCAGTGTGGGTAGTGATAGAGATTCCGCCTCGGGTGCGAGAGGTCGCGGGTTTAATCGCCGGCCGGGTCATACTAAATACTTAAACACGGTAGTAATGATTGCCCTCCTTGGCGTTCAGTATTGTACGGTTACCATCACGGCGGACTCGACGGTATCCGGAGAAATGGACCAGTAGTACTGATAACTTATCCAGGAAATGTCATGATATAACTGTACGGTTACCATCACGGCGGACTCGACGGTATCCGGAGAAATGGACCAGTAGTACTGATAACTTATCCAGGAAATGTCATGATATAACTGTACGGTTACCATCACGGCGGACTCGACGGTATCCGGAGAAATGGACCAGTAGTACTGATAACTTATCCAGGAAATGTCATGATATAACTGTACGGTTACCATCACGGCGGACTCGACGGTATCCGGAGAAATGGACCAGTAGTACTGATAACTTATCCAGGAAATGTCATGATATAACTGTACGGTTACCATCACGGCGGACTCGACGGTATCCGGAGAAATGGACCAGTAGTACTGATAACTTATCCAGGAAATGTCATGATATAACTGTACGGTTACCATCACGGCGGACTCGACGGTATCCGGAGAAATGGACCAGTAGTACTGATAACTTATCCAGGAAATGTCATGATATAACTGTACGGTTACCATCACGGCGGACTCGACAGTATCCGGAGAAATGGACCAGTAGTACTGATAACTTATCCAGGAAATGTCATGATATAACTGTACGGTTACCATCACGGCGGACTCGACGGTATCCGGAGAAATGGACCAGTAGTACTGATAACTTATCCAGGAAATGTCATGATATAACTGTACGGTTACCATCACGGCGGACTCGACGGTATCCGGAGAAATGGACCAGTAGTACTGATAACTTATCCAGGAAATGTCATGATATAACTGTACGGTTACCATCACGGCGGACTCGACGGTATCCGGAGAAATGGACCAGTAGTACTGATAACTTATCCAGGAAATGTCATGATATAACTGTACGGTTACCATCACGGCGGACTCGACGGTATCCGGAGAAATGGACCAGTAGTACTGATAACTTATCCAGAAAATGTCATGATATAACTGTACGGTTACCATCACGGCGGACTCGACGGTATCCGGAGAAATGGACCAGTAGTACTGATAACTTATCCAGGAAATGTCATGATATAACTGGGGGGAAATAGGGAAAGCAGAGTAAAACACCAATCACTCAATCAATCAATCAATCAATCAATCGATCAATCAATCAATCAATCAATCAATCGATCGATCAATCACTAATCAATCACTCAATCAATCGATCAATTAATCAATTTAACCAAAATGCAATAAGATCCCTTTACGTCCGGCACAACTCTCAAAGAAATATGAGCTCTAACCCATATGTGCGATACAATCTGAATCAAGAACGTGACCATTTTCCCATAAATGTAAAATATGGAAAGTCTCTACAAACTGATATTTTATTATTGAATATAATTGAAGACCTTGTGACGAAAGGCAAAAGTGCAGATCATGAGAAAAATCCTCTATTTGCCAAAATGTTTCCAAAACCGTCTTCGTATAAAAATAAGAAAATTTAAATGACTATGACGAGCCTTTACATACGCAGTCTCGCAAGTATATTCACTGATTTTCCGACGACTTTAAAAAAAAAATACATACAAAAAGAGAAACTTCTCTTAATGAACAATATCTCCTATTGCCAGAATATTTTCAACTCTATTCAATACTTACATTATAACTTAGAAAGAGTTACCGTGGCTTTAATCTTGATGTCGTCTTCTGTGGATGTGTTGTATGTGGAAAAGGGTTAAACAAAGTGTGTTGTTGAAGAAGGCCAGTGATTTAATGTGAAGTCAATCTCGTATAATTAAAGCATCCGTCCCACGGTCCATTATTTGACATATTAATTCAGGATCAATGCTTAAAGTACAAAACTATGGCAATTCCACTCAGCGATCGCTCTTTAAGTCGATTTTTATTAATCCGCGTAAACAACACAATTTATTGTAACCCAGATACTGACAGCCTTTTCTGCATCTGCAGATAACGTTTGAAAATATTGTCCAATTGGAGAAACATTTAAATGACTCCTTCATTCTTGTTATCAAACATATACAGTCACACCTGCGTTTAAAGACCACCCATGGGAAGTGAACAATCTGGTCTTTGTTCACAGATGGTCTTGAATTGCAGGGTCATTTATACAGAAAACGAGTATTTGGGAAACTTAAAGTACGGTCGCTATATACAGGTTATTGCTATTCCAATGTGGTCTTAAGCACAGGTTTGACTGTAATTTAAAGTATTGCAACATTACAGGTGATGCTATTTCATAAAGGATAACTCTGAATGAAATAAAATGGTTAGCCCTCAACTACCGATCTCTACATTTTGTCCATAGATAGATTGACTGCTTAAGCGAGTCATCTTACTCAATATACAACATTAGATACTGGTAAAGTCATTAAAAGTGAGACTCCACGAACATGCATGCTGATCTTTGTCTACACTGTTACTTAAACCCATTTTAATAACGCACCACGATACGAGTTAATAAACGACGTTAACATCACGACCGATTACTTGTCTACCGATGAAGTTGAATAGCGGGAAACATTTCAATATGGAGCAAATCCAATTAGCTATCCGCGTGTCGTGTCGAGAATGATGTTTGACCTCATTTGTTTCCCACATACAACACATCTGCAGCCAATCTCTTTCGCAGAGTTGTCGTATGGTGAGTGTAAGGAACGACAACTCTGCGAAGGAGATTGATCTGCAGCGGACGAGTTCGTAAAGACCCAGCCAAAACAAGGCAAATCTACGTTAAGGTATATCATGAGATATGACAAAACCGGGAATTGCTGGTTTCGAGCAATTTCTCTTTTTTGTCTTGATGCTTTCAAACGTCGGTTGTCAGAAAATGTCAATATGTGGTTAGAGGGTTAACAGATGATTTTCCTGGTATCATTTAAATCCAGTGTTATCAGCTCAATGCGTTAATGATAGCGGCGGAGCAAGTTATACCTATCCTAAATAATAAACGACACGCATCAAGAGAACCAGCAATTTGATTGGATGCATTGTCTGTCGTCAATTAGCCTTAACTTTTCAAGAGTCATTAATTAGCAAGAAGTGTTCTTCATTAACCTCTTCCCCACATAAAACAATAAATCAGCACGCGACTTTGCAAAACATCATTGGACAAATGTAGCAAATCTTCATAAGTGAAAATGTAAATAACTAAATATTGAATATGTTGAAAACATCGTAGCGAAATTGTTCACAATGAACAATTTCTCATTTTGTCACAATGTTTTCAAAAGTCATCTGCTTTAGAATCGCCAAAGTAGTTCGTCTGTAGGTGGGAAAGGGTCAACTCAGCCCACTACAGTGATACAGTAATGGTACGAAAGGAAGCAAAATTCACATTGTTCACATCTCTGAATTATCTTGTCAATACACTTGTTATGGAAAAGTGACATTTAAAAGTTTCACCAATGACTAACAACTACAAACCGAAAATGGACCCAATTATTTGCGAAACCTTGTAGGAGGTCTATGGAGACTGCGTGCAATTCGACAATAAATGAGATCTGTATCAGCCCGCGTAGCCTAACACGCACTCCTTGTCGACATCAAGGCGTAAAGCATCGTGTAACTAAACAACTTTTAACAGTTTCCCACATACAATAAAACTGTAGCAGACGACTTTGAAATTATCAAGACCAAAATATAGAAAATCTCTTTAAATGATTGTATGATTTTTGGTAGAATTGCGATAGCAAGGCTACCATATATATATTGAGATTTTAAGTCACGTGATGCAAATGACAGACAAAACAAAAATCAGTACACCAACAAAATAGTGCAAAACATTCTTGTCAGAATTACGATTGCAAACATGAGCAAAAGTCAAATAAGTAAAATTCTAAGTAACCAAATAAAATTACAATTCTCTGAATGTGTCAATATCATATGTAAGTGCCATAAAGGATAAGGATATTATATAAACATTGTAATCCTTTGTTCCCTCTAGTAACAGAAATAGTTGAGCAACATAGATTTGTTTGTGATATTTTAATAACATTTCTTTTCACCTGCAGAACAATTTGCAGCAGACAACTTTTGAAAACAGTATGGCAAATGGAGACAATTCTCGTATAGAGCAATATCTTTTTTTGTCTCATTCTTTTCTATGCTATTCTGAAATATTCAGAAAAATAGACCTGGGATTTTAGCCCTTACCCACACATAAAGACCCTTTGTGACGCCTCTTCAGCAGACAACTTTTGGAAATAATGTTGCAAAAGAAGAAATTGCGTGGAGAACTTGCTGTTGCATCAGAAAGGCTGAATTTTGCTTGATTTTTAAAGATATTCTCCTCTGAAGCGTGTCTGATACAAATATAATGTGGTAGAAATGTTTATTTGATAATTCTTTACATATATAATCATATTGATTGGTTGTTTAAAATGACCACATTTCAAAGCTACATTTTTATGAAACTGCTAGTCTGATGTCAAGATAATTTAGCAGAACTGTTCATTCAGTGACCATCTACATGGTTTTAAGTGTTATTGATTGGTTGAAAGTCATAGAAACCAAGTGGCATCTGAAATGGGGAAATTGTACTTTTAGCATCAAATGACATCTGATTCTTATCCACTCCTCTAAATCTGGTTGTCCGATTCCAATGCAGCGAGGCGGCATCAGAAAAGGACAAAATGACAACATTTAAAACTCCAGTCTGATGAAAATGCTTGCCTGATTTGCTCCTTAATTGATTGGTTAAATGACATAGTTAACAAATAGTTCCATTTCTATAAGTTATAAGTTATAAGTTTTTGTCTGATTTTAGGATACATTTGTAGTTGAGCGGAAATGTTCCTTGAGTGACCCTCTACTTAATGTGTTAACTCCATATTGATTGGTTTGAAAAGATAGCTGCCGCGCTACATCAGAATAGGGGTAAAATGAACCATTCGATTGATGTCAACCGATTTCACTGGAATGTTACTTTGGTTGGCCTCTTGCAAACTGTTCAAAGATGTAATATCTTAACGAATTTCCTTTATTGATAAGTGTACATTTACAGTGTACTCCCACTAGCAGTTTCATTCACGCTCTTGATTACATTTTCTCCGGCGTTAGCAGTTACACATATACTACATAGATATCACTCGGGTGACACTTGTCCTCTGTTTTTGGATATGCAAAATTCTTTTGTACATTATTACATCGTTTTTGGTTTAGGCTTTGTTATATTAATCTGTTTATTTGTATACATAAATTCTGTTAAATAGAAGCTTATACTCAATTTCGTTAAACATACACTTACGGTAAAGTATAATACTGCAGATGAGCAACCAGAAAACCATTATAAACACAAATGTTTTGGTAGATTACACTTCTAAGTGTAGTGTTATCATTGTGAACATTAATAGATTGCATACTATGAATGCGTAAGTTGGTTCAGTACAGTCAACAAATAGGAAGACACTGTACTGTCATGAATGTTTCTGGTGAGATGTCCATATAGCAATGACTATGATCATTAAAAGGGTACCGTGTGCACCGAATGATATATTCGGAGTCAATTAATTCTCACAAGACCATCAAGAATGTATATGATCTTGGAAATATTTCATTCTGGCCTTATGTATCATTACTTATCTGTCATTGTTGGATTCTTTTTTAGATAAATATGTCTAAATGCACTTCTGCATCTCCTTATAATCGATTGCAATCACCTTAAGTACTTTCAGTACTTCGATTAATAGGGTTGAAATCATTGAGGCAAAATGAGAAGTTTCTCCTTTCTTTTGCAACATGATTTAAAATGCGTCAGAAAGCGTCTATATTTATGAGAAAGGGTTAAAGACAGATTTGATTAGAAAACTCACGATACTATACACGTAAACATGGCAACGATGACAACATCTGCGAACGTTGAACTTCGTGTGAGATTTTCTTTATATAATTCAGCCAGCCCATGAGAAAAAGGTACAGTACTGATTGGCTTTTGTGAATATTGTAGTTCCAGATAAGCCTGTGTAGTCGCACAACCTGATCAATATCTACACTGCTCACATATTACTCTCATACACGTGTTAGAGGATTCTGCTCTGTAGATTGTGATAAGATTGAACCGATGTACAGGCTGATCTGTACTACATAAATGCGAACAAGTTATTTTCGAATCACATATATAATCCCCATACAGTTTCTGTCAGAAGCCACATGTCAGGATTAACACGTTTTAATCAGCACCGTGATACATTGTATTAGTTAACCCATTCCCACATACAACAAATCCGCAGCAAACGACGTTGAAAACATAGTGACGAAAACCTGAAAATCTCCATAAAAGATAGCTTAATTGTTAAATAAAGTTGAAAATATTGTGGCCAAAAGAGAAATTGCTCATCATGAGCAATTTCACCTTTCGCCACAATGTTTTCAGAATTCGTCTGCTGCTATTGCGTCAGAATGCAATATACAACAAATCCGCAGCAAACGACGTTGAAAACATAGTGACGAAAACCTGAAAATCTCCATAAAAGATAGCTTAATTGTTAAATAAAGTTGAAAATATTGTGGCCAAAAGAGAAATTGCTCATCATGAGCAATTTCACCTTTCGCCACAATGTTTTCAGAATTCGTCTGCTGCTATTGCGTCAGAATGCGTCTACAAGTGGAAAAGGGTTAAACAGGGATTTACTAAGGAAATAGATAACAAATACCTTCAATCATTTTCAACTATCTTAATTGAATTGAACGACGCCCTGATAAAATCGACCCTGAAGAAAATTGCGACCAGTTAATACCTTACTCAGCCCACGCTTCCGTGCTGCAAAAGTATAGGACTCATGTATAACGCAATGATTCCCGAAACAGAAAATCACACAGGAGACGAAAAGTGTCTGTCCGGGTTAGCCTGTGTGGCATACTTAGGCTAATCAGGGTCAATACTTAACGCAGAGTCCACAATGTTGGTTTTCTCGTGGAACGGCTCAAATGTACACCATACATTGAAAAGTGTCTACCCGGATTGGCCTGCGCGGTATGCTTATGATGATCTGGATAGATACATTACGTAGAGTCCATAATGTTGGGTTTCTCGTGGAACGGCTCAAATGTACACCATACATTGAAAAGTGTCTACCCGGATTGGCCTGCGCGGTATGCTTATGATGATCTGAATCGATACATTACGCAGAGTCCATAATGTTGGGTTTATCGCGGAACGGCTCATATCAATATATCTGCGTAATGTATCGACCAGATCAGCCTGCGCTGTCCGCGCAGACTGATCCGGCCGACACATTCCGTCTTAGGGGGGATAGATGTATACAGTAGTTATTCCTGAAACAGAAAATCCACAGGATACGAACAGTGTCGGTCCAGGTAAGCCTGCGAGACATGCTTAGGCTGATCTGAATCGATACATTACGCAGAGTCCATAATGTTGGGTTTATCGCGGAACGGCTCATGTTATGACGACGTAGGCTGGCCGAGTATGTGTTCTGACAGTAAACGCCATTAAATGTTAAAATCTCTGAACAGTCGGTTTGACAACTATCCGGCTCGTTTTTACTACCTGCTATTTAATGTTAAGAATGTGTGTTCAGAATTATTCCTCAAAATATTTTTAAAACGTACGCATGTACATAAATAAAGTGATGGAGAAAAAAAACCTCTGATGGCTTTAACCGTTTCCCACATAAAGACGCTCTCTGGCGCCTCTGCAGCAGACGGCTTTTTTAAAACATGGAGACTAAAGAATAAATTGATCGAAACAAGCAATTTCTCCTTTTGTCACAATATTCTCAATTCTATTCAATTATTGTGCTTTCATTTGAAGTTTCCAATTTTTTCCAGGTATATTTACAAAGTCGTCTGCTACAGATTCGTGGTATGTGGATCCCTTGTACAAGACAGTCTATGTAATGCACACACTCACACACCAGTATAAACATAGTATCATCCTTGACGCCGCGTGGAAGCGCGGCGTCAATATGGGATAGGTTTTAATGTTGTACCATGCGGTGACGTAATCGAAAAGGGAGCATCCAACATTGTATTGACTGATTTATCAAACAAAAAGATGCAAAATATGTATGTCTTCTACCGTTATTTCAAATCTTTAGACACATTTAATTTGTATTTAATTAGTTTTCCCCCAACATCCTAGGCTACGCTTTTTTTAATAGTTTGATTTACGACCCTGACGAGCTCCTAGGCTACGCGTTTTTAATTGTTTGGTTTACGGCCCGAAAAATCTGTTGAATTTCTAAACTTAGAACGTTCCTCCCCATACAGTTTGTTCATTCTGTCCATTGTATTCTTGCTATATGTTGACTATACATGTAAACTTTTTCTTTTAATTTCATAAATGCTCAATTTTGATATTTTCTTTAATTTGCTTTGAAGTTAACTCTCGAGTACAAAGGCTATAGGACTTTTAGACCGTTAGACTCGAGTAGTTAATCCCATTGGCATATTCGTAGAAGGAACTATAATAATTCGCTACATTTGCTAAATCTTAAGAGGATAGTGGTTAAAAGCTCACATAAAACATTTTAATACATGAATATAAAATTACATTTAAAATAAACTTTTTAAAATAACTTCGTATATTTTGTTAACATACTCCCGTCTTTGTTATCATACTTCTGCTAAACTAGAAGGAGAATAGACTTCCCGCTCTCCTCCCAAAGCTGGTGTAATACTTAAATTATAACCAGAGTCATTAAACCTTAATATATGTTAATATTTAAGCACCTATGTGTGTGTTTTTTTTTATCTAATTGATCTAGTTAGAGCAGATTTTAAACCGTTTATTGATAAACAATTAAGAAACTTCAGCTTCTTTGACACATTATAGTTGCACTCAATGTTAAGCAAACTGTAAACCATATGGGTTTAGGACTAAACATGACATTTTACGACTAATGCTGAATATCACATAGATCGCAGCATATAAAACGTCTATCCCTACGTCAAAACTGACTCTTTCTGCTATTGGTAACCTTTTTTATAGGCTATGGTAGCCAGGTGAGCAATGTAGGCACATCTTGGTCTTCTTGTTTAAAATAAAGGAAGATTTGGCCTTCTTTTTCGAAATATTTACATCCGGTCTGTTTACACGTTATTTACATGTACTGAAATACATCTGCTTCCTTTTAGTCATGCTTCAAAATCATGCGCGGCGTCTCTGATGCTTTGCATCAAAATTCGTCTTGTTATTAACTTACAAACAAAACAAGTTTTATTTACTACTTCATATCACTAATTGGTTACCAGATCTGCACAGTTCAAATGAATTTGATAGGAAACCCTTATAAATAGACTATTGTGTACGTATATAGATGACGTTTAAGATGGTAGCCTAGACTCTATCTAATTGTTTATAGACCGTAACACTTACATCGCCGAATTGTTTAAAGTAGACTCTTCTTTGTTGAAAATCGGACGACTCCATTCCTCATGGTATAAGAGTGTTGGAGTATTTTGAAAACTTAAAGGCAACCAATGCTGATTTCAGGTGAGTCAGCTCGACACGAGCTGACTTACCTGAATCTGTATTGTTTGCAAAAGCCTCCTTATTGCTATTGGCGCTGAAAGAGTTAACACTTTCCTACATGCAACAAATATGCAGCAAGCGACTTTGAGAACATCTGAACAAACATGTGAAAAATCATCTCTGTAAGTGAAAGTAAACTTATTGTATAAAGGAGAAAACACTATGTCAAAAGGAGTAAGTCCTCAATATGAGCAATTTCTCCCTTTGACACTATATTTCCAAAGTTCGTCTGCTGCAGAGGCGTCAGAAAGCGTCTGTATGTGGTAAAGGGTTAATACAATTTCTTATTCAAGATCACCTTGAGATATCACATTTCATTTCATTGTATCTAAACAGGCATCGAGTTTCCTTTCTAAATCAAATCTGATTCGAGTTATTAATTACAGTTATCTCTCATCGTAAGATTCAATCGAATCTACTGTAACTCAGGGGATCTTTTTAAACGAAAGGTTTTCAAAATACGAAACTGGTTTGGCGAAATAGGGTTTAAAACAGATAGGATGACGCTATCCCCGCAGTATGCTGACTTTAAATGAAATGTCAGTTCACGAGAAATGGTACACGTTGGCATTTCTGAACAGTGTAGGTTCAAATTATCCAAACATAATTTAATTTGACAGAATATTCGTACACGTTTATGAGTGTAATATATGAGTCGTTCCACGAATAGACCAACATTATGATACAGTGTCGACCCGGAACAGCCTAAACATGCAGGGCAGGCTAACCCGAACAGACAGTTTTCGCCTCCTGTGGATTTTCTGTTTCAGGAATCATTAATCTATACCTCTATCCCTCTATCCCTCTGAGACGGAATGTGTCGGCCCTAATTAGCCTCATCATCGTTCACATAAGTCAACTTAAATAAACTTCTGCACGAGCTCAATGGATAAGATGATTTAGTCCATGGGCCCAGGCCAGCATTTTGGCTTATTGGTACCACTCAAGGTGGCAAATTCTAGTTTCTTTTTTTGAAAAGGACTATATCTCTGGGTAATATTTCAACATGATAGCCGTTCCCAAGTGGTAGCTTAGTCACAGTTATCATCCTTCAAAGACTACAACCCTTTATCCAGGAAATAAAAAAAATTGTTTTTTGTCACATGTCCCTATGCACCAAACACTCTCAAGGGATACTTTGTATTATGCCCAAGCAATAGCAAGCATGCATAGCAATGTACTACATCATTCTGGAGATGTAAAAGTTTAAACATTTGGAAATGTTCCTTCGAAATGGCATTTTAGGGTGGAAAATTGTCAAAAAACAGGTTCGTTTTGAAATTCTGAACATGCATTTTATCTTGTCACTTCACTATACCTTTGTTTATTTGGACAAATGATACACCATTTTAATCATGAATTACCATGCTATGTTATGAAATAAGCAATAAGTATGTTTTGTTATCCATATTCAACTCAATAACACTTTACTGACCCCTACCCCCTAATTTAAAACTTTAAGGAAAAACCATATACGCCATTTATCTCTATAAACTTGGACGTTTAAAGTATTTGTTTACTTCCTTGGAGGCAGATATCACCCCTCTTATGCATTGAACTTCAAAGTGGCTACATCTATAATGACACAATGGCAGATATATTACACACAGATGACCAACATTTACACTGAATAATTTGGACAAGTTCATGAAGAAATTACAATTTATTATGAACCATAATATTTATTTCAATGCAATTGGGAAAATAATTGATGCAACACAGAAGAGACTTTACAGGTCCGAGATCGACGAAGAGAACAAAGGACGAGCGTTTGCACTCGAAATTAGGGCTCGTGATTTGGAAATATTGATCAGAGATGGGGCCATCCGAAGGCTCAAAATCAATGTTGGAGCATATAAGTACATCGTGTCCCAGGCCAAAGCTACCGAAGTTTGAGGAAGGAAAAGACAACATGGATAGTTATATAGAGCGGTTTGAGCATTTCGCACCTACAATGTAGTCAAGGATTGGACCAAGCGACAAGAGCTATAAGTTGTTTGAGCTAACTTTAAACAAGCAAGGGGCTGCAATTATACACCAGCATGTCGCTAGATGTAGCTTATGACTATTAGGCTTTAAAGATAGCTGTGCTGAAACAATCAGTTTATCGAACAAGGGTTTAGGCACAAATTCCAAACTAGCAAGCCGGACAAAGGCAAAACTGTTTTTCAGTTTATTGCAAGAATGACAAGATACTTTCAGAGCTGAAGCTGAGCAGTCTTATGATTGTTGGAAAGATTTATTTTTGCGAGAACAGTTCATAAACACATGTTTGTCGGAACTTGCCTTGTTTTTGATTGATTGATTGGGGTTTAACGCCGATTTTAACAATTTCTCAGTCATATCACGGCGGCCTGTTCACCTACACACGTATTTCCTGACTTTCTCACACCAGTATTCCTCACAACAATCTTCCCAAGCAACTGGCTGCTTTTTCCACATAGACTAAGCCCATTGGTGGAAGACGAATGACGCATGTCGCATTGACTATTGTCAAACGTCGGACAGAAAGTTGGCCTAGCCGGGATTCGAACTCACAACCCCACAATTGACAGCCCGCGTCGCTACCGACTGAGCTATCGGGGCTCGGCCCCTGTTTTTGAGAGAGAGGGTGCTAAAATCAATGGAAGAGGTTACGACACTAGCTGAGCAGTTTGTAGAGGCCCGTGGAAGCAGCATGCCGGCATCTAGGACATACAAGTTTAAGACCGACTCAAACACTTACAAACAGACAAGATATTGTTTCGTTTGTAATAGAGAAAGTCACTTAGAAAGGAATGTCTGCCTGGAAAAGAACTCAATCAACACTTCAAGCCGAAAGCCAAAAGAGGTGGTAAGAAGTTTTCAGCTACACGTGTGACCATGCCCTATGAAAGACCGTCATTCAAACAGAACAACGGAAAGTTGAAGCTTGCCAATGGTGATTCGATCCCCATTGTGTCAGGCTTGTGCAAAATATAAAATATGGAAGGTGCACGGAACATTAGGATAGAACATGGATTTTTCGTTGATAAACAGGTGAAGGTTTTGAGAGATTCTGGCTGCGAACTAGCCGCAGTTAGACGAAATCTTGTTTGAGATGATCAGCTGTTAGATAAGTATTTGGTGATCGCTATATAGATGGCGAGGCAAAGGTCGCATAAGCTGCAGGAGTATTCATTGATACACCATACAATAGGGGCGACATAGAAGTTATGGCTCCAAAGGCATCTGGTGATTGGAAATATCCCCGGTGTTGTAGATAGCCAGGATAAGTCATGGAAGCGACTTAAGACGAAGTCCAGTATGGTACAAGACTGTTTGGCTGGAGCCGTTTTATCTAGGTCCCACACTAAAGAGCAAGAGAAGCCTCTTCTGGCATTTGAACGTTTCAAAAGTGCGAGATAGTCAAGAAATCAAGGTTGATAAGCTCAAGCTGGCCCAGAAGGAAGATGATATGTTATCGAAACTCTGGAACAACAAAGATTCTGCGACCACGGGTGGAAATAAATACACCTACATGTATATAGTTAGAAGAGATGTTCTGTATAGAGTGTTTGAGCAAAAACGGGGTTAATCACTACAACGATGAAACATATTGTTGTTCAAAAACAACATAGGTGTAGATTTATGGAACTAGAGCATGAGTTAATTGATGGAGGGCATCTGTCTTCAAAGAAAACCGCTGACCGAATTACAAGCAGTTTTCATTGACCAGGCATCATAGGCGATGTGACAAGTTTTTTTTTTTTTTGTAATGAAAGTGCCTTTGGAAGAAATGCCCCTTATAGACACTCCGTTTCATCGTGTAGCTGTTAATCTCATCGGCCCGATTGCACCCGTTTAGGACAGAGGAAACAGATACATATTGACAAATTGGGGGCTCGTCCGGGATAGTTTCAGTTGGTTCATACAAGCTGAGACTACAACGTACGCCAGCATCAGTATATAGCTATGGACTTCACAAAGTGGATAGAGGCTGGTGAACCCTTGGGGCCGGAAGGTTCAGAGCTAAGAGAGTATGCTGAGAAAAAGGAAACAGAGTACCTTGATCTAAAATAGAGGAGCCGCTACGCTATCGTTTTACACTAAATACTGCGATTTTTCTATGAATGCCTTCAACTTCTATAAGACATATACGAGCTATAAATAGATTCCCATACGCTGAACAGATAGGTTCGACACCGTTACAGACAGTTGAAACCACATACCAAAGGCAGTTTGAGCTGAGACCATAGAGTTGATACTTCGTCATAGATCAACAGAGACCAGGTAGCCTGAGGAACATAATATATATCGTCCACATTGTACACAGTCCCAGTTAAGATATTGTCACCTGCGAAACAACCCTATAAACATGTCGACTTATCTCTGAGCAAACTCTGAGCACCCCGTGTGAAATGTCCTAGTGCTAAACCGATGCCGTACAACGGATGTAGATTCGAACTGCTCAACCGATGTAGGATGTTTCAGCTGATACTTCTCTGGTAGAGTGATCTGTAAATATCTAATAGACGTTTAAAGCATTGGTGGAGAAATCGCAGTAATTCGTATAAAACGTTAGCGTAGCGGATTCTCTTTTCCCGGCAGCAATCAGAGGGAAAGTGATGATGAAGAAGCTGCTGTGGAACTGTTCAGCTATGATGACAGTGGGAATGCCCCGGATAGTTATGATGAATAAATAGGTATAATACTCAATAGCATTTGTACTTAATACATATATTGTTAACAACGTCAAAATAAAGTGACATTTGTGTATGTGTGTTTGATGTCATCAATGTCAATGAAGATACGTCATAGGTTGGTTATATTCTGAAAATAGGGAAAGTTAAGGGTAGGGGTTAGATAAGTATCTTCCTCTGGTATAAGAATGTTCTGATAGGATATTATAGACAAGACATGTAGTATAGTATAAGCCAATGTGTGAAATCTTGAGTAGAAAGAGATAATACTTCTTAAGAGTTTCAAAAAGTACCATATTTTAAATATTTTGTTAGGTAGTTTGCTTTAAATTTCCCATATTGTGCAGGTGTATAGCCCATTTACAGAACAATTTATAGGAGTAATATATGCCTCCAAGGAAGTACAAATATCAACAACAAATCCAGATGTATGGAGATAAACGCCAAATATTGGTTTTAACCCAACAAATGCTGAATTAGGGGGTAGGGGTCAAGAAAGTGTCATTGGGTTGAATATGGATAACAAAACATACTTCTAGTTTATTTCATGGAATAGCAGGGTAATGCATGATTAAAATAGTGTATCATATGTCCAAAGAAATGAAGGTATGGTGAAGTGACAAGAGAAAATGCATGTTCAGAATTTCAAAACAGTCCTGGTTTTTTTGACAAATTTTCAACTGAAAATGCCTTCTCTAGGACAATTATCACATTTATTAACTATTTTTGCCTCAAGAATGTCGGATTGCATTGCTATGAATATTTCTGACACAATTTAACTTGTCATTGGAGTAAATTTTGGTGTCTAGTGGCAGGTGGCAAGAAACACGTTTTTGTCCATAATCTGGAACAAGGGTTATCATCTTTGAAGGATGATAACTATGACTAAGCTACCACTTGGGAACGGCTATCATGTTGAAATATTACCTAGAGGTATAGTCCCTATCAAAAAACCTTACTAGAATTTGCCATCTCAGGTGGTACCAAAATCTGGTCTGGCCCATGGACTAATTGGGGATGTAGTAAGTACATCGACAATGCCAATATATCAACAAATCTAAGTCAATGATACACATTTTTTTTTTAATTTCATTAATTCAATATTTTAAACAAATATCAAGATAATAAAGCATTGATATTGACCATCTCGGTTTTGTAGTGGTAGATCGTCCGCCCGGGCGTGGGAGGTCACAACTTCAATATCCGGTCGGGTCATACAAACTACTTTTAAAAATAGAAGTAAGGGCATTCATTTCTTTGGCACTCGGGGTTGTAGGGTTTGCATAACGACTGCCTCGCAGGTGTCAGGGGCAATTAGTTCGTGTAACTTACCCAGGGGAGCGATGTGATATCGTGAATATATGTTGAAAGCATCGTAAAACACGATACAAACTAACACACAAACACGTCATTAAGATTTGGTGGTTGTTTAACCCTGTCCCTCATACGACAATTCTGCAGCAGACGACTTTGAACGTATTTTGTCAGATGGATAACCTATGACTAAAAGTGGAAAATATTGTGACAAAAGGAGAAATTGCACGTTCTGTGCAATTTCTTCTTTTGTCACTATGTTTTCAAAACGCCGTCTGCTTTAACCCTTTCTCTCATACGACAATTCTGCAGCAGACGACTTTGAACGTATTTTATCAAAACATAGAAAATCTCCATAATTGAATGGATAACCTATGACAAAAAGTGGAAAACATTGTGGCAAAAGGAGAAATTGCACGTTTTGTGCAATTTCTTCTTTTGTCACTATGTTTTCAAAAAGCCGTCTGCTGCAGAGGCGTCAGAAAGCGTCTATATGAGGGAAAGGGTTAACTATCATTCTTTTCCAAAATGTGTGCTCGTAAAATGCTTACACTGCCTTACATGTGAATACACCGATCTGTGAATTGTTTGCATGTTTTATTTGGGTTTTATGCCGTTTTCAACACTATTTCAGTTATATCAAGGCGATAGGTAACTTTATTCATGATCCCTGGGTAAACAAACCAGTACCTGGCTAGGAAATATGCCTTAAACAAGGGCATTTCAACATAACCGTCGCGCCTTGATTTGGTATCGAACCTAGGACGCCCGGTTCCAAACTCCCGACGCTAACCACTCGGCCACGGCAGTTCCTTCTGTTTATAGATGTGTCGTCTCTTAACCATTCGGTATAACAAAGCTAACTCGATAATACGACAAAAAAAATTATCGAAATATTAAGAAAGGAAGAATTGATCTATGCGAATTGGATCGCATAATAGTGAATAGAAATCGCCTGAAGAGCAATCTTTTATCAGATTTGATTCATTTCCTGGACCTTGTCAATGCGTTGGAATTAATTTGTCAAATCACAAACAGCAGGAATGGCGCTGCGTTAACAGAATAAAGGATTCTTACCACAAGCGTCTGAGGTAGATGACCGCGGTACTGGTGAACCTTACCCGCTTATATGAGCCAATGCAAGGTACAGGTTGACATTTATGAACAGTGTAGGTTCAGATCATCTTGGTCACCTTATCATAATCTACACAACTATACATAAAACAGATACCATCAGCGGCGTTGTTTATATGAAGTGAACAGGTCTTCGCTGATCAACATTTTCCTTATCACTCATTAAAACCCTATGTTGTTGGTGTTTAAAAGAATTGTATGAATGAGACGAATCTTTTGAGTGCCTAAAACATAGGGTTTGGAGGTCAGATAAGGAAATTAGACCAGGAAAATCTCCTATTATATAGCACTCTGAACGGCAGTGTTTACTCCTGTATGACTTCAGGACAGGTCTTTTCTAGTCAGGTTTCACCTTATAGACGAGGGGAAAATGAACGAGCCGCAACATGCAGAAATAGGTACATTGATGTTTCCTAGAATTGCATCACCTAAAATTATAAAGAATTCTTTTCAATAAGTCTACAAGTGTACTATATTTAAATAAAGTCTCCTATAAAACGACTAGGGGGTCATGGAAGGATATAACGAGACAATGATTTCATTTTCCCCTATTCGCATATGTAATAATTCTCATGTTGCATGTAACGCCTCAATATGAGCCGTTCCACGACAAAATCAACATTATGGACTATGCGTAATATATCGACCCGGATTAGCCTGTCCATTCCGTGCAGGCTAATCCCGGCCGACACATTCAATCTCAGGGCAATAGAGGTTTAGAGTAATGATTTTTGAAACAGAAAAATTATTTAGGAGGCGAAAAATATCTGTCAAGGTTAGCCTGTGCGGCATGCTTATGCTGAAACGGGTCGATACTTTACGCAGAGTCCGTAATGTTGGCTCATATGAACAGGGTTGAATAGCATACCACAGACACAACAAGATCCATTTCCACGAACACGGCATCATTCTTATCACGTTCTGGTATATCATCCTAATTATATATATTAATAGCTAAATACTTGTGTGTGTTGTTTTTTTTTCGATAAACAGGCTGCGTCATACAAAAATCAACTGAACATGATAAGTGTGACATGTGAGATGAGATACAGATCTCTCTGCTCGACAATGCATATGTTCGACGTGCACAGAAATGGTGAGAAGCTACGAAAGAGCTAAGCGTACAGTGTCAATCCAGATACACCCGGACATGTTTCAATACAGCACATGCCCTAGTACCTTAGTATTTCTTTTAATTTTTGGCTACAGCTTGTAGCTCTTTTATTTTCCCCGACATAGGTGTGAGGGGGTCGGGGAGCCATCCTCCATCACACCTTACACAAAATGAAGTAGGTATTCAAAACTCAAAGTGAAAATGTTAGAAAAACATTTATAACATTAAATGTTAAATGTTTTATTTTGTTTTAAATAACAAATTTAGTAAACATAGTATGTTAGAACAATCTGAATTTGCCCACGACATGCACATTGTTTTAAAAAAAAAATGCAGCGTTCTGGTCTAACTTGACATAAAACAATCCAAACTATTCCACAATTCATTTGTGAGGCGTAAGTGAAGATGGGATTGTAACTGTGACACGTTTAGACTCAGATAAGCATTTACAGACGCACGGTCACACCAAGGCCTTCGCATACATTAACCTTTTCCCAAAATGTAGTTGCTTTCTGACGCTGTAGCAGACGGCATTTGTGGAAAAATAGTGAAGCAAAACGAGAAATTGCTTATGCACGATAATAGAATTATAATCAGTCATAATAAGCAGTTTCGCTTTTGCCACAATGTTTTCAAATCTATTGAATAAACTATACGTATATTTACAGAGATATACCCTATTTAGGCCTAGATGTTTTCAAAGTCGTCTGCTGCAGACGTGTAGTATGTGGGAAAGGGTTGAGAAAGTGTATGGATATAGCTTCTGACGAAATACAAGACGTGTAGTATGTGGGGAAGGGTTGAGAAAGTGTATGGATATAGCTTCTGACGAAATACAAGACGTGTAGTATGTGGGGAAGGGTTGAGAAAGTGTATGGATATAGCTTCTGACGAAATACAAGACGTGTAGTATGTGGGGAAGGGTTGAGAAAGTGTATGGATATAGCTTCTGACGAAATACAAGACGTGTAGTATGTGGGAAAGGGTTGAGAAAGTGTATGGATATAGCTTCTGACGAAATACAAGACGTGTAGTATGTGGGAAAGGGTTGAGAAAGTGTATGGATATAGCTTCTGACGAAATACAAGACGTGTAGTATGTGGGAAAGGGTTGAGAAAGTGTATGGATATAGCTTCTGACGAAATACAAGACGTGTAGTATGTGGGAAAGGGTTGAGAAAGCGTATGGATATAGCTTCTGACGAAATACAAGACGTGTAGTATGTGGGAAAGGGTTGAGAAAGTGTATGGATATAGCTTCTGACGAAATACAAGACGTGTAGTATGTGGGAAAGGGTTGAGCAAGTGTATGGATATAGCTTCTGACGAAATACAAGACGTGTAGTATGTGGGAAAGGGTTGAGAAAGTGTATGGATATAGCTTCTGACGAAATACAAGACGTGTAGTATGTGGGAAAGGGTTGAGAAAGTGTATGGATATAGCTTCTGACGAAATACAAGACGTGTAGTATGTGGGAAAGGGTTGAGAAAGTGTATGGATATAGCTTCTGACGAAATACAAGACGTGTAGTATGTGGGAAAGGGTTGAGAAAGTGTATGGATATAGCTTCTGACGAAATACAAGACGTGTAGTATGTGGGAAAGGATTGAGAAAGTGTATGGATATAGCTTCTGACGAAATACAAGACGTGTAGTATGTGGGAAAGGGTTGAGAAAGTGTATGGATATAGCTTCTGACGAAATACAAGACGTGTAGTATGTGGGAAAGGGTTGAGAAAGTGTATGGATATAGCTTCTGACGAAATACAAGACGTGTAGTATGTGGGAAAGGGTTGAGAAAGTGTATGGATATAGCTTCTGACGAAATACAAGACGTGTAGTATGTGGGAAAGGGTTGAGAAAGTGTATGGATATAGCTTCTGACGAAATACAAGACGTGTAGTATGTGGGGAAGGGTTGAGAAAGTGTATGGATATAGCTTCTGACGAAATACAAGACGTGTAGTATGTGGGGAAGGGTTGAGAAAGTGTATGGATATAGCTTCTGACGAAATACAAGACGTGTAGTATGTGGGAAAGGGTTGAGAAAGTGTATGGATATAGCTTCTGACGAAATACAAGACGTGTAGTATGTGGGAAAGGGTTGAGAAAGTGTATGGATATAGCTTCTGACGAAATACAAGACGTGTAGTATGTGGGAAAGGGTTGAGAAAGTGTATGGATATAGCTTCTGACGAAATACAAGACGTGTAGTATGTGGGAAAGGGTTGAGAAAGTGTATGGATATAGCTTCTGACGAAATACAAGACGTGTAGTATGTGGGAAAGGGTTGAGAAAGTGTATGGATATAGCTTCTGACGAAATACAAGACGTGTAGTATGTGGGAAAGGGTTGAGAAAGTGTATGGATATAGCTTCTGACGAAATACAAGACGTGTAGTATGTGGGGAAGGGTTGAGAAAGTGTATGGATATAGCTTCTGACGAAATACAATACGTGTAGTATGTGGGGAAGGGTTGAGAAAGTGTATGGATATAGCTTCTGACGAAATACAAGACGTGTAGTATGTGGGAAAGGGTTGAGAAAGTGTATGGATATAGCTTCTGACGAAATACAAGACGTGTAGTATGTGGGGAAGGGTTGAGAAAGTGTATGGATATAGCTTCTGACGAAATACAAGACGTGTAGTATGTGGGAAAGGGTTGAGAAAGTGTATGGATATAGCTTCTGACGAAATACAAGACGTGTAGTATGTGGGAAAGGGTTGAGAAAGTGTATGGATATAGCTTCTGACGAAATACAAGACGTGTAGTATGTGGGAAAGGGTTGAGAAAGTGTATGGATATAGCTTCTGACGAAATACAAGACGTGTAGTATGTGGGAAAGGGTTGAGAAAGTGTATGGATATAGCTTCTGACGAAATACAAGACGTGTAGTATGTGGGGAAGGGTTGAGAAAGTGTATGGATATAGCTTCTGACGAAATACAAGACGTGTAGTATGTGGGAAAGGGTTGAGAAAGTGTATGGATATAGCTTCTGACGAAATACAAGACGTGTAGTATGTGGGAAAGGGTTGAGAAAGTGTATGGATATAGCTTCTGACGAAATACAAGACGTGTAGTATGTGGGAAAGGGTTGAGAAAGTGTATGGATATAGCTTCTGACGAAATACAAGACGTGTAGTATGTGGGAAAGGATTGAGAAAGTGTATGGATATAGCTTCTGACGAAATACAAGACGTGTAGTATGTGGGAAAGGGTTGAGAAAGTGTATGGATATAGCTTCTGACGAAATACAAGACGTGTAGTATGTGGGGAAGGGTTGAGAAAGTGTATGGATATAGCTTCTGACGAAATACAAGACGTGTAGTATGTGGGGAAAGGGTTGAGAAAGTGTATGGATATAGCTTCTGACGAAATACAAGACGTGTAGTATGTGGAAAGGGTTGAGAAAGTGTATGGATATAGCTTCTGACGAAATACAAGACGTGTAGTATGTGGGAAGGGTTGAGAAAGTGTATGGATATAGCTTCTGACGAAATACAAGACGTGTAGTATGTGGGAAAGGGTTGAGAAAGTGTATGGATATAGCTTCTGACGAAATACAAGACGTGTAGTATGTGGGAAAGGGTTGAGAAAGTGTATGGATATAGCTTCTGACGAAATACAAGACGTGTAGTATGTGGGGAAGGGTTGAGAAAGTGTATGGATATAGCTTCTGACGAAATACAAGACGTGTAGTATGTGGGGAAGGGTTGAGAAAGTGTATGGATATAGCTTCTGACGAAATACAAGACGTGTAGTATGTGGGAAGGGTTGAGAAAGTGTATGGATATAGCTTCTGACGAAATACAAGACGTGTAGTATGTGGGAAAGGGTTGAGAAAGTGTCATGGATATAGCTTCTGACGAAATACAAGACGTGTAGTATGTGGGAAAGGGTTGAGAAAGTGTATGGATATAGCTTCTGACGAAATACAAGACGTGTAGTATGTGGGAAAGGGTTGAGAAAGTGTATGGATATAGCTTCTGACGAAATACAAGACGTGTAGTATGTGGGAAAGGTTGAGAAAGTGTATGGATATAGCTTCTGACGAAATACAAGACGTGTAGTATGTGGGAAAGGGTTGAGAAAGTGTATGGATATAGCTTCTGACGAAATACAAGACGTGTAGTATGTGGGAACAGGGTTGAGAAAGTGTATGGATATAGCTTCTGACGAAATACAAGACGTGTAGTATGTGGGAAAGGTTGAGAAAGTGTATGGATATAGCTTCTGACGAGAATACAAGACGTGTAGTATGTGGGGAAAGGGTTGAGAAAGTGTATGGATATAGCTTCTGACGAAATACAAGACGTGTAGTATGTGGGAAAGGGTTGAGAAAGTGTATGGATATAGCTTCTGACGAAATACAAGACGTGTAGTATGTGGGAAAGGGTTGAGAAAGTGTATGGATATAGCTTCTGACGAAATACAAGACGTGTAGTATGTGGGAAAGGGTTGAGAAAGTGTATGGATATAGCTTCTGACGAAATACAAGACGTGTAGTATGTGGGAAAGGGTTGAGAAAGTGTATGGATATAGCTTCTGACGAAATACAAGACGTGTAGTATGTGGGGAAGGGTTGAGAAAGTGTATGGATATAGCTTCTGACGAAATACAAGACGTGTAGTATGTGGGAAAGGGTTGAGAAAGTGTATGGATATAGCTTCTGACGAAATACAAGACGTGTATCCCGATTACTTTCCAACATATAGACGATTGCTGATGCCTCTGCAGCAGACGACTTTTTAAAAGCATTGTGGCAAATGGAGAAATTGCTCATAATGAGCAATTTCTCCATTTGCCACAATGTTTTCAACTCTATTTAATAAATAAATGTTTCACAAACGGCGCGAGTACTGGTTAAGTTTCCAGGACGCAGACATCGAGCGTAATCAATATAAGCTTAAAGCTTGTTTCGCAAATCAATATTAAATAAATAAGTTTGGACTAAATAAATGTTCGTCTGCTGCATAAGTGTTGTATTTGGGAAAGGGTTAAAATATTAAAGGTCACATGCCTTCGGCTGATACCATAGAAGCACCAAGATCCCATTACGCTTGACGGCAAATCATCAGTATGTTAGTGAGTTCAGATATCATTCACAAGCTGTTGAATCTCTTTCAACACCATTGGCATTATTGAGTTTCGACAAAAATGACTTATCAGGCGAGTCTCATAGCACCAAGCGCTTTATCCGAATATCTGCATACTTATATATTCCGCTCATTTCAAACATTATTTCCGCCTTCTTGGGAAGTGCATTATTCTTTCAAAATAGTATTTTGTTAAACTGTGTGTCTATTTCTTTTTCGTATGCACATGTATATTGTAAATGTTTTGACGATGAACCATATGTGTTCAAGTCGTATGAATGAACTTCTGTTCTGTTCTGTTCTGTTCTCATCTAAAGTCAGTATTATTTGCCCGATAGTTCCAAAACTCTTATTATATGAAAAATGGAGCCGCCCGATTTTGAATGTGGAATAGTCTACTTTAGGAAAATATGGCGCTGAAAGAGTATAGATGCATTCTGTTTAACGTGACAAAAAGGACATAATTCGCATCTCCTATATTTCACCTTGTTACTTAATTGGACGTTAATCCATACACAGTTTGTCGTTTTATTAAGTTGTACTTATAAAAGACACCGGAAGTACAAATTAAGTAAATTGGTGGCAATAAGAAACTTAACCCTCTTCGTTGTTACGCATATACATTTGAAGGCATTTGAAAACATTGTGGAAGATAATAATGACCAATTGCTCGTTTTGCCACCAGTATGTTTCCAACTCTATGGAATAGTTGCACTTTCATTTGTAGAGATTTTTATATATTTTTGCCAAGATGTTTCAAATTCGTCTGCTGCAGATTTTTTGTTTGTGGGAAAGAAGGGTAGCAGCTTTGTTGTATGTGGGAAAGGATAAAGAGCTTGTGATTCTGAACCGTTTCCCGCCTGCATACGCATTTTGACGCAATAGCAGAAGACGACTTTTGAAAACAGTGTTGCCATAGGTGATGAGCAATTTCTCCTTTATCCACAATGATTTCAACTTTATTTACCAATTAAGCTATCTTTTATGGAGATTTTCATGTTCTGTCACCATGTTTTCAAAGTCGTCTGCTGCAGATTGTGTGTATGTGGGAAAGGGTTAATTTAGTTAGGGCATTTGTTTTCCCGCGGGTGTCGATATGTTTACGGTTGATCTGTGCACGTTCCGTGTGTGGTTAAAACGTCTTACACTAAATGAACATGGGAACAGGTACAAGTTAACTTTTGTGGACAATATATATCCAGACCAGTCTATGCATCCACTCAGTTGATCAAAATATACACTGTTCACATATAACCTGATCAAGCTTGTTAGAATATTTTGTTAAAGTGTGTACATTTTGATAAGACCGAGCAGGAGGAAACGATGATCTGAACTTACACTGTTCAGAAATGACAAGTTCCACCTTTTCGTATGGACTGGCTCGATAAGGGATTATGCTTTTTCAGTGAAATATCGAATGATATCATCAGCGAGCAAAATAGCAGCTCAACTGTTTCCAGCTTTAAGCAGCATTCATGGCTTACACAACTTTTCTTGGTACATATACGTTTGGAAATGTGACTTAACGAAGTTATCCTGTATAAGACAATCGTTGGACATTGCAATACGAGAAGAAAAGAACATTCCCACAGCGAAATGTAATTCTGACAATACAAGAGAGGAAGGTCAAGAGGTAGCCTCTATTTCCATAAACCAAATGACCTCCGTCGGCGGAAAATGTGTGTTGTTACATATCCGATCAGTGACGGCCCTTTCAAACCACGGTATCTTCACAGAATCACAAGAGCATTCATCGATCCGTTTACGTTGTCGGTAAACATCATGGAGTTGAGGGTCTATTTGTACCACACGGTTACAACTTTATCTGGAGTATTAGTCGAAATGAGCATAACTACATGAAAATAAACCTTAACGTGATGATATTACATGTCGATACCGACTTGGCCGTGCATCCATGCCAAAGGACCAACATACGTACTTTAATTCCTTGGTTAACGAAAACCTTCTTTGATTAATTGGTGAACAGTATAGATCCCTATCGCACTGCGTATGTGCGCTGGTTGATCTGGGTCTGTACTGTTCGCAACTGTATTACAGTAGGTGTTCACATGACACCACTCAAATGATAACAGTATTCCTTTTGCCAGATGCGGCTCAAATGTATTCATAAACTTTTCTCGTTATAAGGAAATGACCATTCCACGGCAGACAAAGCAGAACATAATTGATGTGTTAGATTTGTTTACTTCGTGTCCAAATCAGTACTTTATTTCTCAGGAACTTTTGTCTTTTTCTTAATATATATTTAACCAGAATGACCCTGACAAATTTATCATAATTTATACAATTGTTTTAATTAAGGATGTATATAGTTTTATCATGAAGTAACATGGCAGATTATAACTTATACCGAGCGTGCTAAAGTCAATCTGTTTCGAGCGTGCTGCGGCCAGTTGCACAAGTTGTCACCGCTGACCAATGGTTATGCTCGAAAAGTTCCCAGCGTCGATACTTTTCGTTCGGGTCTCATGCACTGATTTATCTAATTTCACGATGTGACTAAAAAATGCTTTCTATTCTGTAGATGTACTGTACACACACGTTACCATACCGGTAGTCTAGTGTCATTCGATGTACGTAGGAAATCGCTGTGTATTCGCTTATACAATGCCATCCGTTAGCCGTCTGTAAAACAAACGATATGTATACGTTGGGCATTCGCTATGTCAACGATCCAGAATGAACGTATATGTATGCTTGAACAGCTGACGACAAGAAAAACCTTCACCAACATGCGACATAAGTATTCAATGCGTATTTATCAGTGTGGTTTTTTTACCTCAGCGTACCCATGGTAACCCCTACGAACCACTTACGTAAACAACTTATTACAAGCGTATCACGAACGAACGATTTAGCCGTCCCACAAGAAAACCATCATTATGGACTCTGCGTAATGTATCGACCCGTAATGCAGTCCGCCCAGGCTAATCCGGACCGATACATTACGTATCAGGGGGATAGAGGTATAGAGAAATTATTCCTGAAAGAGATAATCCACAGAAGGTGAAAAGTGTTTGTCGGGATTAGCCTGTGTGTCATGCTTAATCCGGGTCGATACTTTACGAAAGGTACACAATGGGCAACCGTAACAGGCCGTGATTACCGTGGATGACGGGCCAGAATTTTAAACTGTCAAAATATTTGCCATGGCAGTCACGGTGCGGATGAGAAACGTAGTAGACCGTAGTAAAACGGGGTGAACGCAACAAAACGTGACAGTACGTAATAGGCCGTAACACAACTTGGAGGCGGTCCGTAGTGGGACGGGAAGCGTGTGTATTTCCCGGCACCTCACGGTCTTTTCAAGTTGTGTCACGTTTAATCACGGCGCGTCCAAGCGTGTGACGGTTTACGGGCCCGGCGCGCTACGGCGCGTTGCGTTATACTACGGGCTGACACGTTCAATTACGGCACGTCCCGGCGTCTGACGATTAACGGACCCGGCGCGTTGCGTTCTACTACGGTCTGACACGGCGCGCACAGTCTGTGAGGGAGGGGTGAGCTTTATTCGAGTCAGCAATCGGCGACACATTACTGCATCTACACTACGATGAAAGAAGACCAATCTTTAAAAAAAAAGGCCAAGCCATGCCACGGAAGAAGCCAATACGTAGGAAGGCCCCCGTCCTGTACCACCATTAGAGGAGCAGGAGCAGCCTGAAAATCCTCGCCGTTCATCGCTGCCAGATGAAGAGTAGCGTGCTGCTTCTGCTGCTGCTGCTGCTGCTGCTGCTGACCCGGTCCCTGAACTGGAACCTGAACCTGAGGCTGAGGAGGTTGAAGAAGAGGAGGAGGTCACCAACTTATCGGAAGATGTGAAGGAGCTCTTCATTGATTTCTTTCAACAGAATCCCACGCTGTACTCAAAGAGGCTGGCTGGTTACAAAGACGCGGCGGCGAAAGCGGACTGTGGGCGAACACTTCATCCTTGTAGGCTTCCACGATGGTCTTCCACACTTCTGTCACCATATGGCTAATTGCTGCTTTACTGCACCGGAACGCATAGGAGAGTGACGAGTAATTGTCCCCATTGGCCAGATGTCTCAAAGTCACTGACAGCTTCAGTCGAGGTGGTAGGGCAGAGCGGAACTTCGTTTCTCTTGATGGCTTGTGTTACTCTTTTCAGGATATCGTAGAGGAGAGGAGGAGGTATCCTCAGGTAGTTCTGGAAGGCGTTGACCTATTCGATGTGGAGCTCTCTGGTGAGAAATGTTGAGTAGTGGCCCAGCTGCTGCCTTCTGTCTTCCGATAACTATTCGCGCACCCACATGGATCTTGACATTCTCATCCGCCTTCTTCGCCTTCTTTCTGAATGCTGCACTCTGACATTCCATCTCTACAACTGCCTTCTTCTTGCTGATGCAAAGACTGGATGTATGCACCCAGCAAACATGCAAACACAACATCTTCTTCAGCTTGGGCATTCATGATGATGTCTCGTCGAAATCTCAAGAAACAATGATTGCTATTGCTTGGGGGAGCCTTCTTCTTATACCGTGGGCACAAACGTGCTCCGAAGCTGCCTGGCGTCCACGTTTCATCCGTAGAAAGTCTTGACAGAACGTTAAAAACGTGTTAGAACCTGATCAGAACGTAATAAACGTGAGGGACCCCATCAGAACGTGACGGGCCGGGAGGGAACGTACTGGCATCTGTGGTTGACCGCGGATCGAACCGTAGTGTACCTTGGAGCCTCCGGGACTCAGCCCATTTCCACCCACGGCCCGTCACGGACCGTGATAGACCGTGAGCAAACTTGGCAAGACCTAACACAACTTGAATACAGAGGAAAAAATGGCTAAAATCCCACGGCGAACTACGTTTCAAGCAAACGGGGATGCCGTGGCCGCCGGGAACAAAATGTAAACCTAGCATTACGAATATCAAGGTAAAAATATCGATTTCATTAGATAACAGTATATAGCCTGACTGACGGAACGGATGCTCCATTCTCCTTCGCAGAGTTGTCGTTCCTTCCATGTGAATGGAATGAGCAGAAAGGTTAGAGAGTGCGGATGCGCGTGCTGTCCTAGGTTTACACTAATGGCATAGACTTCATACAATCGGTTCTAGTAGTCACCAGGTTAAACAAAACGATCGATGCTCTGCGGAAACTATCCTCAAGGCTTTTGGGACCAAAATATTGATGTATAATATGAGCCGTCCCGAGAGAAAACCAACATTATGGACTCTGCGTAATGTATCGACCCATGTCGGCCTGCGCAATCCCTGCAGGTTAATCTGGGCCGACACATTCCGTCTCAGGAGCTAGAGGTATAGAGTAATGATTCCTGAAACAGAAAATCCACAGGCGAAAAGTGTCTGTCCGGGTTAGTATGCGCGGCATGCTTAGGTTGATCCGGTCGATACTTTACGCAGAGTCCAATGTTAGTTTTCTCGCTGGACGGCTCATATACTGCTCTCGTCCTGTATTACAAACCCCTTTGAGAACCCTTTATCGCACAAAACAAATCTGCAGCAGACCACGTATAAAACACTCATTTAAGGAATGGACAGCTTTTTTTTCGTGTTCATGGGGGTATGAACAAAAAAACCTGATCACGCGCTATGAAACCGCGAAGCGGTTTCATAGAATGTGTGATCAGGTTTTTTTGTTCATATCCCCCATGAACACGAAAAATAAGCTGTCCATTCCTTATATTTTAGCATTAATATGGCTTTTACCGTTGGTGATAAACATAATAGTAATTTAATAACTTTATTTTCCATAATATAGAACGTCAAACATTAGTCCAATTTGGCGCCAAAAGTAATAACGTTATGACGTGACGTCACTTTCTTAGTATTCGGTCGCTTTTTCCAAGAATCCAAGGAAAATTTTGTTCATGAGCTTATGAACAAATTTTTTCAGCCAATCACAGACAAGCAAAAGTGATGAACACAAAAAAAACTAAAATATAACAATATGTTGAAAATGTGTCTGCATGGTGGTAAAGCTTAAGGCTGGTAATTCTTGTAATTCTAATCTTTACAGCATAATTCTTTCATGTATAGTCAAACCTCTACTACTGACCACCTGGTATAACCGACTGGCTATATAAAAAGGTAACCAAGAGCAGAAAGGGTCAATATTGACGTAAGGATTAAACGTTTTATATGCTACGATCTATGTGATATTCAGCATGTGAAGTTTAGTCGTGAAATGACAAGTTTAGTCCTGAAACCATTTGGTTTACGGTTTGCTTAATATTCACTGCAACTATAATGTGTCATACAAGCTGAAGTTTCTCAAGTTTTATTTACCAATAAACTGTTTTAAATCCTCTAACTAGATCCATTAGATAAAAAAAACATAGTTGCTTAAATATTAACATATATTAAGGTTTATTGCCTCTAGTTATAAGTTAAGGGTGACACAAGCTTTGGGAGGAGAGAGGGAAGTCTATTCTCCTTCCAGTTTAGCATAAGTATTATGGCAAAAACGGGAGTATATAAACAAAAATCACGAAGTAATTAAAAAAAGAAAGAAGATATTTATGATCAAGATTGAGCATTATGAAAGTTCACATGTATAGTCAACATATAGCAAGAATTTTTGTTCTGTTTTTTTTTTTTTTGTAATGTCACTAATCGTTTTGAACATGCCAGTAGAAAACTGAAAAATAAACAAAAGAAAATGGTCAAGTCAGTTCCCAAGAGCAAAGAGCGAAAACCAGTTGTTACGAATCGTTCATCTCGAACGAAACATGATAAACCGTGCACGAATCCAATGAATTTTAGAAATCGGATGAAATCGTGAAAACAGCGAAGTAGAAACAGAGACAACTTAATAACTCTATGGGAACCGATGACGCCTTGTCGTCTATTAAATAAGAATGACCAAAATCGCCAAGCGATGACCGTATGATGCTGCATTTACAAATAATATAATTTATTTATTTATTTATTGGGGTTTTACGCCGCTTTCAACATTATTTCAGTTATATCACGGCGACAGTTCACTTATTCATGATCCCTGGGTAAACAAACCAGTACTAGGCTAGAAAATGTGCCTTGTCCACGGGCACTCCACCATGACCGTAGTGCCGCGACTGGGGATCGAACCCGGGACACTCGGTTTCGAAATCCCCGACGCTAACGATTCAACCACAGCGGATTCCTCAAATAATAGAACGGGTCACGTTACGGCCATGCCTATTGCATACTTGGGTTAACGTTATTTTTACAGTTTCTAGAATTATACTTTAATATGTAGTTATTAAAATGAATCATCATTGATTTTTTAAAGATTACCCTTTTATTGAAAAATCTCAATATTGTAAATAGGCAAAAACATTGCCAGAATCTCTTTTCTGAGCTTTGATGAATCGGGTCGTAAACCAAACTATAAAAAAAAGCGTAGCCTAGGAAGTTAGGGGAAAGTTATTAAATACCCATTACATGTGTCTAAAGTTTTGTTATAACGGTAGAAGATTTTGTATCTTGCTGTTTCTTAGATCATTTTATACAATTTATTTATTCATAAAGATTGTTTTTTTCAAATATATAACAGAGTTTTTCTTAACAATAATAATGTTGGTTGCTCCCTTTTCGATTACGTCACCCGATGGTACAAAATTAAAACCTATCCCATACTGACGCCGCGCTTCCACGCGGCGTCAACAACGGTTATGCGACCATAATGTTGTCCGTGATTTGCGAAAATAAGTGGCGAAAGGCTTTTCTCATCAAAAATTCAATATAAATGTTTTCACTTTAAGACATTTCCTTAAACTGTTAAGTCGTCTGCTGCATATTTGTTGAATGTTGGGAAAGGGTTAAACTTTCACAGCTCGCACATGCCACAATACCGCAATTTTGATGATGACTAACTTCTTTATACCTTTTAGTGGGTGTCCTATTACTGAAGCTCTCCGTTCAATCTAATCTGTACATGAATGATATATGTCACTTTCACATGTTTGTTGTTCGTTGACGGCCATTGTTTGTTTAAGGTTGATGACACGAACACATGCGTGTAGGTTAAATAATACAGATCACAAACAGAAACTAGCCGTCTCGCGAGAAAACCAACATAGTCGACTCTGCGTAAAGTATCGACCCGGATCAGCCTAAGCATGCCGTACAGGCTAATCCGGACATACACCGTTCGCCTCCTGTGGATTTTCTGTTTCAAGAATCACTTCTCTATACATCTATATACACCACTGTGATATAATAACGTAAACACCAAGCCAAATGTGAGTTTCTGAATTTTAATAAAAAGAAGGAATAACAAGCCTAACGAATGATGGAAACCGAACTGCCGACATCTGAAATCTACACTTAATTCATACTGCATGTGCCGGAAACATTCTACTCGCATATCTCTGCTAATTGGTATTAATATGCATTTAATTGCGAGTAAGCATATCTCCGTTAAATGACAGTAATTGTCATTTAATTGCGAGCAATGCACGTAAAGTAAGTGCGAATATACTCTCATGAATATTGAACCTTTACAAGACCCTTATCTATTTTGGCGACAAGGGTGGAAACGTTTTTGCTATATTACTACGAGATATCCTGTGTTTATTATCAGTAATTGCGGGAAAGTTGTTCAAGACACACCGCACACCAGTCACATTATAATTTCCACTCCAATTTAAAATGCAATGGTATCAATTTGACGCCGTTTTTAAGAGCTTTTCAGTTTGCTCGGTGTGACAGACCATAATAACGTTAATCTGTTTAATTTCCCAGTACAAGTCAAGGGAATGAACCTTGTCAAAGGGCACACATACGGCAACTAGCGTGGATCAATTCCGGGACCGCTGTCTGAAGATCCACAGGCTAAGCACTCTGCCATTGGTATATTTCGACCGGGACTAATATCCCCGTTAACCTACCCCTCTTTCAGCGGCGACTTGTCCAAAGTAGACTCTTCCATGTTTAAAATCGGGCGTCTCCATTTCTCATGTTATGCATTCTGATAACTAAAAGGCAAAGAATACTGATTTCAGGTGAGACAGTTTGTTACGAGCTGACTCACCTGAATCTGCATTGTTTGCAAACACCTCAATATTGCCATTGGCGCTAAAAGATTTAAGCGGAGGCTTAAAACTGGTACACAAACAAGGCTAAAACATTAAGGGTTTTGTACTTTTTTGTATTTTTGTTGATGTATGTGAAACGCTATGATCAGTAGTGTTGCCTTTTCTTTGGAAACTATATACATGTACATGTTTAGGATACTTCCCGGATAATTTAGAAAACATATATATGTGATTTCTGACGAAAGGCTTGAAGTACAGCGCCTATGCTTTAACTCCTATATCATCATATGTTACCAAACAACGGGGATACATCAAGACCCCATTTCGACCGAAGCGGTCCAAATCTAATGGAATACATTTATTTATGTAGGATCAGTCGATAACCCTGGAGGATTACAACGAGTCATTGGACTTTATAGGCTTTCCGAGCCCTTGAATAGCTAATAAACGACCAGTTAACATCCAAGAAGAATACGCAGATACCTGAATGGACCTGAATGGAGAATGACCGGGATAATATTTAATCGAAACAAAATCTTAATCTGCAATCGTTTTCTTTATTTTTTACAGGACATAGTCCATGTGTTGTTTTTCTCACAAAATACAGACGAGCACAGACTGGTTCCGAAATAGTGGTTTGTAGTTTTATCTTTAATTCGTTAAGCCTATATTCTATTAAGTAAATGTAATACATGTATGGGTTTTCATCAATATTTTGCCTGTTGATTGAAAAGAATGATTCAATTTTCAATATTAATCATAAATTGATTCCGTTATATTATATATGTTTTCTCTCGGTAAATTATCCATATTAAATAATACTTTATCGTCTTATATGTGTGTATATCAATTATGAGCTGTATACGTTCAAGTTGAAATAAAAAATGTCAACATTATTCCAATTATATAACGGCAACAATTCACCTATTCATGATCCCTTGGTAAACACGCCAGTATTAAGCTAGCACATGTGCCTAGCCCAAAGGCACTCCACCATAACCGCCGCAACTAGGGATCGAACCCGGGACGCCCGGTTCAAATACGCGACGCTAACCACTCGGTCACGAAGGATTCCCTGTTCTGTTATATACAATCCCGTCATCAGCATATCAACAGTAATTCCATCCCTGCAACATTGAGTGTAAACAAGGAAACCATTATTAGCATTTAAAAAAAATACAAATCAGCACATGTATCTTCGTCGGACAAACACGGTTATTGACTCCGCCACGCCCCAAACATGTTTGCAGTCTAGCGGTGTGAGCAACCGTCCGACGATGCACATGCATAAGGAAATGTTCAAATCGACCTTTGAATCCAGACCCGAACAGTCTGATAAAGATCTACATTGTTCTTACATTATCACATTTATGGTGCGATTTCATTGGACAGAAAATGGAGAATCTGCATATTAACATTTTTAAATTTCAAATCTAAACAACCTTTTATGCCATGACAGCAAATCAAATAGACGCATATCGAGAAATGTTGGTCAAATTTGAATAAGATTTGAGTCCTGTAGTATATTTAATCGTAAAATTACAATTTGAATATAGTGGCATTACTAATGTTTCTTTTTTAAGCTTGAACTTGTCTATTTTACATCAAAAGTGGCAAACTAACGTTCTTATCCCGATCTACAAGGGCAAAGGAAAAAACAAATATGACCCTTCTAGCTATCGTCCTGTCTCTCTTTTGCCGTGCTTTAGTAAATTATTTGAGAAACTGCTATTGAATCGAATACAAGCATATTTATCTCTGTGTAAGATTCAATTCCCATGCCCCCACCAACACGGCTTCCAAAAACAATTAAGTTGTATTACTACGTCGTTCAACGTCCAGGAAACTGTGTACTACAACGTTGAGCGTCAGAGTGACGTTTATACGGAAGCGTCCTAGTGCCAAATCATAATGTTCTATAAAAAAGAATAACTCCTACGTAGGAGATAAAACAAAGCCTAATTAGGACTTTGCAACTCCTACGTAGGAGATAAAAAAAAAAGCCTAATTAGGACTTTATAACTCCTACGTAGGAGATAAAAAAGCCTAATTAGGACTTTGTAACTCCTACGTAGGAGATAAAAAAAAGCCTAATTAGGACTTTATAACTCCTACGTAGGAGATAAAAAAGCCTAATTAGGACTTTAGAACTCCGACGTAGGAGATAAAAAAGCCTAATTAGGACTTTGTAACTCCTACGTTCTATAAAAAAGAATAACTCCTACGTAGGAGATAAAACAAAGCCTAATTAGGACTTTGTAACTCCTACGTAGAAGATAAAAAAAAGCCTAATTGGGACTTTATAACTCCTACGTAGGAGATAAAAAAGCCTAATTAGGACTTTGTAACTCCTACGTAGGAGATAAAAAAGCCTAATTAGGACTTTAGAACTCCTACGTAGGAGATAAAAAAGCCTAATTAGGAGTTTATAACTCCTACGTAGGAGATACAAAAAAGTCTAATTAGGAGTTTATAACTCCTACGTAGGAGATAAAACAGCCTAATTAGGAGTTTATGACTTGGCACTAGGACGCTTCCGTACGTTTATGTCGCTAGTCTTGATCAAAAAGGCGCCTTCGATACAGTCAGACATAAATCCCTAATGCTTAAGCTCGGACGGATTGGACTCGTTGGTAAAATCCTTCGAATCATCCGTGATTCTTATACCGATTTAAATCGCTACACTAACCAGACGTCCGATACCTTCAACGTGGTGCGCGGGGTACGTCAGGGAGGGGTGATGTCCACATTCCTCTATCTCGTCTACATCAATGCCCTGATAGGTATTGCAAAACGTGGTATATTGATATTAACGTGAACAGGTCAAATGTCATTGTATTTAACACAAAGCGTCAACCGCCAGCGGTCGGAATTACGTATGGCGGCATTTTATCCCCCAAGTAAAATCCTTAAGCCACCTAGGAATTACTCACGATTTGAACATGAAACTGAGTAATCGTATTAATGAGAGGATTAAAAAAGCCCGTAATGCTCTTTTCTCCATGGTTGGGCAAGGTGTCAATCCCCAAGGAGTCAATACGTCAATGGTTTCCGCAAGTTTATATTGCAAAATTATACTCCCTATCCTCCTGTACGGAGCAGAGATTTGGAGTAATATGACTTCAGCCGATGTGAAACATCACCAAACTCCAGCATTATGTCGCGAAAAAGATACAAGGGTTCTCTCGAAGAACCAGATCTGACATGACGGAGTCAATGCTCGGTCTGTATAGGGTCTCAAGCACAATCGATAAGAGGAAATTGATGTTCCTTCACAAAATATTGGAGCTACCAGATTCGTGTATAACGAAAGAAATTTTCGTCAAGAAGTACTATATGTACATGTCAGACAAAAGTTCAGTTACTCTTGGTTTCGTCCCAGATGTATGTCATATAGTCAACAAGTATAACCTACACTCAATTCTGAACAACTATTTTCAGACTAATTCACTGCCTTCTAAATGTGCATGGAGGTCCACTGTACGTAATGTTGTTCACACCGCGAACAATCCCTACTAAACGAACGTTTGTCGACTCACCGAGATTTCCTGTTTTTTTCATACGCTGCAGCCTTGCATTGAACCTTGCATTTACAAGGTATCAAATGTCAGTACGTTCCGACCTATCATGAGTGCGGTAGCTAAGCTATGTTCATGCACAACAGTATGTATCAATACTGTCTGCACTATATGTAACCAATCACAACAAGAAGAGTTAGTACACAGACTTTCCGATTGCCATGTCATTGTAGGACTGAAACAAAAATTAAAATCTACACTAATCAGAAATTGCAGCAGATCCTTTGCACACGATATATACGCTCTAGATATCTAAACATTCAAGCTTAGCATGTTAGGTGCGCCGATAATAACTCTACCAACAGAGTTTCAAAGAAAGGCATTTCTAGAAATAACATTTAATTACATAAACCAGTGTCTTAAAATGTATATTTAGTTAATGAAAATACACTTCAATACATCTGGGTATGTATATAATCAATAGATACTTGAGATATCATTCTGATTTATTTCCCCCCACCCCACCCCCTTTTTATTTATCATGTCTACATGTACTGTATTTGAGTTTATTCATGTTTTGTGCGTTCATTCATTTGTTCATTTGTTTGTGTACATTACTTTTTCTTTTTCATATATTTGTTTAATGTTTGTAAATTGTACGATATCTCCTACATAGGAGGCAATAAAGAGATTGTATTGTATTGTATTGTACATAGAAACGATACGTTCGTGACTGTTCACAAAACATACGACTGCAACAGTCTGTCCACTGTCCTAAAAGATACGTAGACACGATACGTTCGTGACTGTTTGTAAAACATACGACTGCATCAGTCTGTCCACTGTCCTAAAAGATACGTAGACACGATACGTTCGTGACTGTTCGTAAAACATACGACTGCATCAGTCTGTCCACTGTCCTAAAAGATACGTAGACACGATACGTTCGTGACTGTTCGTAAAACATACGACTGCATCAGTCTGTCCACTGTCCTAAAAGATACGTAGACACGATACGTTCGTGACTGTTTGTAAAACATACGACTGCATCAGTCTGTCCACTGTCCTAAAAGATACGTGGACACGATACGTTCGTGACTGTTCGTAAAACATACGAATGCATCAGTCTGTCCACTGTCCTAAAAGATACGTGGACACGATACGTTCGTGACTGTTCGTAAAACATACGACTGCATCAGTCTGTCCACTGTCCTAAAAGATACGTAGACACGATACGTTCGTGACTGTTCGTAAAACATACGACTGCATCAGTCTGTCCACTGTCCTAAAAGATACGTGGACACGATACGTTCGTGACTGTTCGTAAAACATACGACTGCATCAGTCTGTCCACTGTCCTAAAAGATACGTAGACACGATACGTTCGTTACTGTTCGTAAAACATACGACTGCATCAGTCTGTCCACTGTCCTAAAAGATACGTAGACACGATACGTTCGTGACTGTTCGTAAAACATACGACTGCATCAGTCTGTCCACTGTCCTAAAAGATACGTGGACACGATACGTTCGTGACTGTTCGTAAAACATACGACTGCATCAGTCTGTCCACTGTCCTAAAAGATACGTAGACACGATACGTTCGTGACTGTTCGTAAAACATACGACTGCATCAGTCTGTCCACTGTCCTAAAAGATACGTGGACACGATACGTTCGTGACTGTTCGTAAAACATACGACTGCATCAGTCTGTCCACTGTCCTAAAAGATACGTAGACACGATACGTTCGTGACTGTTCGTAAAACATACGACTGCATCAGTCTGTCCACTGTCCTAAAAGATACGTGGACACGATACGTTCGTGACTGTTCGTAAAACATACGACTGCATCAGTCTGTCCACTGTCCTAAAAGATACGTGGACACGATACGTTCGTGACTGTTCGTAAAACATACGACTGCATCAGTCTGTTCACTGTCCTAAAAGATACGTGGACACGATACGTTCGTGACTGTTCGTAAAACATACGACTGCATCAGTCTGTCCACTGTCCTAAAAGATACGTGGACACGATACGTTCGTGACTGTTCGTAAAACATACGACTGCATCAGTCTGTCCACTGTCCTAAATGATACGTGGACACGATACGTTCGTGACTGTTCGTAAAACATACGACTGCATCAGTCTGTCCACTGTCCTAAAAGATACGTGGACACGATACGTTCGTGACTGTTCGTAAAACATACGACTGCATCAGTCTGTCCACTGTCCTAAAAGATACATAGACACGATACGTTCGTGACTGTTCGTAAAACATACGACTGCATCATTCTGTCCACTACCCTAAAAGATACATACACACGATACGTTCGTGGCTTTTGGTAAAACCAAGTCTAGCTGTGTTCTCCAACCAACCAACGAACATGAGATTACCATGACAACCTATTCTCGGGGACAGTGGATCGATTGATGTATACTTGAACAACTGTTTTACTCAGTAATGAAAGGCCTCCGGCACATTTTATAATTTACATGTACATAATAAATTCATTTGAGTGACATCGTTAACAGATATTCAAATATAGAATGTATTATTTTATGACACATAGTTTATGATTCAACTAGACATCTGTTAATAAAAAAAAAAACCTTCTGATTTTAAATTCCTCAATAAGATATTGTATCTGTGATTTAACATATGCCTACATTCACTCATTATGTCATAAATCAACATTGTAGTTGGGTATGAATTTGCCAAGTCTTCTTGGAAACATAAAAGCCGAAGTTCATTGTAAACTAAACATACTAACAAATAGTGAAATAAATTCATCTTCAACAACATAGCAGTTTCTGCCAAGACGAATATTACAAAATCTCAAACAATTATCAATATTTTGGTTTCTACATTTTAACACTGACTACAACATTTGAGACTATGCGTCGACTGTAATTGAAATATCCATGGAAACATACATTTCTTCATTTAATAGAAATTTAAAATGTTGATAACAATTTGATTTATGTAAATCTCTAATCTTTTGGAGAGAGCAATGTAGCAACGAGTTTTTGTAATAAATTATTGCAAACTCGTTGCTACAGAGCAATCTATAGGACGTTGTTTAAATGGTACCATCATTTAGGATATCTGTTAATGGGCATTGCTGTAAGTTTTATCTAGTACTTAATACACTGTGTCATATATATGTAACTATGAAATGGAATGTACCGCATCCACATAATGCGAAAGAAACTCGGCGGTATTTGGATTAAGACAAATTAACAAATAAGTTTGCAGAAATCAATGAGAATCCGTTTTGTTATGGCGTGACTGTATTCAAAACCCCAAATATCGGAATTGAAACAGAGACTTGGTTTAATCACAGAATCAAATAATTTGAAAGCATTTTCGGATTAAAATATCTGAATTTGTTTTGCGATCTCTATATATTTGCTTAAGCAATCTTTTTTAGCATGGTTTGCTTGATTTGTTTTGCGATCTCTATTTATATGCTTAAGCAGTTTTTTTGAGCATGGTTTGCTTGATTTGTTTTGCGATCTCTATATACATGCTTAAGCAATCTTTTTGAGCATGTTTTGCTTGATTTGTTTTGCGATCTCTATATATATGCTAAAGCAATCTTTTTGAGCATGGTTTGCTTGATTTGTTTTGCGATCTCTATATATATGCTTAAGTAATCTTTTTGAGTATGGTTTGCTTGATTTGTTTTACTTGTTGTCCAACATACCGAGACTAAATATTTATAATATGATTTAGTTTCAACTTCATTGCCATCATAATACCATTTTTCGTTATTTTTTTAAAACACCCCTGTTTCGGAAAACTATTATTGTCGTATTATCTGGATACAATTTCATTCCAACTGATAGACAATATCTTATTTAATCATTTGTGAAAATGAATGTAGTGTCTGAGACACAAGAAACTTCTTCTGCATTTGTTCGTGGTAAATTAAAAGTCACATTAATCATGTTCGATGTCTGCTTCCTTAAGACCGATCTGTGTGAAAACCCCACAAACGCAGACTCCGATCTTCACGGTAATCGAATTCGGGATCTTTGATACTAGATTGCAACGCTCTCCGTCTGTACCATTGTCTTCGTTTGTTGTAGACCGCGGTATTTGTACTTTCTATTACTTTGAGATGTCAGTAAACCATATGGATTGAATGCTCATTTAATAGTTCAGGGAGCACGGAGAAATATGTATTGACAGAAATGTCATGTCCACCTGTTTGTATTATAACGTTTGACAACTGAAATAATAATGTTAAATAGATTTGACTACATCGGGTTACACTATCTCGATTAGATACGCCAGCTTAAGGGAAATATATCATTTCGTATTGAAATATTCTCTAATGAAATGTTAAAATATGTTTAGGCTATCAAAAAGTCATAAGTATGAATGTAGAGAAAAATAATTAATATCGAATACAATATCGAATACACACATACTTAGCTTTGGTTGATTTACCCGTACTAGGCTATTGATTGATTGTTTGGTGTTTGACGCCGCTTTCAACAATCGTTCAGTTATATGTCACGGCGTTTCAGGGGTAAGTTACCAATATTACTGGCCCATTTATTTTGACACCAGCGAGTCAGTCGTAATGATAACACTGCAACCCTTGGGCGCCACGGAGGGAAGCCATTACTACCAATTTTACAGTATTTGGTATGACCCGGACGGAGATCGAACCCACGACCTCCCATACCCGAGTTGGACGTTCTACCACTACACCACCGAGGTTGTGATGTACTACGCTATGAAATGTGCCTTTCATAATGACACTCCAGCATGACCCGCGACTTCTGGTCTCAAATCACACACGATCACGGTATATTCCAGACATGACCCGGAACTTCCGGTCACAAATCACGGTATATTCCAGACATGACCGGGACTTCCGGTCACAAATCACACACGATCACGGTATATTCCAGACATGACCCGGGACTTCCGGTCACAAATCATACACGATCACGGTATATTCCAGACATGGCCCGGGACTTCCGGCCACAAATCACACACGATCACGGTATATTCCAGACAAATCTAAATATAAATCTTAGCTGGTTGGAAGGACTTGAAAGTCGTTTTTGTATGGGTTTATTTCTGGAAAAAAATCACATGCTCGCAAGGAGTTGCTGGGTGCAGAAATTAGAGTTCACTTATAATTAGGTGACCTTACATGCTTGCTAACACATTTTTACGAGGCATAGCATTTTCACGCATTTGCAGCAAAGGGATTTTGAAAGCATTGTAACAAAAGTAGAAATTCTTTCAACTAATCTTTTTACTATGATGTTTTCAACTCTAATTCATCCATTACACTTTCATTTAGACACACATTTTTTATTGAAATTGGATAATTAAATTCTAAGGTTAAATGGGGTTAAAAAAGTAGGTTTGAACATTTATTTCCAGTGTTTCATCACAAGCTATTCATCAAAACTCCTTTTTGGAAGTTGACAAAAAACAACAAAATTTATGTAAATTTTGCATGTGTTTGGGACAGTTGTCGTTGGCTTTCATATAATAAAATGGTAAACAACAATTCAATTAAGCCTTTTCCGCAGCTGATTGCATTGAGCAGTAGGATAAATTGCTCATCATGAGCAATTTCGCCTTTTGGTACAATGTTTGAACTCTATTCAAGCATTAAACTTTTATTTATAGAGGTTTATCAAAAGTTTAAACCAGACTGAAACATATTTGCTGTAGAATTGTTGGATGTTGAAAATGGGTTTAGCCAAATGATAATTGATGAACCTTTGTCAAAATGAAATTTGTTTCAGAATACCTTGACCTTATTAGCAGAACTTTGTTTCACAGGCTCATATATCTCTGCAATAGTAATTGTTAAGCTTGATAGTGTGCATTTACAAGTAGGATTTTGTTTACATAGTAACCTATATATACGAATATACTCGGGAAACATGTACATAATATTCACATGTGTCTGATTCCAAGATCAGTTAGTATAATTGCATGTTCGTTGGTAGACCCTCTACAAAAGTCATATTGATTGATTGATAAACATGGCTCCAAGGCGGCATTGAAACAGGTTCAAAGGGGGCGTTCTTGTTTTACTTGTATGTATAGAGTAAACACATAGAAAACTATTTAATTTCTATTCAATCAGGTGAGCGATTTAGGACCATCATGGTCCACTTGAATGTGTATATAGTGAACACTTTAAAATATTCTTGTCCAAAAGTAAAGGTCCGATTTGAAAATAATTTGGCACAAATTTTTCTTCGTGACCTTTTAACATGAGCCGTTGAAACACATGGTTGTCATTGGGCGGGGCTTGTTTCTTATATGTTTAATGTAAAAACGTTTTTAAAAAAAATCATGTCCAAAAGTAAAGGCTAGATTTAAAGATAATTTGGCAAAATTTTGCTTGAGTGACTCTATACCAAGATTGTTTACATTATTCTGATTTGTTGAAAACCTTTGATACAAGGAGACCACCCGTGTTGGTTTTACCTAATTTGTATATACATGTCCATTTAGGTGGAACTTGAAAAATCTTCTTGTCAAAAGGATTTAAGCAAATTTGAACAAACATTTGCTCAGATGTTTCTTGTGCGACTCTTTAACAACATGTTGAGATTAATCGGATCCGTGGAAATTCATAAACATCAGGGGGATTTGCTTGTTTTCCTTGTATGAATAATGTAAGGCCATAGGAAACTGTTTATGTTATATTAAATAAGGTGAGCGACATAGGACCATCGTGGACACCTTGTTTGATCACCTGAGACAAAGGCTCAATGTGATTTATTATTATCAGTGAACTTTATATCGAGGTCAAGGTCGAATGATAGTATGCATTATCTTGGGTTAAAAACTAGGTCATCAGAGCAACTCATATAATAATATTAGGTGTGCCATAGAGTTGACCTTTTCAACCCAATCAATGATTTCTGAGCAAAGGACGAATCTTGGTCCCATTTGGTTAAAAAGGGATCACACGGCCAACTCAAAGAAAAACGGTGTAACTCTAAACGCCATATCTTCTGTGGTCAAACTTAAGGTCACGCAGTCAAGTCAAAAGAAAACCTTGTTAACACCACTCAATATCAAATCTCCATGAAAATGGATCAGTCTATTTTTTTCAATTGATTTTTAATTCATTTTTGAAATTGGGTAACTTGGGATTAAAACCTAGGTCATTGGAACAATTCAAAATTAAAACTGCTAATCGTCATCAAATTGTGTCAGAGTGTTTGTGTTGGTCGTCTGATATTGAAAATCAAGACCAACAGGTAAATGGAAACCCTTTTTGATATAATTTAAGTCACATTTTATAGCGAATTAATATGTGAATTAGTCAGAAAGTTTGTCTAGTGAATATCAAACAGTATGTGTGTTCCGGTTGAATTTGTGTCACGTATGCTTATATATATGTCTCAGGTGAGTCACAAAATGTCACTATGTCTTTAATATGTCTTTATTAGAATTATGCCTACACAATCATCTTGTTTCAATGCATCGATCAAATCATATAAAAAATCTCCATTTTGTTATAATATTTATAAATGAATTTAAGATAAATCGACTTTAAATCATGTCTTTTTCTTCCTTTAATGACAATCCATTCGGTTATATCCTGTAGATTTTGCACACTTAATTTACCATGCTGGCTTCTTCGCTGGTTTGATCATCAATTACACCCAGCACACAAGCATTGCAACGTTGGCAGTGGGCATACAGGAATCTGGAATGTTGTTGTCATAGTCAATTAAAAACCATGGGCAAATTAAAATGAAACTGTATTAACTAAGTGACTTACATCATTGTTGATTGAAAACATTCGTATTTAACAAACACATCTGCCTGTCTGACCTTTAGTTACGAATCCCAACACAACCGTCCCACAAGTACCTTCAGTGCTTTGATTATATTAGTTCTATCATACTTCATTGGAATTAAGATGGAATTCAATGATATTCCGAAACGAAGGAGTTCTGGATGTTACTGCAATACATCTAGCTTCTTTGATATTTATACATGTCACTTGTTTTTGTTGAATTCGAATCCGCTGAGTCTAGCAACATAACGGTGTTTTTTGTCATCAATATTGTTGATGTGTCACTAATTGGTTATTATTGCAATCCTACGAGGTCGGCGACCTTATGTGTGTTTACTTGTTCAAGCAATCAGGTACTTGAAGTCTGACCGATAATCTGTTCCCATAGACAGACGCATTTTGAGGCATTAGCAGCTGAATATTGAAAAATGTTTGGAGCAACAGAAGAAATTAAACATGATGGGCAATTTCACCATTTGCCACATTGCGATCAACTTTATTTAATAAGTATACATTAATTTGTTAAGGATTGTCTATATTTTGCCTAGACATCTTCAAAGTCGTCTGTTTAAGATAGTGTATGTTTGGGTTAGGCCAAATATGTCATTGCATTATGAATTTATAATCACTTTAACTAACAGAGAGTCCCCTGCTTCGACAACAGCTGAGATAATGTTGCAAACGATAGAACAGTGGAATTAAAGTGATGTGAAAAACGAAGTTAGTAAATATGCTATCTATTCCGTGCATTTGATATTGTTTTCCTTATCTCGTTATGTTTTCAAAAGACCTCCGCTGTAAAGGCGTTCTAAGTCGTATGTTTCGGGAAAACGTTTAAAAACTCTGCGATATTAAAATTAAAAGAGAACCGATTGTGAAGGTAACGTATGTAAGGCTATATAGTGCTTACATACCTGCATATGAGCCGTCCCGCGAGAAAACCAACATTGTGGACTCTGCGTAAAGTATCGACTTGGATCAGCCTTAGCATGTCGCACAGGCTAATCCGGACAGATACTTTTCACCTCCTGTGGATTAACTGTTTCAGGAATCACTACTCTATCTATCCCCCCTTAGACGGAATGTGTCGGCCGGATCAGTCTGCGCGGACAGCGCAGGCTGGTCTGGTCGATACATTACGCAGATATATTGATATGAGCCGTCCCGCGAGAAAACCAACATTGTGGACTCTGCGTAAAGTATCGACCCGGATTAGCCTAAGCATGCAGAGCAGAATTACGCGGATGGACACTTTTCGCCTCCTGTGGATTTTCTGTATCAGGAATCATTACTCTATACCTCTATCACTCTGAGACGGAATGTGTCAGCCCGGATCGGTCTGCGCGGACTGCGCAGGCTGATCTTGGTCGATACATTACGCAGAGGCCATAATGTTGCTTTTCTCGCGGGACGTCTCATATGTTTGTATCACGTACTATCATAATCGTTATAACCATTGTGTTAGTTCATGTTTACCGACACCATAAACAGTAGTTCTGTGGTAGAAATTCTTTATTTTGTAATGTAAACTTTACATAGTTTCTAGTTACTAATTATATACACAAAAGTATATACATATTTTATAAATGTAAACTATATACTTCATCAAATATATAGAACAAAAAATGTAATGAAAACTATATACTTCATTAATTTCTATGGTACAATGCAATGTCAAAATGATAAATCATGGTTAATGTCAAATTAATTTCTATGGATAAAAGTCAAACGTAGAATAGATTCTTCTCGGATAGCTCGGATATTCACGGACATTCACGGACATTCACGAAGGTACCCGAAAGGTTGGTTTCACATGGTGACAAATCATCGATTGAACGGTGCGCAGGTGTACGGCCATGTTTAGCCGTCATAACATTCGCTATATAAGTATTCATTTAAACCACGGCGTGAGTAAATGAGAATCGGCATGTTAAACCCTTTCCAACATACAACAAAACTGCAGAAGACGACTTTGAAAACATCTAGGCAAATATGAGCCGTTCCGCGAGAAAACCAACATTGTGGACTGTGTGTAATCGACCCGGATCAGCCTAAGACTGCTGCGCAGGCTAATCCGGACAGAAACGTTTCGCCTCCTGTGGATTTTCTGTTTCAGGAATCATCAATTTATACCTCTATCCCTCTGAGACGGAATGTGTCGGCCAGGATCAGTCTGCGCGGACTGCGCAGGCTGGTTTGGGTCGATACATTACGCAGAGGCCATATTGTTGGTTTTCTCGGGGGACGGCTGAATATTATGGAACATCTCTTAAAAAGCAAGTATAAGAGTTTTAATAGAGTTGAAAACAGTATGAGCTATATCTCATTTTTCCATAATGTTTTTAAAAAAGTCGAAAAGTAGGAAAAAACTCAAATTAGATAGTTGCAAATATACACATGTACGGTTTCGGTTCGAATTGCGATTCAAGATTAAAGTTTATAATCAACGCGGGATGACATCCGAAGTAAGCCACGTGCATTATTTTCAGTTGGAAACAATTCTGATTGGAAATCTGTCATTTAATTAAGGAAAGGAGTCCATAAAACGGCTGCTTTCATTACCGAAGTCTACTTTCGTAAATACCTTAGTGATTCCGACTGAAGAAACTTGGTCAGGTTTTATTTCGAATACACGCCTTTAAAGAAATAAACGTCACATTTAAACTACGTTCACCAGGGTGATACATACACCTCAGATTGATGAGATTCCGAATTACGTACTACCAAGCGGCTTGTCTCGATTTTTCCACCACCTTAACACCGACACCGGAAGCTAGAACGAAAGTTAGTTAGTCCCTTGATATGAACTTTTAAAATGTTGTGTGAAGAATTTTCTTTGATGTATACATGCCAAACACGCTGTGTTGTAGGTACACCAACCATTTGACCCTGATTTTTTTGTATGTGACCTTCTGTATTAAAATGAAGGATAACTGTATAATTTATTTGTATGAAGTGTAAAGTTATAAAGCTCATATCATGGGGGGGGGGGGGTTCGTATTAACTCGCCGTTACGGGTTTGAGTGTATGCGTGTGGTAGTGAAACTAATGGATTTACAACTCGGCTGTTCTGTTAACATCTCGCTCTATTATACACGGAAGCGGACAGTGGAGACTCAGGTGAGACTGTGCGTATTTACTGTACACAGGTGCAACAAGACCCCCCCCCCCCCCAAGTCGCCTGCCGCGGCCCATGTGTATCCGTCATACGAACAATTGTCCTCACTTTTTACACATGTCAAATTTTCCGCGCACAAAAATTTACAAATTCAGATTAAGCCTGGTACAGATGTTTTTAGACGTCTCTTTACCCTTTCCCTCATACGACAATTCTGCAGCAGACGACTTTGAACGTATTTTGTCAAGACATAGAAAATCTCCATAGTTGAATGGATAACCTATGACAAAAAGTGGAAAACATTGTGGCAAAAGGAGAAATTGCACGTTTTGTGCAATTTCTTCTTTTGTCACTATGTTTTCAAAAAGCCGTCTGCTGCAGAGGCGTCAGAAAGCGTCTATATGAGGGAAAGGGTTACATCGTCCTTTGTAAATTTGGTGTATGGTTAAATAATGGATTGATTCCAGTCCATATAACAGAAAGATCTTCTAAAGAAAACTAATTACTTTATCTAATTCAGAAGACTTTCTCTAATTCTGTGAAAGAACAAACATCTGAAACCGAGAAATTCAATTTCACATATTTCACTTATTTCAAGAAATTTGTGTAATTACTAAAAAGCTTTTTAATGGAAACAAATTTCCCAATTGCGATAGTTTTCTTTTATCTACGCTCTTTAAATTTCGAGATAACAATTCAAATAAATAATCCAAATCACGTGTGATGTAGTCTTCCTGGTAAAGAAGACTTTAGACGCAGACAGAGAAATAGTTCCAAACGAAGAGATTCTCTTTTTTTAAGAATATGTTCAACTATCTACCAAAATAATATTTACTTTTAACTTTCCAGACCGCTCCAAACGATGCGTTTATCATCGATTAAGAATGTTTTCACCTATGTACCAAAACAATATTTATTTCTAACTTTCCTGATTGCTCATTATGAACATATACCCCTTTTGTCATAATGTTTCAAAAACCCGTCTGTTGCAAATGCGTCTGAATATAGGAAAGGGTTAAGCTACTTGTACTTTGAATAATGGAGAAACTAGTGTTGTGTCATAGACACGATTTTCATTTGTTCAAAACTTACCATTGGTCTCTTCTTCACACATTGGCAGTGGAAGCCCTTACTAAAGGGAAAGAGCCTGTTCCTCGACATAATTGTTGTACATGTATACAAATTGGCTGTGGTACATGCTCTCTTAGGGAAGCTATATAACAGAGTAAATATTAGAGTACAACTTTAATCGGATTGTTGTCTTTTAAACCTTGACAGATTATGCGCAATATCTTTTGAAAGGAGGCTAATGGTCTTCGTCGTCCGTCTTCATGAGTGACAATGTTAGTATAGGCATAGATGTTTAGTTTTAACTAAACATAGAAGTGTACATCTATTTTGACCGATATTGAATATTTTCCCTATTCTTACGAAAATCCAACTAAATAATATGGACAAAAGACACGTTATTTTCGGGAAAGAGTTGGAAATATTGTGGAAAAGGAAAAATTGCAGATATTTAAAAATGCGTTTCTATCATAAGAACGTTTCAGCCCCCACAGAGCAAACCTTCACTAGAACGAGTGTATGTCTTTGTTATCACGGAGATACAAGAATACCGGTGCTGGTAAGTTGTGTATGAAATATTAATGGAGATAAAACCTCCTTTATTAACCTTATTTACCATTTTAACGCATCTGCAGACATTTGAAAGCATTGGGGTTAAACTAGAACGTGCTTCATCACAATGTTTTCAACTATTTTCATTAATTTTACATTCATTTATAGAGAGTTTCTGTATTTTGGTTTTTCAAATGCGTCTGTGTTGTGTTCACTCACTCGTAAATCAGTATAACCTACATTGTATTATCATTCGTTTGGTCTTAAAGAGTCTTGTCTTGTCTCAGTCATCAAACTAAGTCAAAACACGTCTGTCTTGCTTAGCATACTTGGTCCAAGTGGGCCATGTTATAATCACCTGTGTGGCTGGTTCCTCTTAACTGGGTTTTCAGAGTTTTCTGGTCCCAGTAACTGACCAAAAGGAATGGTCTAAAACACAAAGGGCATTGCAGCATCGCCAAACCAGGTTGTTGTACCATTTCGATGAATTGTGTTGTACCATGCCCTCTTTAATATGGAAACGGATTTTAAGACTGAATATAAAATACAGTGAGAAAATGATAAATTGCTCATTTAGAGCAATTATATTTTCTCTCTTAATATCTTCAAATCTCCTCTACAACCAATGTATCAAAAGTTTACTGTGTGAAAGAAATGATTAACACTGTCACTGCAGATCTCTAGATAAAGGGCCTATTGCATCTTCTAAAATCCATATTTGACCATATAACCCTATGTTGTATACGCCTACTTATCTTGACCTCTAAATTGTCAGTGTTCTAGGTGAGGTCTATCAATGATAGACCATTGTCACGAAATTACGTTACACTTAAGGCCATTAGGTGAACTACCTGATAGAATTATACGTAATTTTATATCAGATTATGGGGTTGTAACCAGGTCATCTATCGACCCGTCTTTCTTTAAACCCTTGCTAACATACGACAAATATGCAGCAGACGTATTTGAAAGTCTCTAGTCAAATGAAAATCTTTGAAAATGAAAGTAAAGTTATTGAAAAGAGTTGAAAACATTGTGGCAAAATTTTTGCTTATTATAAGCAATTTCTACTTTAGCCATACTGTTAACAAATGAAAGTCTGTTGCAGGTGCTTCAATATGGCAAAGAATGAAAAGATGAAAATCTTAAACCACGTAACTTTATATTTTATCCCCTTAACCTGTTTTAGACTCGACTGCATTTAAAACTTTCAGAAGAAAATAAAATGACAGTAATAGTTTGAGATTGAGATGAAAGTAGTCTGAAAAAATAGTTCTCGTGGTTTTGGGGAATTTCTTTTTTCTAAGCAATATATAATTATCATTTCAAAAGGACAAACGACAAAGTTATAATTGTCTTTGTGATATGTTAGAATACTAATTTAACGTAAAGAACATAAGTTAATTTTATTAAATGACAGAATAAAAGGGTATGGCCATGGAGGGTATAAACGGTGGTCGTATATAAACGTTAATCAAACATTAAAAGTATGTAGATTGTACACTGCATTAACCCTTTCTGACATACAACACATCTTCAGATGACTTAGAAATATCTAGGACAAAGAAATTGAAAAATCTCTGTAAATGAAAGTATACTCATTGAATAGAGTTGAACATAGTGTGGCAAAAGGAGCTAATCCTCAATGTAAGCGTGTTTACCCTCTGCCACACTATTTTTTCAAAAGTCATCTGCTAAGTATGTGTAAGGTAAACGTGTATTTCTTATATCAAATCCCAACTTTGATGAAACTGTCCGTTTGTCAAAATAAATCATTTACATGTTTTCTAAAAGATCAGACTCAGGGCAATATTGCCGAGTAATAATTTACCTCTACCTAATATTTCAGTCAAACCGTTAAACTTTATAGAACTCGCATATCGTAAATATGTTGTCTGTGACGGCTTACATTATATATTAATATACCTCAATTTCGTTGTCCATATAAAACTCCCATTGACAAAAAGTTGCTATTTTTACTGTCAAGACAAATGTACCACGTGACCATGAGACAGTTGTTGTACTGTCTCACGGCGGTATGCACATTTGTTACTGTCTCACGGCCGTATGCAAATTTGTTTACTGGCAGGTAGGATGTTAATGAAACTCATTAAAACTAGACATGTATAGCGCTCTATGTTGTACTTTTGTGCTATGAAACATTTTACAGATCATAAAATAATTATAATTTTATTATTTATTTTATTATTTATTATTTTATTATTTTTTGTTATAATAAAATAAATAACAAATTGCTTTGAAATTGGACAGTAATATTGTCATCCTTCGGAGAAATACTGTCACCCTCGCCTCTGGTGACAGTATTCTCCTCAGGCTGACAATATTACTGTCCAATTCAAAGCAATGTGTTATTTATATACTAATAACCAACTTACTATCTCTTATGATTTATATACGAAATGATCTCGTATATGAGATTTGATTAATTCGTATAACATCGTGTACGTGGTAGCGCCACAGTTGACATATGGTCATCTTATTTGGCCACGTCACATGAAAACTGATCCTTGGGTTTGGGCGTCCATCGAAGATCCAAACAAACACGCCTTTGTCTCCTTGAAAGTCTGATCAGGATCGTCCCTGTTCAAAATCAAGTTGAACGAACATCCATAACATATATGAAAAGCGTTCATATAAATAATCAAAAGCTGACGTTACAAGAAGAGTTTAAATGTCATACAAACATACAACTAGACTGAAAAGATAACTATTAACTTGGTCTGAACCTATTAGACATATGATGGGGAAATTTTTGTGCAACAAGGTTCAAGATTCAAGCTTTTCAAACTCTTTATTTCGTAACATACATGTTTCTTGTTACATAATAAGTGTATATACATTTGAGTTATCAACATGTCATAATAAAGCAGTATGTTACAGCTAATAATAATAATTATGTGAAAGATATATCCAACTAATAATGATAGTAATTCAATTCAAGTTAATTTATAATAGTAAAGTTATATGATAGTTGAGCCCTGATCCGAATTCCCGCTTCACAGCACGGCTCAACCAATCAATACATTGAAACTACATATACAGATTAGGTAAATGCACTCACAGGGAGGATGAACCAAACATCGTGCATATACTTATATATATCTGGAACTTTAATTCAATTCCTAAATAATGTTATATATTCATATAACAGTGTTGACATTTGACTGTCTTAATAGAATGGCAAGATACATGGTTGTTTTTCTCCAAGATTCAACAAATCAGATTTACAGAAGACATAAGTTCAGTGAATTAACACTCGGTCCAACATAAAAGTACTGCCTAATAAATTGTTTCCGTGTAACTATATACAATGACTATGAAATGGAAACAAAAATACAAAACAATTCGATTTTACTTTATTACTAGCTTTACGTTGAAGGTGTGGGCGTCTAATGAGTGTGGATGGTTCTCACCACGTGTTTTCTGTATGAATGGAACATCTCTGGTCTAATACTAGCCTTGTAACGAGTACGTTGGAATAATGTTAGACTGGTTCCTTTATCCTGACACCATCGGGTCAGTCGTAATGTTCACACCTCAATCATACTCGTCAATGAGTGTTAGACTGGTTCATTTATCCTGACACCATCGAGTCAGTCGTAATATTAACACCTCAATCGTACTCGTCAATGAGTTTTAGAATGGTTCATTTATCCTGACACCATCGGGTCAGTCGTAATGTTAACACCTCAATCATACTCGTCAATGAGTGTTAGTTGATTGATAGAGGGTTTAACACCATTTTCAATATTTGTCAAATCAAATCACTGCGACCAGTTCACATACCTGGTTTTCTCACTCCGGCAATCCACACGAATAACGCATGTCGCATTCGATTTTGTCTAACGTCGGACAGGAAGTTGACCGAGCCGGTCTTCGAATCACAATCCCATGGAAGCGCCAGGAGAGACAACCATGTTTACCGCTTCAAAGTATTTGGTATGACCTGGCCGGGGATCGAACTCGCGAACTCCAGCAACCGAGGCGAACACTCCACCTCTAGCGGTCTCGAGGATCTGCATGTACCGGTATGTTTATTTAAGTGTGTGTTTCTAGCCGTTGTCCGTAAAGTTCCTTGATAGTTGTGTGAACAAAAGGGAGACTCCGTTTAGCTGACATTGGTCTTTGCTTATGCAAACTTAAGAAGTTGTTTTTGACCATGGCTTGGCTCAATTTTCCATAGTGTGGATTTGCATCAATATGTTTTAACTTATTAAGATTAAAATTATCTGCAAAAAATATAGGAAATCTCGGCATACTGTTATAATAAAATTTAGATAATTTGTTGACTAAATTTGTTGCCATATCTCACGACTATTCGAAGGAGCATCTTCAGGGCTGTAATAACCCTTTCACACTTGAAGTTTGCAGCAGACTGCTTTTGAAAACATTGTAGCAAAAAACAAAACAAAAAAATCCTTCATACTGTGCAACGTTGCCTTTCGTTACATATTGCTTTCAACTCTATTCACTTAATATTTGTATTTATCGAGAGTGTCCATATTTTTCCCAACATGTAATGTTCCTTGTATGTATGTGGGAAATGGTTAAAAAATAAAATGGCCAAAGTGAACACATTGCTAACATGTAAACTCTAGTGCAAACAGTTCTACGGCTCGAATATTAGTAAGACAGGATAGCCAGCGGAGAAGATATTGATCAGACAGCATTGATAGACAGGCAGGGATATGCATTCATTGGTCGCCAAACGAGAAACATTATTTTCGTAGATAGTCTTAAACCTAAAAAAAAAACTTTCTGCATGATAGGGTCTAATGGCACCACTTATGGCACCAATTTAATACGATAAAGGCCTTCAACGAATGGAATTACAAATAGACTCAGGGAGAAACATGTGCTATATTAGTGACAGCATTGAGAATCATTCGTGCAAAGTCACACGATAAACGAAAACATATTATATTCTGACGAAAGCAAATGTCCCACAGAAGCAAATATTTTATGACTATATAACGGACATCTTGGAAGACCCTTGTGAACCTGCCAGAGCCGGATATGGGTCTTCATTGGACGGATTATCACTCTTCCTATAGCGTGTCTTAATTGTATGTCATACAGTCGTATCTAAGACGTATGTCCAGAATCAGTTACACCATTTGACCAATGTATCACATTGACATTGAAAATGATAGTGCAACAGAGACAACACGTAATTAATTTAAGAATATCTCAGAAAACCCCATTATCATTGCTTATGCGGGCATCGATGGCACCACTTTGTTAACCTACTGATATGAACCGTTCGGTGTGAAAACCAACATTATCGCCTCTGCGTAATGTATCGACACAGATCGGCATGCGCAGTCCGCGCGAACACATTCCATATCAGGGGGATACAGGTATAGAGTAATGATTGCTGAAACAGAAAATTCACAGGAGGCGCAAAATGTCTGCCCGGGTTAGTCTGCGCGGCATACTAAGGCTATTCCGGGTCGATACTTTACGCAAAGTCCACAATGTTGGTTTTCTCGCGGAACTGCTCATAACTTGTTTCAACATGCATGGCACTATTTAGATTTTGAATTCTGTTGCCACGCAAATATGGTATCACATTTACGAACATATAGTATCATATTTACGGACATACGCCAATACGGTATCTCATTTACGTACACTAGGTCAATATTGATCACATTTACGAGCAAGCGCCAATATGGAATCACATTTAAGGACACACGCCAATATGGTATCACATTTACGGACATCAGGTCAATATGGGTCACATTTACGAACACACGGTCAATATGGTATCATATTTACAAACACATGGTCAATATGGCTCACATTTACGGACACACGCCAATATGGTATCCTATTTACGGACATTAGGTCAATATGGATCACATTTACGAACACACGGTCAATATGGTATCATATGTACGAACACACGCCAATATGGTATCATATTTACGAACACAAGCCAATATGTTATAATTGTTACGGACACACGCCACTATGGATCACATTTACGAACACACAGTCAATATGATATCATATTTACGAATACACATCAATATGACAGCGTAATTACGGTCACACGCCAATATGCTATCATATTTTCGAACACACGCCAATATGGATCATATTGACACACGCCAATAGGAACAAACGCCAATATTGTATCATATTTACCGACAAACGCCAATTTGGTATCCTATTTACGGACACACGCCAATATGTTATCATATTTACGGACACAAGTCAATATGGTATCGTATTTACTGTCACACGCCAATATGGTATCATATTTACGAACAAACGTCAATATGGAAACACATTTAAGGACACACGTCAATATGGTATCACATTTACGGACACTAGGTCAATATGGTATCATATCTACGGACACTAGATCAATATGGATTACATTTATGAAAACAAGCCCATATGGTATCACATTTGAGGATACATGACAATATGGTATCATATTTACGAACACACAGTCAATATGGTATCACAGTTACGGACACACGCCAATATAGTAACATATTTTCGAACACACGGTCAATATGGTATCACATCTACGGACACACGTCAATATGGTATCACATTTACGGACACACGGCAATATGGTATCCTATTAACGAACACACGCCAATATGCTATCACATTTACGAACACACGCCAATATGGTATCACATTTACGGACACACAACAATATGATATCATATTTACGAACACACGGTCAAAATGGTATCATATTTACGGACACATGCCAATAGAGTATCATATTTACGAACACACGTTAATATGTTATCATATTTACCGACACACGCCAATATGGTATCATATTTACGAACACACGCAAATATGGTATTATATTTACGAATACACGCAAATATGGTATCACATAAAAGGACATACGCCAATATGTTATCACATCTACGGATACACGCCAATATGGTATAATATTTACGAACACACGGTCAATATGGCATCACATTTACGGACACACGCCAATATGTTATCATAGTTACGAACACACGCCAATATAGTATCACATTTTAGGACACACTCCAATATAGTATCAAATTTACGGACACTGGGTCAAAATGGATCACATTTACGAACACACGGTTAATATGGCATCTCCTTTACGAACACACGGTCAATATGATATCACATTTACGAATACACGGTCAATATGGCATCTTCTTTACGAACACACGGTCAATATGGTATCACATTTACGAACTCACGGTCAATATGGCATCTCCTTTACGAACACACAGTCAATATGGCATCTCCTTTACGAACACACGGTCAATATGGTATCACATTTACGAACTGACGGTCAATATGGCATCTCCTTTACGAACACACAGTCAATATGGCATATCCTTTACGAAAACACGGTCAATATGGCATCTCCTTCACGAACACACGGTCAATATGGCATCTCCTTTACGAACACACGGTCAATATGGTATCACATTTACGAATACACGGTCAATATGGCATCTTCTTTACGAACACACGGTCAATATGGTATCACGTTTACGAACTCACGGTCAATATGGCATCTTCTTTACGAACACACGGTCAATATGGTATCACATTTACGAATACACGGTCAATATGGTATCACGTTTATGAACACACGGTCAATATGGTATCACATTTACGGACACACGTCAATATTATATCCTATTAACGAACACACGCCAATATGGTATCATATTTACGAACACACGCTAATATGGTATCACATTTAAGGACATACGCCAATATGTTATCACATCTACGGATACACGCCAATATGGTATTATATTTACGAACACACGGTCAATATGGTATCGCATTAACGGACACACGCCAATATAGTATCATAGTTACGAACACACGCCAATATGGTATCACATTTTATGACACACTCCAATATAGTATCACATTTACGAACACTTGGTCAAAATGGATCACATTTACGAATATGGCATCTCCTTTACGAACACACGGTCAATATGGTATCACTTTTACGAACACACGGTCAATATGGCATCTTCTTTACGAACACATGGTCAATATGGTATCACATTTACGAACTCACGGTCAATATGGCATCTCCTTTACGAACACATGGTCAATATGGTATCACATTTACGAACACACGGTCAATATGGCATCTTCTTTACGAACACACGGTCAATATGGTATCACATTTACGAACTCACGGTCAATATGGCATCTCCTTTACGAACACATGGTCAATATGGTATCACATTTACGAACACACGGTCAATATGGCATCTCCTTTACGAACACACGGTCAATATTATATCCCATTTACGGACACGCGCCCATGTGGTATCACATATACGGACACACGCCAATATGGTATCACATATACGGACACACACGCCACTATTGGTAATACATTTACGTACGAACACACGGTCAATATGTTAACGGGTTAACACTTATATTTTTCTAATGTTGCATATTGGGATATGTTACATTTAGACGAATAGTGATGACTCTGGTGAGACTATGCGGATGCGCAGTTACACTTTAGTCTTAACTATCTATTTGTACTTGCAACAATACCGATAATCATTTACTGCATTATTTCAGGTAATAATTTCTATATATGTATAAGGGGATTTTTATGCTACCTTACTATGGAGATAGCTTTTAAAGCGACATTGTAGAGCGTTCGCATTTGGATCAAAATGGATTATTAGATTTAAGGAGAATAACAAAGTTACCATAACGACAAAAGCGAGGTCAAAATATTGCGGAAGACAGTTCCGCAGTGGTAGACCGACGACGTCTCGTACCAAACGTCCCTAGTTCGAATCCCGTGATGAGTGGGTTCTGCCTTTGAAATTTGTCCACGCGAACGGCGCACGAGTATTGGGAAAGGATCAAATACAATAAATTGGTGTAATAATTTAAATCCCAAATTTGTTTCAGAATTAGAATTACAAAATAAGAAAAACTCAACACGAGTTTGCGGTTTTAATGGCACATTTAACCTATTTGTGATACCATTACTGGAGTATCGTTTACTCCCTTCGCACTATGCATATGCGGAGGTCTGACGCTAACGAGGAGAAATTGGTTATTATAAAATCTTTATGACATTAATTTATTTTTTCTTATTTGTTTTCCATTAGTCGCCTGCTAGTTTAAATGTCGTACTCATCAGGTCTTATTTTAAGTCTTTCAGTTAATGGATTCGCTCCACTAAAACACGGATTAAAAGTGATGCCAGACAAAGTCCTGGTTTACATTTTAACCCTCCGCTCACCATTTGAGGATCATAAACTCGTCTAAATTGAAGGAAATTTGTTTAAATCTGGCCAAATTGAATATTGCATGTGAGACAGAGAAATCAACACAATATTTCTAAAAAAAGATGCCTTTTCCTTCTTGAAAACGACTTCTGACGTCTGTAATGCAGACACACTTTGGAAACCAAACACTGTATAGCCCTTTTCCACATACAACGAATCTGAAGCAGACGACTTTGAAAACATCCGGGTAAAAATATGAAAAAATCTCTGTAAATAAATGTATAACTATTGAATAGAGTTGAAAACATTGTGGCAAAAGGAGAAATTGAGGGGAAAAGGGATTGCTAACTTGTATGTTTATAATAATATCACCATTTCAATATTTAAGAAAATATCTCAACGAAACGTGCTTCTGTAATTTAACTCTTTCAAACTGTGCCATTCTTATTGTATTAGGTTTAAATACTAATGTATATGGGCCTGAGGGCTAAATAATTGAATTAAGAAATTGAATTGAAAAAACAAAATTGAATTGAATCTGTTAGTCTAATCTAAGGCTTTTTTTTGTCCAGCCTCTCAAATTGTGTAGTCATTGGTGCGTCTTACGAGTTGTATTTATTGCGGGAAGGGTCAAACTTAATGAAACACTAATCAAGTAAGACAACCTATTGGAAAATCCAATCTTCGTAAATCAACGAACTGTGAAGAACGAAAGCAGCCTTTGACCATGGTATCAGGCTGTGAATCGATTACACCTGATATTTCTTGTGATTGTTTGTTTGATCTTTTACGCCCTTTTCAATAATGTTTTGGGGGCAAGTTACTGCTGGTTCATTTATCCTGTCACTGGCGGGTCAGTCGTAATGCTAACCCAACACTCCGGAGTTCCAAGGAGGGCAGACATTACTTCCGACATCGTTGATACAACAGCGTTATATCGACTTGTCTATGAAATACAAAATCCGTTGTCATCAAAGCAGCCTGTAATACATACTGATGCGATTATACGTACTGTGATCAAGAGAAACAGCAATAAATGATCCCCTCCTGAATATTTCGGTCCTTAATGCATACACAAACAGTGAAGATTCTGGTGAGCCTATGGATGCGTACAACCTGACCCAAGTCTTATCTGTCAGCCTATATGTGATATACGGCTACATGTATTACCGGATATAATCCAACTATATATATGGCAATTCAACTTTAAATGGTGCAACAATGGAGATTCTATAACACATTTCATTTTAAGTGAAAAGGAAATTTTATTGTTCAAGTTAAATAGTATTATAATTTAAATTGAATTGAATTGAATTGAATAAGACCCCACACCTCAAGACGCAGCAGATGATTGTTTTATTGGGTTTTTACGCCGTTTTCAAGATTATCTAAATAATATCACAGCGACGGTTAACTTAATCTTGCTCCCTGTGTAAACAAACCAGTACTAGGCTAGGACATGTGCCTTACCCAAAGGCACTCCACCATGACGGCCACAACTTGGGATCGAACTCGGGACGCCCGGCTCGAAAGTCCTGTCATAATTATAAAATAGTATTAAAAAATATCTCCGTCAATGCAAATTTTCAGGATATGTAATTGTTTAAGGGAAAACACTCTTACATATTAATTATAAAAAGAGAATCACAGTTACTTCTCTTGAATGAAAAGCTACAAAAAGCTACAAAATGATGCCAATTGGTGTGAGACTTGTGAAGAGGAAATCGACAGTGGTGTATGAATATGTACATTTAAACAGAAGAAATGAATATAAAACTCAGCTTTAATTCATATATAATCACTACGCGTTTGGAGTGACAGTTCGACACGCCTTTAGGCATGACGAGCTATCTTTTAGGTACTCATTGGTATATATAGTTTATACCTCATTGGTATTTAGTGTTTCCGCTTGTGGAGATGAAATCGACAGTGGTGTGAGACCAACAGGAAGCTGAATTCGTCCTTTGCCGATGACCTCTACCTTGGGATGTGTAAATTTATATCGATCGATCGATATCATAAATTGGTTATTTGGGTCATAGGATAGCTGTAGTGTTATGTTAATTTCACATTTTCTGTTGATTTTACGTTCTGTTCAAATAAATCGTTTTATTAACTAGCATACTTTTAATTAGGTTAATTAAGGACATTCAAACTGAAAGTGAAAGTAGGAAAATACACAAAATATGTCGCAGTTCCCACAGTTGTTGCATGCAGAATCTGAGGACAAGCAGTTTGATGGACGACTGACGCCAAGGTTAGGTATTTTTATTAACGCTTTCCCTCATATAGACGCTTTCTGACGCCTCTGCTGCAGACGGCTTTTTGAAAACATAGTGACAAAAGAAGAAATTGCACAAAACGTACAATTTCTCCTTTTGCCACAATGTTTTCCACTTTTTCTCATAGGTTATCCATTCAATTATGGAGATTTTCTATGTTTTGACAAAATACGTTCAAAGTCGTCTGCTGCAGAATTGTCGTATGAGGGAAAGGGTTAACGCTTTCCCTGAGAGAGACGCCATCTGAAACTCTGGAAATACATACTACAGAGACACAATATAAATACGTATTTTAATAGATGTTAGTGTTTAGGCAAAGCCACAGTAGTCTCAATATTTCGACATAACATATTTTTTTCAAATGCCACCTGCTTTAGATGCTTTAAAATGCATCTGCATGATTGTGAAAAGGTTTGAAACATATTAACCCTTTCCCTTATACATGTATAACACATATGCAGCAGTCGACTTTGAAACAATTTAATTAAATAATATGTAAACTTTCTATATAAATGAATATAAAAACATTTATTAATGAAAGCACAATTATTGAGTAAAGTTGAAAACATTATGACAAAAGGAGAAATTGCTCATCATGAGCAATTTCTTCTTTTGTCAAAATGTTTTCAAAATAATCTGCTGCAGAGGAAAACTTTCTATAAAATAGATATAAAAAAAATATTTATGAAACAACAATGATGAAAAACATTATGGGAAAAGGAGAAATTTCTTATCATGAGCAATTCTTTCTTTTGCCAAAATGTTTTCTGAAGTCGTCTGCTGCAGAGGCGTTAGAAGGCAACGGTTAAATTCATGTTTTCAGAGAAGGACCCATCGTTCTGAAGAATCCACACATTGATAACAATAAAGAAGATGTACTGTATCATCTCGACCTCGGAAACAAGTCACATGATCTTCCCGCTATGTTTGGAAATATTAAGGTACATTGAGTCCTTCATACATCTCTCCAATCTCAAACATTTACCAGTGTTAGTACGGATTTGACTGTTTTTAAAGAGAGAAAAAGTCGGGATATAATCAAAACCTAGGCGTCTGTGTTGTCTGCATTGTCACAGAACTTTAACCCTTTCCCTCATATAGACGCTTTCTGACGCCTCTGCAGCAGACAGCTTTTTTAAAACATAGTGACCAAAAGAAGAAATTGCACAAAACGTGCAATTTCTCCTTTTGCCACTATGTTTTCCACTTTTTGTCATAGGTTATCCAGTCAATTATGGAGATTTTCTATGTTTTGACAAAATACGTTCAAGGTCGTCTATCAATTGTAGTATGAGGGAAAGGGTTAACCTTTAATACCTTCTAACTAACAAACTGTTCATCATTTCCAGATGAATCTTTGTACACAATGTTCCTAGGAACAATATGTATGTCTTTTCCAAGTCACATAATTATTTAGTAATACCCCTTTTTCAACTTAGAAAGAAACGGATGAGCGTTGTAGTTTGCTCTTATTTCTATTAACCCTTTCCCACATACAACAAATCTGTAGCAGTCGAATTTGAAAATAATTTAGGCAAGAATATGTCTATTCTCTAAAAAAAATCATATTATTCTTTAAAAATGCTAAAAACATTGTGGAAAAAGGAGAAATTGCTCATTATGATCAGTTTCTCCTTTAGCCAAAATGGGTCAAAGGTCTTCTGCTGCAGATGAGTCAAAATTCGACTTTATGTGGGAAAGTGTTAAGAATGTTTTCTGTTTGTTAACCCTTTCACTCATACAGCAATTCTGCAGCAGACGACTTTGAACGTATTCTGTCAAAACATAGAAAATCTCCATAATTGAATGGATAACCTATGACAAAAAGTGGGAAACATTGTGGCAAAAGAGGAAATTGCATGTTTTGTGCAATTTCTTCTTTTGTCACTATGTTTTCAAAAAGCCGTCTGCTGCAGAGGCGTCAGAAAGCGTCTTTTTGAGGGAAAGGGTTAAATATCATACTTGTCTGCTTTGAAAACATTCAAAGGTGAGAGTATAACTCCAGAAAATTGTAAAACAATATAATAACAAATCTAAACAATGATATGGAAAATTTCTTTAAATGAATGTATAATTATTGAATAGATCTGAAAACGTTGTGGCAAAAGCGGAAATTTCTCAATTAGAGCAATTTCTCTTTTTATCACTACATTTTAAAAAGTTGCTACAGATTAGTCAGAAATCATCTGTATGTTAGAAAATTATCTCTTCCAGTTTGTATGTTTCGGTGGATCTCCCAATAGAATGAAGAAGTTTGCATATTTCATGGTAAATGAACTACAAGAGAGCATTCCTGCTGGTATGGAGTTGTCCAATATATCTGGAGGTTCAGACAGATATGTTCTCTATAAAGTTGGGCCAGTTCTTTCTGTCAGTGTAAGTAAACTGTATTTTAAAAAAATGTTGTACATTTATAAAGCTTTATATAGATCAAAATAAAAACAATCTATAATTCATATAATATGAATGTTTATTTTGATCTAATATATTAATTCCCTACAGAATTTAAAGCTTTATAGTTGTCCAATATATCTGGAGGTTCAGATAGATATGTCCTCTATAAAGTGGGGCCCATTCTGTCTGTGAGTGTAAGTATACAGTGTGTCACAAAAATACTGTACATATCACAATATAGATATTCAATGGTGCAATTATACTTTTTGTTGTTTTTCTATGAAATTAACTCAATATGAGCAATTTTTCCTTTTCTGTACTAATTTCAGCAGTAGTTCGAAATCATAATTGAATATGTCCTGTGCTCCCTTATAATTCTCTGTATTTGTTTTCAGTTTTAATTGGTTGAATCATAGCATATTAGAACTGTTCAGTTTTTCTACTGATTAAGAAGAAATATCCCTAGGAATGTTTTCTCTTATAGTCCAAATACTTTGAAGTTTTGTAGGAAAAAGCATATGAACACTTAGTAAGAATAGATACAGCATTTGTATATTGTTGTATACAAAAAATAAAGTTTTATATATTATTTTCACACCTACTGAAAGCCTGGCAGAAAGAGGCACTTGAGCAAGTTTGATTCTTTCCCCCACTCTTATCTTTTGTGTCAGACACCTGCAAGGCAGACAGACAAGCATTTGATACCCTTATTCAAATAGTTCACAAATTGGCCATGTCATAATGTAGTGAACTGTCTCCTCTGAGATTCAAACCTGTGACTTCACACAGTGATGCCTGAACTACCAGGTTACTTGGACTGGTATATGTATTAATTTAATTCCGGTCCCTCTAACATCAGCAGATGACTTTATTGAAATTATTGAAAATCTCTTTAAATAAAAGGGCAATGAATAACTACAGTTGCAAAAATTTCCAATAAACAAGAAATTGCTTATTATGAGCATTTTTTTTCTGTTGCCCTAACGTTCTTTAAAGTCATCAGCTACATATGACTCAAAATGTGTCTGCAAGTGGAACAGGGTTAACCCTTTCCCACATACAACAAATCTGAAGTAGAAGACTTTGAATACATCTAGAAAAAACTACGAAAAAAATCTCTATATATACAAATATAATTAATGAATAAAGTTGAAAACATTGTTGCAAAAGGTGAAATTGCTCAAAATTGTTTTCAAAAGTCATCTGCTGCAGAGGCTTCAGAAAGCGTCTGTAAGAGGGACAATGTTAATGTGAAACAAGAGACATATTTATGTTACTTTATTTTAATATTTCAGCATGGCATGGGAATTCCATCTCTTTCTATAGTGTTCCATGAGATCATAAAGCTGCTGTATCATGCTGGATGCTGTGATGTCAAGATGTTTAGGCTGGGAACAAGTGGAGGGCTTGGTAAGTGATAATGTCTCTTTAACCCTTTCCCTCATATAGACGCTTTCTAACGCCTCTGCAGCAGACGGCTTTTTGAAAACATAGTGACAAAAGAAGAAATTGCACAAAACGTGCAATTTCTCCTTTTGCCACAATGTTTTCCACTTTTGGTCATAGGTTATCCATTCAATTATGGAGATTTTCTATTTTTTGACAGAATATGTTCAAAGTCGTCTGCTGCAGCATTGTCGTATGAGGGAAAGGGTTAACCCTTTCCCACATACAATAAATGGGTCTCTGTCAGCATCTGCAACAACAACAATATCAAAATTGTGGTTGGCAACATCAACATATGCAATTCGAATGATATTTGTGATATCAAAGGCTTCTTTTCTTGAAGACTGCCAAATAAGTAACATACTTTTTAATAAGTAACAGGTGATTTAAAATGTACCAATGGGTCCTTCTCATCATCTACAACAACAACAACATCAATATTGTTGTTGGCAACATCAACATATTGAGTACCAATTAGATCAAATCTGAATAAGTAATGAATAAGGAACAAGGAACATAAAACCAATTTCACATTTGAATAAGGAGTAAGGAACAAGTAACCAACTTCACATTTGAATAAGGAATAAGGTACAAGGAACAGGAACAGCCGAATAAGTAACAGGTTTTTGAATAAGTAACAGGTGATTTCAGATGTATCAATAGCTCACTTTCATCATTTACAACAACAACAACCTCAATATTGTTGCTGGCAACATAAACATATGCATTTTTAAGGATATTTGGGACAGCAATGGCTTCTATTCTCGAAAACGGCCTAATAAGTAATGCATAAGTTACAGGTTTTTGAATAAGTAAAATGTGATCTGATATGTTCCAATAGGTCGCTGTCAGTATCTGCAACAACAATAGCATCACATATGTTGTAACTGTTGTTGGCAACATTAACATATACAATTTGAATGATGTTTGGGAGAGCAAATAGTTCTTTTCTTGAACACAGCCAAATAAGTAACAGATTTTTGAAAAATAACAGATGATTTAAAGTGTATCAATGGGTCTCTGTCAGCATCTACAACAACAACAACATCAACATTGTGGTTTGCAACATCAACATATGCAATTTGAATGATGTTTGGATAGCAATGGCTTCTTTTCTTGAAAACAGCTGAATAAGTAACAGGTTTTTGAATAAGTAACAGGTTACTTAATATGCAATTTTGAAATCTGTCAGCATCTTCAACAACAATAAAATCACATTTGTTGTTGGCAACATCAACGTATGCCGTTTGAATGGATTTTCTGGATATCAAACGCTTCTTTTCTTGAAAACGGCCAATAAGTAACAAATAAGTAGTAGGTTTTGGAATGAGTAAGAGGGGATTTAATATGTACCAATACATCTCCGTCATCATCTACAACAACAGCAACATCACATTTGTTGTTGGCAACATCAATGTATGCAGTTTGAATGGATTTTCTGGATATCAGACGTTCATATGTTGATAACTGTTGAACAGGTTTTTGAATAAGTAACAGGGGATTTAATATGTACCAATAGGTCTCTGTCAGCATCTACCACAACAACAACATCAAAATCGTAGTTTGCATCATCACCATATGCAGTTTGAATGATATTTTGGATAGAAAAGTCTTCTTTTCTTGAAAACGGGGGAATAAGTAACAGGCAATTTAAAATGTACCAATAGGTCTCTGTCAGCATCTACAACACCAACAACATCACATTTGTAGTTGGCAACATCAACATATGCAGTATCTAAGTTCAAATATGAATAAGTAATGAATAAGGAACAAGGAACGAGTAATAAACTTCACATTTGAATAAGGAACAAGAGACAAGGAACAAGTAACCAACTTTACATTTGAATAAGGATTAAGCTATTGAATTGAGTTGAAAACATGGTGGCAAAAATAGTAATAACTCATTATGAGCAATTACTCCTTTAGTCACAATGACTTAAAAGTTGTCTACTGTTGATACTAAGGTGCATCAAAATGTATCCGCAAGTGGAAAGGTAGCAAACAGTATTAATACTTACAAAATACATTTATATTGCAGTATTATTGGTGAATATTCAATATGTGTTGATTAAGGTTATCCGATTATCCTGTACATTGTGTGGTTAGGGGCCTATCTTAGCCTATGTTTAAACCAACAATTCTAAACATAATTCTGATTCATAATCCCCTCCACTGTTTATATGTTTATTTCAGGTCTCGAACCTGGCACTGTGGTTATATCTGAGGCAGCTGTAGATGGTATTCTTCGACCATATATGGAAATTGTAAGTTCAGGTTATCTTATTTAGATTTCGCAAAATTTTCAACAATATTACAGTTACATTTATATAATAAAGACAAAAGTACTTTAACATATATAAGTATTGTCAAGCAAAAATAGGTTGAGACATTTGTGATGTATGGAGACTCAGTCGTTTGCGAATTATGTAGATATTTCTTGCAAAGAGTAAAAATGTAGCCCCATTATATTTATACTGGAGCATCATGGATTCTTGATATATTACTTCAAGGGTACAGATTGTACTCAAGATGCATGAGCTTTTGACTGATCTCAAATACTTTTTTTTCTAATTGATCCATTTTTAGCTCCACTGGCTGAAAGCCAGTCGAGCTTATGTCATGGCGAATTGTCCGTCGTGCGTGCGTGCGTGCATGCGTGCGTGCGTGCGTGTGTGCGTGCGTGCGTAAACTTTTTCCTTTAAACGACTTCTTCTCCCTAACCACTTGGCCAATTTGGTTGAAACTTCATGGGAAGCATCCTCTCAATGTCCTCTAATAAATTCCTTCAATTTTTTTTGATCCATTCGAAATTCTGGTTTCCATGGCAACCGAAAGAAAAAAATAGTGAGAACTTAAAAAATCTTCTTCTCCAAAAGTGTCAGGCCGATTTTCAAATAATTTTGTAGAAATGTTCCTTGGGTGACTCTTTATTAGATTCCTTCAATAAATGTCGATTGGTTGAAAAACATGGCCGCCAGGGGGGCGGGGCTATTTTGCCTTATATTGCAATAGTGAAAACTTAAAAAATCTTCTTCTCCGAAAGTGTTCAGCTGATTTTCAAATAATTTTGTAGAAATGTTCCTTGGGTGACCCTTTATCAGATTCCTTCAAGAAATGTTGATTCGGCGAAAAACATGGCCGCCAGGGGGGCGGGGCTATTTTGCCTTACATAGCTATAGTGAAAACTTAAAAAATCTTCTTCTCCGAAAGTGTTCAGCCGATTTTCAAATAATTTTGTAGAAAATGTTCATTGGGTGACCCTCTATCAGATTCCTTAAAGCCATGTTGATTGGTCGAAAAACATGGCCGCCAGAGGGCGGGGCTATTTTGCCTTATATGACCATAGTGAAAACTTAAAAAATCTTCTTCTCCGAAAGTGTTCAGCCGATTTTCAAATAATTTTGTAGAAATGTTCATTGGGTGACCCTCTATCAGATTCCTTCAAGCCATGTTGATTGGTCGAAAAACATGGCAGCCAGAGGGCGGGGCTATTTTGCCTTATATGACCATAGTGAAAACTTAAAAAATCTTCTCCGAAAGTGTTTGGCTGATATTCAAATAATTTTGTAGAAATGTTCCTAGGCTTACCCTCTATCAGATTCCTTCAAGCCATGTTGATTGGTTGAAAAATATGGCTGCCAGGGGGTGGGGCTATTTTGCCTTATATGGCTATAGTGAAAACTTAAAATATCCTCTCCTCCGAAAGTGTCCGGCCGATTTTCAAATAATTTTGCAGAAACATTCCTTGCGTGACACTCTACAAGATTCCTTTAAGCCATGGTGGTTGGTAAAAAAATAGCCACCAGGGGGCAGGGCTGTTTGAAGATTTTATTTTTGCCTTATGGCCGTGGAGCGATACTGGCCCTCTTGGGCCTCTTGTTTATCAAGGTCACATCAAGCAAATTTTAGTATGAATGCCATCAAATTGGTTGCCATTTGTGCTAACATCCTAGTTTTTTGTCACATTTATATGGGATTTCTACTTGAATTTGGCATATAATTATTGTAGTGAATCTTGCTGTACTTCTGGCTGGTCCTTGACAGTTAGCAATGCGCGCTGGTCCTTGACAATTAGCAATGCCCATGAATTCATAAGAGCGTGAAGGAATATTGTAAGAGAACCGTTTCATTCAAGTTTGAACACTGCATTTGTTTGCATTCTTTCTAGTTTGTGCCACGTTTGTGTGGTATCTATTTTAGATTCGAGAAAGTTTATATTGGTTTCTTTAAACATTCTTATTGCATTCTTACCACTATAATACTAGTATGAGAAAGTTTATGCTGCATTTGTATTGTAATTGTGAGTAACACCGATTGTCTATGATCTTTTACAATATGGTAGATTGCAGAAATTCACATTTCTTAGAATTTATGAGCATCAAAAGGTGCTTAATGCAGAGGTGTTGGAAACCGTCTGCATGTGGGAAATTATCTCCATTTTTTCATGTTTGTATGTCCATTTTATCACTTATTATCCTAAATGAATTTCAGGCCACTCTGGGTATGATGATACAACATCCAGCATTTCTAGACAGGGAACTGTGTGAAGAACTGAAGGAAGTTGGACAGGAAGATAACAATTATCAAACTGTTGTCGGGAAAACTATGTGCACATATGACTTTTATGAAGGTAAAGTGAATATTTACTTGTTTTACATAATCATTTCAAGTAAAAACGAGAAAATCCGAGAAACCAATGGATGCTCTCTGAAATATCAAAGGGCCATAACTCAAAAAAATCCAATCTTTACCCTTTCCCACATAAAGACGCTTTCTGATATCTCGGTAGAAAACATAAAACATTGTGGCAAAAGGAAATAGATTGCTCATAATAAACTTATCCTTTTGCCAAAATGTTTCCAACTCTATTTCATTATTGCACTTTCATTTAATGATATTTTGCATGCTTTGGCTCAGATGTTTTCAAAGTCATCTGCTGCAGATTTATTTGATGTGGGAGAGCTCACCTTTTGGTAAAGAGTCTTCCCATAAAGGTTTGTTGAATTCAAGAGTCCAGTTGTTGAGAAATAGCAGGTATGGATGCATGGATGTATAGATGGACGTCAGTTATATATTTCCCTAAATTTTCAGGAACTTACAAAGAACATACCATTTAACCATTAATCCTTTCCAACAAACAGATCCTTTCTGATGCCTCAGCAACAGACTACTTTTGAAATCATTGAGGGACTTTCATTTTTAAAAAATTTCCAAATTGTTGCCTATGTATTTTCCAAGTCTTCTAATGCAGATTTGTTGTATGCGAGAAACGGTTAATATAATTACCTAACCAGTTTGTTGGAAGTATTTTGTGATCTCTGTATATGAAATAATACTCTACATACCAGCAGTCTAATTTTTGTCTTAGAAATAACCTAGTAAATATGTATGAAATTGCCATAAATCAATCAATCAATTGCTGAGATTTGTGTGCTATAAGTGTACAACGGTTTATCAATAATTTTAAGTTTGTATTTACCATTTTTACTTATATGATTTTTATAGAAAACATCTTACGATAAAGACTTCCCTAGGAAAACTGGAAGTATGATTTTAATAAAAATTGGAAATATTGTGGAAAAGTTTCATTTACTCATTCTTCGGCAATGTTTTCAAAAGTTGATGAAGTTGTAGAGATGTCTTAAGTTGTCTGTTTCAAGTGAAGAATTTAAACATTTAACGTTTAACGTTTTCAGGTCAAGCTCGTTTAGATGGTGCTTTCTGTGATTTCTCTGAGAGTGATAAAATGGCGTTCCTGAAGAGAATACATGACAGAGGTATCCTTAATATAGAGATGGAATCCCTGTGTTTTGCTGCCATGGCACACAGAGCAAGGGTAAAAAGTGAGTGGCTTCCATCCTTTTTTAGCTCAAGGTTTGCTATTATGATTGCCCTCTTTGGCAACCGGCTGTCATCTTCAATTTGCTATTGGACAATCTATAGACCATCTTATTTCATCAAACTTGATTTGAATCATAACAAGTCCAAGTTCAAAAATAGGTCATGTTGGGTCAAAAACTCAGGCTCTAGGTCAAAGTAGTTCAAAAATGGCAGATCAAAAACTAGGTCACTAGGTCAAACTTGATAATAAGTATTTCCATGTTTTAAATGTATTGTGTTTATGCTCATATAACCCTTTCCCACATACAAATGCTTTCTGATGTCTCTGCAGCAGACGTCTTTGTGAAATATTGTTGCAGATTTTTTTCACATTTGTCCCAAGATATTTTGCAAGTTGTCTGCTGCAAATTTGTTGTATGTGGGAAAGGGTTAAACAATATTTCAGTGGTAGAAGTTAACCCTTTCACTCATATAGACGCTTTCTGACGCCTCTAACACAGACGGCTTTTTGAAAACAGTGACAAAAGAATAAAAAACTCTCAAAACGAGCAATTTCTCCTTTTGCCACAATGTTTTCCACTTTTAGTCATAGGTTATCCATTCAATTATAGAGATTTTCTATTTTTTGACAAAATATGTTCAAAGTCGTCTGCTGCAGAATTTTCGTATGAAGAAAAGGGTAAACCATGTAAGTTACCAGTCATTCTCATGTAATTCTCCTGACTAACCTCGTCACATTTTGTCACGACGTTATTGTTGTTTTAATGAGCATCTCGAGGGCTTGGCTTGAAACAGTTTTGAACCTATTTTGAAAACCCTGGTTTAGGGGCAATTTTGACCCTTTTGTAAACAATGCAAATTTAGGTGCCATTGCTCAGAACGAGCAATGGCACCTAAATTTCCATTGTTTACCAAGAAAAATGATTTAACGCTTATAAAGACTTTATGGCGAGGTGATTAACTTGGTAAAAAATTACCAATTTTAGTTACAACCGTTTCACGCCAAGCCCTCGATCTATGAAGGAATCCACCAGTACCATTCAATTTCTCCCTGTTTGTAAAGAAGTGCATTTGAATTAACATCGACTCCTTTGTGTCACACAAGTGTGTAATTGAAGGGGCTAGCTCCTCTGACCACAAATTGAAATTTTGTGAACCTACTTTTGGATAATATGTTATTCCTCAATGCAAATCAGATGTTGAAAAGAAGATATAGATTTTAGTGCTATTATATTGAACTTACTAAATTAAATCCTTTCTCACAACCTTTGTTTTTATTTGTCCAGAACTTATATTAGATGATTACAATTTGCATGAGTCTAGATTAGTTCAAAGACACGACAGATTTTTGCAAATTATTTGTTCATTGACAAATGTGGAAAATTATCAACTTTTCTCAATTACATGTACTATGTAATATTTTTTAATTCTCTTTATTTCATAGGCGCCATCTTGTGTTGTACAATACTAGACAGACTAAAGGGCGACCAAATAACTGCGTCACATGACACGCTTGAAGAATGGCAGATGAGACCACAGAAAATCATTGCACGATTCATAAAACGTCATTTGTAATTTGTTCAATACAATGTTAATTTTGAAGTCATGATTCAAGCCATTATGGACAAAAGGAAAGCTTGTTGCATATATACTCAGAATAGACTTTGTTGAGCATTTATATGCACAAAATCTTGTTAGAGCTTTCACTGACTACATAGAAGTAAAATACATGCACTAGTTATTACAAGATAATTATAGTTCTTCATACAAAAATGGAAATCTTACGCAAACTTTTACAATGCTAATACACATGTTTGTGATACCAAAATCGTAATCAAACAAGACGTCTTTCAGCCTGCTGCGACTTATTTCATTTTGAATGAACGGAAAATTTCTCTCATTAGTAAAAGCATATTAGTCTGGCAAACCTTTTGCCACATCCGACAAATATGAAGCAGACTTTGAAATCATCTAGCCAAATATATTAAAGAGACCCTAAAGACTTAAGTATAGTTATCGCCGAGTGCTAGTCATATTATGTTGTTAATTATGTTGTCTTCACTATAATAGGAAGACAGGTTTTAATGGTCCAATGTTTTACTGTGAAGTGGATTAAATAGTTAATATCAGCATTATTCCAAATCATGTAAGGGCCTTTTCAATTAGCTGCAAATCAATTAGTTTAACCAACACAATAAAAGGTATTTTAAAGTTTTCTAGAAGAAATTTTATTTCTCGAGACCAGGGGTTAGATTTGAATCAGAGTTAAACCTTTCCCACTTGCAAACATCTTTTGAACGCGTTGTAACAAAAGCATAAATTAGCAATTTTTCCTTTTGTCACAATATCTTCAACTAAATTCAATAATTATCCATTCATTTATAAAGACTTTCCATAATTTTATCTTAATGTTTTCAAAGTCATTTGCAGCAAATTTGTATAGTATGTTGGAATTGGTTAAAAACACTGAGAAATTGCTTTATTAGTTAATCCTTTATTAGTTTCTGAAGCCTTTAGGGCAGAAAACAGTTGAAAGCATAATGGGAAAAAAGGATATTGCCAAAAGGAATGCAAGTTTTCTTTTTTCCACATTTTTTTGTTGTGAAAATGTTGTATTCAACTCATACTCTCTTACCAACAAGGTTTTTTAAAAATGTGCTGCTGCAGAGGCATCAAAAGTTGTCTTTATGAGGGACTTTGTTCAAATCAAATTATAACTTGTAAATGTGGAGGTTTTGATATGACTATGTAAGTATTAGTAAATTGTTTATTATTGTGACATATGTTACATCAAACAGTTTATAATATACATTTATAATTTAACAAGTATAATTCGATAATTTACACCTGACCCCCATGGGCTTATAAGTCACCAAAATATATTATTTAACTTTTTCATAAAACTATTATACTATATACATTATATAAATAGCAGTCTAATTGATTGAACATGCAATAAGTTGTATAAATTGGTCTGAAATTAATGTGACTATTATGGATGATGTTTACCGTTAGTGTTCATCAGTGCAATAAAACAGGGTTTCTTATGTGAATCATTTGTGTTATACACATTGTTTATTATGTGTACATTTGTATGGTAAAACTTTAAAAGAACAGTCAAACCAGTTCTAAAGACCACCTTTGATTAGAAATTCCCTGTCTTTAGCAAACACACTTTTAATTTCCCAACCTCTCCTTTTCTGCATAAATGACCCTGTAATTAAGGACCACCCTTTCCCTCTTACAACAATTCTGCAGCAGAAGACTTTGAACATATTTTGTCAAAAAATAGAAAATCTCTATAATTGAATGGATAACCTATGACTAACAGTGGAAAACATTGTTGCAAAAGGAGAAACTGCTCGTTTTGAAAGCGTCAGAAAGCATCTATATGAGGGAAAGGGTTAATACAGGTTGGACTGTACACTCAATACTGTTTTATGCTACTAGAAGGGGAAGTATAATAATGGTATTGGGATTGTCAACTGAAATTTAGGCCAAACACTTTTTGTTATTTTTATATGTCTTTTAATGTTATTTTAATAGCAACTATTTTACATAAATTCGCTTTTTCCCATCTTTCAATTTTGTGTATAAGCAGAGTAGTACCCAAAGTCATGATATTTATCTAAAATTCAAAGGGAGATAAAGATTAAACTGTTTCCCACATACAACAACAACTCTGTAGCAGACAACTTTGAAAACTTTTAGGCAAAAATATAGAACACATTGTAATTTTTTCTTTAACCTAAATGTTTTCAAAAGTAATCTGCTGCAGATGCTGTGTCTAAATGTGGGAAAGTCGAGGAAAAAGTCCTGTTTTCTTTGAGTACTCAGTGCCTGTGGGTTTACCTTGTGTTTACAGGTTAACCCTTTCCCTCATAGGACAATTCTGCAGGAGACGACTTTAAACATATTTTGTCAGCAAATTGTAGTTCTCTATAATTAAATGGATAACCTAGCTATGACTAAAAGTGGAAAACATTGTGGCAAAAGGAGAAATTGCTCGTTTTGAGCAATTTCTTCTTTTGTCACTATGTTTTCAAAAAGCCATCTACTGCATAGGCATCAGAAAGCGTCTGTATGAGGGAAAGGGTTAACCCTTCATACATACAACAAATTTGCAGCAGAAGCCTTAAAAAACAATTGGTAAAAATATAGTAACTCTCTGTAAATGAAATAACAATTATAAAATAAAGTTGAAGACATTGTGGCAAAATGACAAATTGCTTGTTTTAAGCAATTTCCCATTTTGTTATGTTTTCAAAAGTCATCTGTTGCAGAGGCGTCAAAAGGCATCTGGGAGTGGGAAATGAGCCACATAAAATGGAGCTGATCTTTAGATTTGTTTTTTATTAATCATGATTAAGATACGACTTCATACTCTCTTTTTGTTGTCATAACTTTTCTGCAGATGCGTAATGGATGTTTGTATGACTTGAAAGTGAACATTGAGGACCTTGATCAGACTGTGCAGGAGTGCTGCTGATCATGAATTCATGTGGGTCCGTTTCACCATGTTATAACTTTATTTTAAACGAGTAGATAGTGCACGCACATAATTTATGGTCATTTTTTATATTTTCTTTATATTTATTAGATTTTTAAGTGTTTTTACAAATAACAATTATTAGCCCACCTGTGTATTTATTGACATTACAGTGAAATCCTCTTTGTTGCCTACCCAGCCCTCAATTAGTGACACGTTTCTTGGTCCCATATCCTATTTCACCTCTAGACCATTTTTAAAGCATTTGCATCCAGCGTAGATATAGACCAGCCACTGTATCTGTTCAGTCTGATCTGTGTCTCACAGAGATAATTCTTTGAGTACCTGGCATACGGTTAAATGGAGATGAAAGATAAACATAATCTGTGTTCTTAGATTGATTCACCGATTGATGTTCTTTACTTCTTTCAACAATTTTTCAGTTATATCACAGCATTTCCTGCGTAGGTTACCATTGCTACTGGTCAATTTATCCTGCAGCAGCCATTCAGTCGTAATACTTACCGGTACCGTGCAACTCAAGCGTGTTATTGGAAATCAAACTGTAATGTATTTGCATCCAGTGTAGATATAGACCGGCCACTGCATCTGTGCAGTATGATCTGGCTCTCACTGAGACAATTCTTTGAGGACCTGACATTCTATTATATGGAGTTAAAAGAGAAACAGAACTTGTGATCTGTAAAAACCAATCGTATGTCATTTGAAACTAGTGTAGAATCAGACTAGCCAGTGCATCTGTGCAGTTTGATATGGCTCTGCACGGTTCACCAATTAGTCATAAAATTCTATTCAGATAATGGTTTAATTTCTTTTCGGCAAAACTGTAACAGCTTGAAATATTTTCAAAGCATGTTCTTTCATTTAGATTTATTCATATTTTTTCATGCAATATTTATGTATTTGTTTCGACCTAGTAGTAATGAATCTATTTTTAATTTTCCTTTTTATTATAAAATGTATTTAACAAATCCAATAATAAATAAAGCATGTTTTTCTTGCCTTCAATCTGCTTCTAATGTTATGATGTTCTCTAATAGAGAGTTCTTATGCCTCAGTTGTGGTCAACGTTTGTGGAGAATGGGGAACAATTTCATTTTAAGCTATTTCCCCTCTTCCCATAGTTTCATTTCATCTTCCCATTTCATAGTTGGCCCTCTACCAAAATTGTACGAATGGTTTTGACCAATTAACAAAATGGCTACCACAGCTAAGGATAAAACTATCTTAAAAATAAACCAATCCCTCCTTCCTAAACAACTGGCCTTATTTCAAAATATTTTTATATGAATATGATCCTTCTTAGCTTACCCTCAACATAAATTGTTTAACCCTTTCCCCCATATATATGACAATTCTGAAGCAGACGACTTTGAACATAGTTTTGTCAAAACATAGAAAATCTCTCAAATTGAATGGATAACCAACCTATGACAAAAAGTGGAAAACATTCTGGCAAACGGAGAAATTGCACGTTTTGTGCAATTTCTTCTTTTGTCACTATGTTTTCAAAAAGCTGTCTGCTACAGAGGCGTCAGAAAGCGTCTATATGAGGGAAAGGGTTAAATCATTCCACTCTGCTGCAAATTATGATCACCAAATCTAAAAATAGAATAAAATAATCTTAAAACATTTTCAAAACTACTTGGCCAATTTCAAAATAAGCTCACTGAAGTGTTCATTCAGTGGCCCTCTACCAAAAATGATTAAACCGTTTTGCTCTGAGGCACAAGATGACCAAAGAGCTAAAAATAGAAAAATCTTTAAAGGTTGTCTCCAAGAAAAATGGCCGAAATCTAAAAATAAATCCTTAAGTGGCCTGCTACCAAAATAGTTCAAACATGTCCCTTCTGCTACAGTAAATGGCAACCATAGCTAAAATATCTTTGAATGATATTTCCATTTCCTTTTGACCAATTTCAAACAAATGTTCCTGAAGTAGCCCTCTATCAAAAGTGTTCAAACCATTCTGCTCTGTTGCACAAGATGGCTGCTAGAGCTTAAATCAAAAAATCTTTAAATAGCATCTTTCCCTCTTTAAATATAGAAATCGTATATCTCAGGTGAGCGATACAGGACCATCATGTTTCTCTTGTTACAAAAACACTTTTACAAATTCTTTCAAGCTAGCTGAAATTTGTTAACTTTTTAAATTTGCTGTTATAAATTATAAAATTTACTATATTATTACACTGTTGTACTTAATAAACTATTGATTTAAGTTGTGATTTTTGTTTGACACATTACCTCCTTATAGTGTGTCACTGATTCAAGGGTGCCATGTTTATGATCCAGTATGTGCCTTAACAGGACCGTAGGGTAAAGTGTCCTACCAGAACCAAACAAATCACTTTAGAGGAATCAATTTAAGTTAAAGTGCTCTTCCAGAACCAGAGGAATCACATAAGGGAAATGTGCCTTTCCAGAACCAGAGGAATCACATAATGGAAATGTGCTCTTCAAGAACCAGAGGAATCACATAAGGGAAATGTGTCTTTCCAGAGCCAGAGGAATCACATAAGGGATAAGTGCCTTTCCAGAACCAGTGGAATCATATTAGGGAAATGTGCCTTTCCAGAACCAGAGGAATCACATAAGGGAAATGTGCCTTTTAGAGCATAAAAGCCCTGCAAATAGTTGCCAATGTACATGTATTAAGGCTTATCAACATGACTTGAAGGAATCTGGTACAGGGTCACCCAGGGAATATTTCTAAAAATTCGCCACAAGATTTAACTATAGCCAAATTATATGGAGCAAAACAACCCAGACTGTCATGTTTTCGACTAATCTTCATGATTTGAAGGCATCTCGTAGACAGTCTGCAGAGGAACATTTCTTATTTGAAAATACGCCAGATATATCAGGCAGAACAGCCTGTCTGTGTGTGGCCATGTTTTTAAAGAATCAAAATGTTCTACAAAATAATTTGAAAAACAGCCAAATAGTTATGGAGATGTTCAAAACCTTTTTTTTTTGTTATTGTCATGGAAATCAGAATTCTGTTTGGATCCCTAAAAAATGAAGGAATTGAGGACTGTTGAGATGATGCTGCCTCAGAAGTTTCAAGCTGCCAAGGCAAAGAATGCGGTTTTTAACAGCACATTACCTATATTTGAACTATATTGAAGAAGCCATGTCTTAAGCCTTTCCCTCATATGACAATTATGCAGCAGACGACTTTGAATGTATTTTGTTAGAAAATCTCCATAATTGAATGGATAACCTATGACAAAAAGTGGAAAACATTGTGGCAGAAGGAGAAATTGCACTTTCTTCTTTTGTCACTATGGTTTTTTTTCAAAAAGCAGTCTGCTGCAGAGGCATCAGAAAACGTCTATATGAGGGAAAGGGTTAACGGATCATATCATCAGAATAATTTCATCAATCTTAGTAGAGGGTCACCCAAGGAACATTTGAGAAAAAAAGTGGTCTCTAGTGTTAACAAGAGGGCCATGAGGCCCTGGAATCGCTCACCTGAGAATGGGCTATTTAAGACATAACTCTCTCATGCTCAAGCCAAACATGTGGCTTCCAGAGTGTTAACAAGATTTCCCTTAAATTTTGTCTAGTGACCTAGTTTTTGACATGACATGACCCATATTTGAGCTTGGCCTAGATATCATCAGGACAAACTTTCTGAAAAAGTTTCAACATGCTCAAGTTTAAAATGTGGCTTCCAGTGTTAACAAGATTTTCCTTCAATTTGGCCTAGTGACCTAGTTTTTGACCGGACATGACCCATATTCGAACTTGGCCTAGATATCATCAAGACAAACTTTCTGACAAAGTTTCAACATGCTCAAGTTTAAAATGTTGCTTCCAGAATGTCAACAAGATTTTCCTTCAATTTGGCCTAGTGACCTAGTTTTTTACCCGACATGACCTATATTCAAACTTGGCCTAGATATCACTAACACAAACATTCTGACAACATGCTCAAGCCAAAAATGCGGCTTCAGGAGTGTTAACAAGATTTTCCTTAAATTTGACCTAGTGACCTAGTTTTTGACCCCACATGACCCAGTTTCGAACTTGGCCTAGAGTTGATGGAGATTTATGTTCTGATAAACTTTCATAACGATTGGATGCAAAATGTTGCCTCTAGAGTAGTAACAAGCAAATGTTGACGACGGACAAAAGGCGATCACAATAACTCACCTTGAGCACTACGTGCTCTGGTGAGCTAACAAGATATTTCTAAATATTGGCAAAGTAACCTAGTTTTTGACCGGACATAACCAATGTTCAACCTTAGCCTTTTTATCATCAAGACAAATATTCTGACAAAATGTCAACATGTTCAAGTCAAAAAGGCAGTTTCTAGAGTGTAAACAAGATTTTTCTACAATTTGACTTAGTGACCTATCTTTTTTACCTGATTTGACCCATATTCGAACTTGACCTAGATATCATTTAGACAAACATTCTGACAAAAATTCAAGCTGCTCAAGCAAAAAAAATTGCGGCCACTCAAGTGTAAACAAGATCTTCCTTCAATTTGACCTAGTGACTTAGTCTTTGACCAAATATGGCCCTTATTCGAACTTGAGACCAAGATATCATTAATTAAATACAAACATTCTGACAAAATGTCAAGCTGAGGCCTTTAGTGTTAACAAGATTTTCCTTTAATTTGGCCTAGTGACCTACTTTTTGACCCGACATGACTCATATTCGAACTTGGCCTACATATCATCAAGACAAATATTCTGATAAAGTTTCAACATAACTGAGTGTTGACATAGTGACCTAGGTTTTGACCAGACATGACCCACATTTGATCGACAAATGACGAACAAAAGGCGATCTCAATAACTCACCTTGAACACTTCATGCTCTAGTGAGCTAAAAAGAAATGAACACCAGATTACAGCACATATTTTTTTAATCATGAAATTACAGAGTAATAACAAATAAATTAGCAAATACATGAAATCATACCATAATGTGATATCAACTGTTCAATCCGCCTTGGATTTTAATATATCTGCATCAGATAACTTTGAAAACAATCAATGGCCATGTGACATAGTGCATTATTTCTTTACTCTACATTACTTGGTACTCTCTACCCTAAACATTGGTTTTTCACTTGTCATATGATATCATTTACCCTTTCCCACATACAAGAAATTTGCAGTAGATGACTTTGAACATATTGTCAAAAAATTTGAAAAGCTATATAACTAAATGGAAAATCAATGACTAAATGTGGAAAACATTGTGGTAAAAGGAGAAATTGCTTATCATAAACAATTTCTTCTTTTGCCACAATGTTTTCAAAAGTGTTATGCTTCAGAGGTGTCAGAAAGCATCTGTATGAGGGGAAGGGTTAATCAAATGATTTAAATTTAGGAACAGGCTATCAATTAATATGTTAAGTGTTTCATACTATCATCAGCTATCCCCTTTTTTATTTTGATGACACTAGATTTTACCTGGACCAATTGACTTTTAACCCTTTCTCATAAACACAAAATCTCCTTCAGATTACTGAAAACATCTAAGCAAAATTATGGAAACTCTATAAAAACATAATTATCCTCTGTGATCAGTTGAAAAATTGTAACAAAATTTGTCCGATTCAGACGTGTCAAAATGTGTCTGCAATGGGAAAGGGTTAAAAAGAAACAAATATGAGATTGAAGGTTCAAGGGTAAAATAAATCTGTTCATATAATCAACACAGTCCAAGTGTAGGCATCCCTATGTGTCATCCTGCAAAAGCCGCAGACACAAAAAATGGTTAGTTGATGATGGTTATTCTAAATACCTGCCATGGGGACTATATATCAAACTATGTTTACAGAGGACTAGATAAGGTGGAGCGAACTGGTCTTTTCCCATCAATATCTCCCTTATGACTCCACTAAAACCTATGTTGTGGGTACTCAAAAGAATCGTCTCACTGAGACGATTCTTTTGAGTACCCACAACACAGGGTTAGAGTGTCAAATAAGGACTTGGGGATGTGAAATATTCATCTTACCTAGAGCTCTGATGTAATGTTAAATGTTTATCAAATATATTTTCAGAATCATGACCCTTGAAAACATACTAAGGAACAAAAGCTGATATTTGATTTAGGTAGATTCGAAATTAAACTTTCAGAAAAGAAACAAACTTTTCCCATGTTTGAATATATGATATTTATATTCAGTCCTCCTCTGAACAGGTATCAAAAGTCATCCTTATCCAGGGAAGATTTAAGTGAAAACAAAAAGTAAATGTATATGTAGTCATTCATACTGCCTACAAGGCATTTACCTCTTACTCAAAAAAGAAATCATTCATCACGATTGGCAAATAATAGAATCAAGACTGAGTTGAGCCTATGCATATACAGTCTGACCAGAGTCTATTTGCCTAAACTAAGAAGTGTAGTTCTACTGGCTTTTTTTTCCAACCACCTAAACACTTTCCCATATGCATTTGAATGCATCTGTAGCAGACAACTTAAGAAAACATTGCTGCAAAAGGAGAAATTGCTCCTGATGAGAAATTTCTCCCATTGTCAAAATGTTTTCAGCTCTAATCAATTACTTTATTTTTTATTCATAGATATTTTTCCAAGAATTAGATGTTTTCAAAGTTGTCAGCTGCAGATTCATTGTATGTGAGAAAGGGTTTATATGGTGAGAGAATGTGTTTTACAATTAAGGCTGCTTTTTGCCCAATAGGATTCATATCCATTAAAATGTCTATGGCAATCATTAATATTAAAGACAAGTATAGCAAAATCATCCTCATATAAAATTGATATGAAACTTTAATTACAAATGTAGAGATATATTGTATGTAATACAATTGTATCAATTTGATGATGTGTCATTTTAGTACAATATGTACAAACTTTTACAGGTATTTACAAATGTTTGACATTTTGCATTTAAAATGTTTCATAACAATTTAATTTCCTATATGGTAATTTCCAAACCTTTGGATCACTAAATTGGATCAAACATCTTGTCTGTCATCATAATGTATATTAACCCTTTACCATATATAGACGCTTTCTGACGCCTCTGCAGAAGACGACTTTTGAAATTAAATAATTATACTATCATTTTATATAGCTTTTCTATATTTTGGTCTTGATAGTTACAAAGTCATCTGCTGAAGATTTATTGAATATGGGGAAGGGTTAACTGACACACTAGAATTAGCCAACTTCTGTTTTTTTATCACCAAAATGATTAACCCTTTCACACATGCAAACATTAAATTTTTGCCGCAGTGTTTTCAATTATAAAAAAAAAAATCTGAGGCATCTTGTGGGAAAGGGAAAATCACATCTTCAAAACTCAGATAAGGCTGTATCTATCTGCCAAATAGGTCTTAGCTTTTTCCCTATAACATATGAATTTGCAAGATAACATAAAAAACGATGTTCTACGCCCTATATATATATAAGCAGTGCCCTAGGAAAAACCAGGCCTAATACGGAATATTCTATCAGCTTATTTTTGGATCATCCTTTCTATCCGAATCTGCCCTGTTTGCAAGAAACATCTGAATCAACACATATCACAAAGATTTAGGTGTTTTTCCTAGAACACTACCCTAAATCTGTGAAGATTATATTCTTTGTTCCCATCATAAACTTACAATGTGTAGAGGGAAAATAGAGAAATGCAGTCAGACCGACTATTGAATGTCAAGAGATCCCTCCAATCAGAACTTAAATGTTAAAGTTAAGACATCTAACAGTATGAAGTCGTTCTACCACTTTAAAGTCTAGACTAGAAAGATATCTATTTCAGAATGATGTAAATGCCCCTTTACACATGAATATAAGCCTTCAAAATTATATGATCCAGTTTAGATTCTCATCAGTCTAAGCATATAGGATCATCTGTACTGTTAATCATCCTGTCAACATAGCATTAAAAATTATTCTAGTAGAGAATTTAACCCTTTCCCACACATAGACACATTTTGGTGCATCTCAAGCAAACAACTTTGGAAAACATGGTGAAAAAGGAGAAGTTGCTCATTATGTTTTCAACTCTTTTCAAATTCCTATAGTTTTGTCTTAACCTTTTCCAAGTCATCTACTATAGAATAGTTTTATGTGGGAAAAGTTAAACACTGTTTAAACTGTAGGAATGTGTCGGCTTATCTTGAACTACACATGGGGCGAAATCTCCGAAGACCCATTTTCCTACATTGATGCTCATATCTAGGCAGAATTATTGTGAATGAGATTCAACAAGAACATATATAACAAAACCTAAACCTTTAACCCTTTCCCTTTGCGGCAGACAGCTTTTTGAAAACATGGCGACAAAAAAAACAAGAGGCCCAAGAGGGCCAGTATCGCTCCACGGCCATAAGGCAAAAATAAAATCTCCAAACAGCCCTGCCCCGTGGTGGCTATTTTTTTTACCAACCACCATGGCTTAAAGGAATCTTGTAGAGTGTCACCAAAGGAATGTTTCTGCAAAATTATTTGAAAATATGCCTGACACTTTCGGAGGAGAAGATTTTTTAAGTTTTCACTATGGTCATATAAGTCAAAATAGCCCCGCCCTCTGGCGGCCATGTTTTTCGACCAATCAACATGGCTTGAAGGAATCTGATAGAGGGTCACCCAATGAACATTTCTACAAAATTATTTGAAAATCGGCTGAACACTTTCGGAGAAGAAGATGTTTTAAGTTTTCACTATAGCTATATAACGCAAAAAAGCCCCGCCCCCTGGCGGCCATGTTTTTCGCCCAATCAACATTTCTTGAAGGAATCTAATTAAGGTTCACACAAGGAACATTTCTACAAAATTATTTGAAAATCGGCCTGACACTTTTGGAGGAGAAGATTTTTTAAGTTTGCTCTTTAGCCATATAGGCAAAATAGCCCCGCCCTGTGACGGCCATGTTTTTTTACCAATCAACATGGCTTGAAGGAATCTGATAGAGGGTCACCCACGGAACATTTCTACATAATTATTTGAAAATCTGCTGAACACTTTTTGAGAAGAAGATTATTTAAGTTTTCACTATAGCTATATAAGGCAAAAAAGCCCCGCCCCCCTGGCGGCCATGTTTTTCGCCCAATCAAAATTTCTTGAAGGAATCTAATAAAGGGTCACCCAAGGAACATTTCTACAAAATTATTTGAAAATCGGCCTGACACTTTCGGAGAAGAAGAATTTTTAAGTTCTCACTATTTTTTTCTTTCGGTTGCCATGGAAACCAGAATTTTGAATGGATCAAAAAAATTTGAAGGAATTTAGTAGAGGACATTGAGAGGATGCTTCCCATGAAGTTTCAACCAAATTGGCCAAGTGGTTAGGGAGAAGAAGTCGTTTAAAGGAAAAAGTTAACGCACGCACGCACGCACGCACGACGGACAATTCGCCATGACATAAGCTCGACTGGCTTTCAGCCAGTGGAGCTAAAAATTGCTCAAAACAAGAAATTTCTCCTTTTGTCACCATGTTTTCAACTCTATTCAATACATGTTCTTTCATTTAAGAATTTTCTGTGCTTTTACCTAGATGTTTTCAAAGTCGTCAGCTGCAGATTTGTTGTATGTGGAAAAGGGTTAAGCCTTTCCCCGATACAGATGACTTTTGATCAATTTGAAGCAGATTTTGTATAAGGATTGAGGAGAAAGATAGAAAATGCTCACGATTAGCTATTTTACTCTTAGTCCCACTATTTTTTCCTCCGGCTTAATAATAATATCACACTCAGCTTTGAATCTTTTACGTCCTTTTTACAAGAACGGTCTGGAAGAGTCTAAAATTGCATATCAAGCAAAGCGTAACACTCTTTTCCTCATACTACAAATCTCAAGTAGATCTTTGAAACATCAAGGCCAAACTTTTGGAAAATCTCTATAAATGAAAGTATTACTATTGATTAGACTTGGAAAACATTGTGGCAAAAGGAGAAATTGCTCATCATGAGCATTTCTTCTTTTGGCACAATGTTTTCAAAATTTCTCTGGTGGAAACGCTTCTGCAAGTTGGAAATGGTTAAACATCTGTCGAGTCTATCAGATGTGTGTTCAATCCCATCCACACGAAGATCTGTTGTATGGGGGAAGGGTATTACATAATGTACAGATAAATTTAGTTACAGAACCAGACACCAAGATAAGGGGGTGAAATCATCGTAACTCCATATCTCTCTTTATTACTAAACAAAACCTAAAGTGGTTGGTAATCAAAGAATTGTCTCAACATAAGAGTTTAGAATGCAAATAATGATTTAGATGCATGAAATACACCCCTAGTCTAGAGCTCGGAGTGCCATGATCAGTTTTTACACTGTAGAAAGCCCTATAGAACATATACAGGTAATAGTAACAACTTCAAACAACCGTCGTAGCATTATCTTGTAACAATTCACCTGATATCAGATATTTCTATAGTCATCTGTTTTGAAAACATCAAATCAGTAAGAGTATGTTACCCTTGGAATTTATTTAAAAAAAACAGAAATTACTGGTTCTTAAGCGGTAATTTCTTCTTTTTCCATAACATTTTGAATAATCTTAACCCTTTCCCTTATATAGACACTTTCTGACGCCTCTGCAGCAGACAGATTTTTAAAAACAGTGACAAAAGGAGAAATGGCTCAAAACGAGTAATTTCTCCTTTTGCCACAATGTTTTCCACTTTTAGTCATAGGTTATCGATTCAATTATAAAGATTTTCTATTTTTTGACAAAATATGTTCAAAGTCATCTGCTGCAGAATTGTCGTATGTGGAAAAGGGTTAAGACTTCTACTGCATGGGCAGTAAATCTCGCATTTATCAGGTGAACTGTTTAATTCATGCTACCAACAATCCTTTTGCATGAAGTTGAAATGAAACGAAACAAAACAAACAAGAGGGCCATGAGGCCCTGGAATCGCTCACCTGAGAATGGGCTGTTTAAGACATAACTCTGGCCATAAATGGCAATATCATCAAGACTAACTTTCTGACAAAATTTCAAGCAGCTCAAGTCAAAAATGTGATCTCTATAGTGTTAACTAGATTGTTCTACAATTTGGCCTAGTGACTCGAACTTACAAGTGACCTAGTTTTTGACCGGACATGACCTATATTCGATGGCATAGATATTATCAAGACAAACTTTCTGACAAAGTTTCAACATGCTCAAGTTTAAAATGTGGCTTCCAGAGAGTTAACAATATTTTCCTTACATTTGGCCTAGTGACCTAGTTGTTGACCCGACATGACCCAGTTTCGAACTTGGCCTAGATTTGATGGAGATATATGTTCTAATAAACTTTCATGAAGATTGGATGCAAAATGTTGCCTCTAGAGTGTTAACAAGCAAATGTTGACGACGGACGACAGACAAAAGGCGATCACAAAAACTCACCTTGAGCACTTTGTGCTATGGTGAGCTAAAAATCACTTGTATACTATTCATGCAACTACGACTGTTTTACACGCTTTCTAGGTGGGCCCAGAGGCGGACTTTGTTGACTTGCAAGTGCACGGAACGCATCCGCTATCAAATGAGGATGACTTGTGATCAGGGTTTTCCACCCTTGCGTTTCCATAACATCTGTAGCATGACTGAAAAACAAAAAGTTTTATGTATATATTTATAAGGGCTATTCCAGTAAAACATATGTCCCACCCCAGGAAGGCACTTTCAAAATTGACCAACCCCCTTCAGAAGTTTATTTGACTAGAAAAGAACCCCCTTTAGAATATTTTCTGAGCAAATTCGGACCCCCTTCAGAAGTTTATATTTTTTGTTGCAAATTTCAACCCTCAATAGCAGTTTTGTCGGACTTCTGATTAGGACTTACTATAAGTGTATTCATGGTCCAACAGTAAGTTTCTGCTCTTGCATCGTAAGTAAAGATGTTGATTCTGACAGGAATTAAAATACACATGAATTTGTATTGAGGTTTAAGACTGATTTTCAACATCTTTGGTCATTTAAAGGCGGTCAGTTATCCATACCCTCTGTTCCTGGAAGACCCAGTACTAAGCCAAACCCTAACAACTGACAGTTTCCTCAACTAAATCAGAGGCGGAGGCCTCGAACTCGGAACCTTCAGGTTACTAACCTAGAATATTACCAACCACGCCACAAAGGCCTTCATTAAGATATTTCAAATTAAATTTGAACAAGAAAATGTGTCCATGGAACACAGATGCCCCAGTCGACAGTCAGATGAACAAATGTAGGGTCACAAATAGCTTTATTCAACAATTAAACAAAATAACTTTTTTCCGATTTTCAGTACCATACTTTGATCGTATCTCGAAAATTTTTCTTCAAACGAATTCTGTACACTACGTTTGAGAAATATATTATGTGGTTAAAACAAAGCGGTTTTTCTTCATCGGGCAGTCTGTCTGTCACAGTGATTCAGATTGCAACTCGGTCTTTTAAGACAGCTGTCCTAAATGTAAAAAAAACACCAGGCCATTTTGTCCTAAACTTAAACAAGAGGGCCATGATGGCCCTGGATCGCTCACCAGATTTTTCTTTTCACTATAGCAATATAAGCCCTGCCCCCTGGTAGTTTCCTACCTTGGCTTGGCTTGAAAAAATCTAAGAGGGTCACCCTAGGAACATTTCTAGTAAATCTTTTGAAAATAGATCAGACACTTTCGGAGGAGAAGATTTTTTAAGGTCCACTATATCCATATAAGGCAAAATAGCTCCGCTCCCTGGAGGCCATTTTTTTATGACCAATCAAAATGGCTTCAAGATATCTGATGGAGGGTCACCCAAGGAACATTTCTACAAAATTATTAAACAAGAGTACCGCGGTACATAATACGCCCGTCAGGAACTTCTTTACAAATATTCTAAGTCCAAAAAGGGGCATAACTCATTCAAAAATTGACGAAATCCCAGGAAATATGAACTTGATCTGTGACACATCACTACAAAGCCTTATACAAAATTTCAGCTCAATAGCTCAAAGTATGTAGGAAAAAAGTGTGGTAAACCCGAACGGACGGAGGGACGGAGGGAGGGACATGTATGACCATACCATAATACGTACCGTTTTTAAGAAACGGTCGTATAAAAATCGGCCTGACACCTTTGGAGGAGAAGATTTTTAAAGTTTTCACTATAGCCATATAAGCCGAATTAGAGTTAAATGATAGAGGGTCACCCAAGGAACATTTCTACAAAATTATTTGAAAATCGGCCAGACATTTTTGGAGAAGAAGATTTTTTAAGTTTTCACCTTAGTCATATAAGTCAAAATAGCCCCGCCCCCCTGGCGGCCATGTTTTTTGACCAATCAACACAGCTTCAAGGAATCTGATAGAGGGTCACCCAAGGAACATTTCTAAAAAATGATTTGAAAATCTGTCAACCAGTTTGGCAGAAGAAGAATTTTGAAGTTTTTTTCATTTCGTTGCCATGGAAACCAGAATTCTGCATGGATCCCAAAAATTTGAAAGAATTCTGGTGAGGCCATTGGGAGGATGCTTTCTGTGAAGTTTCAGCCCAATTGACCCACTGGTTACTGAGGAGAAAAAGTTGCCGGACAAAAGGCGATCACAATAACTCGCCTTGAGCAAAGCTCAGGTGAGCTAAAAATTCAAACCCAGAAAGGCCACTTTTAGATGCGCTTTCCAAACTTACACTTACTGATGAACACCTATTAAAAATCTGCAGCAATATTGAAAACCTTTTAGAATTACAGTTAATATACTAACAGGTTAAGAAAACATTGTGGCAAAAGGAGAAATGAGCAATTTATTCTTTTCCACAATGTTTTCAAAAGTCTTCTTCAGGTGACTGTCTAGCTTGTATTTTAAACTTATTTAGTGTTAAGCTGGAGTGAATTATTGTAATTTTCTCTTTAAACTATATTTAAACATAAGTAAAGAGGGAAGAGAAAAAGTCATCTAATTGACTGTGGTTTCAGAGGAAAATGAAGCATTTCCACTATGTGACAGGTGATATACCTGGACAGTCTAAAATGTTTAAAAATTCAAGCAGGCTTGTATATTTATGATGTGGGGGATTCTCTTCTTTTTTTTAGACCAAAAAACGTTTTGAGTGTCTTGTAAATTATGGCCTTTTCATTTTCGCTGCTGGCCTTTATCACAACTTGTTCAAAGTTTGGCAGCAGATTTGCACAAATCACAGAGGCCTTATAGTTTTTGCTGTCTGCGTGCCTCTTTAATGTACTGGTCCGAAAATAGGAAGTCCCGTCTGTCAATGCATTTTTTATATGTTGTGTGCACAAATTGTAGCCGTTTTTCTGCATTGAAATATGCTCAGCCAGAAATTTTGAAACGCTCTAGACGATTTGACAGGCAAATCAGGTACAGTACTTATTGAGGAGTTGGGCATTTGTTCTTAATCGGCTGAATTTTGATTATTTTTTCCGTTTTAATGCTTGTCGACGCGTTATTTTTCCGAAAAAAAAAGCGATTGTCGAAAATGTTTTCGTTCCGACATTTTGAAAGGGTTTAATCCGGGTTCTTAAAAGAGGCCCTACGATTGGCTGATATTTAATGAGCCAGCCAATGAAATCAAGTTTTACATCAATGATCATTAGACGCTTTACATGTAGTATACTTTAATGCATTGTAACTGCTATGAAGCGCGTACGTAACTCGACAAAACGCTTTTTGTTTATTATGAATCAAAATGCGTCTACTGCACATGATATTTTTCAGTTGGCTTCGCGGAGATTAACTCTAGCGATGTCATATTTCCGATGCCCGACGCCAATCTGATTCTGAATCTCTGCAGTCAATATAAATGAGCAGATACGGACAGAGGCAAAAAAGAAAATGATGCCCCCCTTTAGAAGCGAAATTGGACTTTTCACCACCCCCTACAGTAGCAAATTAAGAAAAAGACCTTCCCCCTACAGAATTTTTTTATTTTGCCGTCCTGGGGTGGGACATATGTTCAACTGGAATAGCCCTAACTAGAAAGGTTGTTTTTATGAAAAAACATATGTCTCCCCATTGCAGTTTGTCAATGACTATTAAAATATTGAACAAGGGGAGATTACTTTGCAACGAAGTAGCCCAGAGTTATAATTCTTGCAAGGTGCACAACTTCACATTGCCATCTATCTATATTCCAAGTTTCAATAAATTCCTTTAAGTACTTTCTTAGTTCTGCTCTGGAGAAAGTTTACACTATTAAAATATTGAACAAGGGGAGATAACTCATAATTATTGCAAGGTGCACAACTTCACATTGCCATCTATCTATGTTCCAAGTTTCAATAAATTCCTTCAAGTAGTTTCTGAGTTCTGCTCTGGACAAAGTTTACACTATTAAAATATTGAACAAGGGGGAGATAACTCATAATTATTGCAAGGTGCACAACTTCACATTGCCATCTATCTATGTTTCAAGTTTCAATAAATTCCTTCAAGTAGTTTCTGAGTTCTGCTCTGGACAAAGTTTACACTATTAAAATATTGAACAAGGGGGAGATAACTCATAATTATTGCAAGGTGCACAACTTCACATTGCCATCTATCTATATTCCAAGTTTCAATAAATTCCTTCAAGTAGTTTCTGAGTTCTGCTCTGGACAAAGTTTTCACAATTAAAATATTGAACAAGGGGGAGATAACTCATAATTATTGCAAGGTGCACAACTTCACATTGCCATCTATCTATGTTCCAAGTTTCAATAAATTCCTTCAAGTAGTTTCTGAGTTCTGCTCTGGACAAAGTTTACACTATTAAATATTGAACAAGGGCAGATAACTTTGCAACAAAGTGGCCCAGAGTTATAATTCTTGCAAGGTGCACAACTTCACATTGCCATCTATCTATGTTCCAAGTTTCAATCAATTACTTCAAGTAGTTTCCGAGTTCTGCTCTGGACAAACAAAAGTTAAGAAGAAGAAGAATAATAACTAGAGATTGTAACTGTAGCAACAGTTACGAACGATTCCCTTGCCATTTTATTGAACAAGGGCAGATAACACAATGGCCCAGAGTATTCGGTAATGCGCTAATACACTTGCGAAAGTACTACTACTTGATTAGGGACACATGTACTAAGTTTCAAGTCTGTATCACTTGTCGTTTTTGAGTTATACAAGTCCGAAAAATCGACCAATCAGAAACGACTATTCGGTCATGCGCTAATACACATGCAAAAGTAGTACTACTTGATAAGAAACACCTGTACTAAGTTTCAAGTCTCTATCACTTGTCGTTTTTGAGTTATACAAGTCCGAAAAATCGACCAATCAGAAACGAGTATTCGGTCATGCGCTAATACACATGCAAAAGTAGAACTACTTGATAAGAAACACATGTACTAAGTTTCAAGTCTCTATCACTTGTCGTTTTTTAGTTATACAAGTCAGAAAAATCGACCAATCAGAAACGAGTATTCGGTCATGCGCTAATACAATTGAGAAAGTAGTACTACTTGATTAGAATCACATGTACTAAGTTTCAAGTCTCTATCACTAGTCATTTTCGAGTTATACAAGTCCGAAAAATCGACCAATCAGAAAACGAGTATTCGGTCAAGCTCAAATACACATGAGAAAGTAGGTCACTTGATTGGGAACATTTGTACTAAGTTTCAAGTCTCTATCTCTTTTCGTTATCGAGTTATACAAGTTCAAATCACCCAATTATTAAAAAAATGAAAAAGGGGAGATAACTTTGCAAAAAAGTGGCCCAGAGTTATAATTCTTGCATGTTGTACAACTGCATAGTGCCATCTATCTATGTTCCAAGTTTCAATAATATCTGACCATTCGTTCACAAGATATCGCTCTGACAAAAATTGATTAAAATATTGAAAAAGGGGAGATAACTTTGCAAAAAAGTGGCTCAGAGTTATCATTCCTGAAAACTACACAAGTTCACATTGCCATCTATCTATGTTGCAAGTTTCGATCAATTCCATCTAGTAGTTTATGAGTATTGCTCTGGACAAAAATTTGGATAGGAGAAAGAAAATAATAATAATAATAAGAAGAATAATAAAAAACAATAGAAAAACAATACGATTCCCAACTCTGTTGGGGAATCGTAATAATAAGAAGAATAAGAATAACTACAAATACAGCATGTCCCCCCTTTCGGAGAAGGGGAGACATAATTACTTAACCCATTAACTGACATGTACGCCATTTTCAGACTCATCCCAACCTAACTAATTCTTCAGTAAGGTGACTCAAATAACAAGTGTAGTCTTATTGTTTAACACCCTAAACTGTGATATTGTGATATTGACCTCGAAGCGATAAGAATAATGGATAAATGCATTGTGCCCTTTATGCATTCTGGATATCATGAACTTAGCCTAATTTTGTTTTAAAAGTAAACATGTAATTAAGATATTTGCCCTTTGTTTTCAAGTCAATAGATGATGCTTATACTGTGTGGAATCTTTGTTGCCTACTATGCACATACAAAGGATTCTTAAATTAATTATATGGAATATCTCTATAATTGAATGGATAACCTATGACTTAAAGTTGAAAACATTGTTGCAAAAGGAAAAAATGCTCGTCTATATGAGGGAAAGGGATATAAGCCTGATATTGTTACATTTTAATTTGATCTTTTGAATCTTTACTATGACAAAATTACCTTTTTTTTAAGTTACACATATTGCAAAAACCATAGATCATTAATGTAGCCATAATACTTTAGGCATTTATCAATTAAGTAAAGTATATACATTACCTGTTGATGAAATCTATCGCATGTGTTTTTAACTGGTCAGCACTGTGTAAATCTGCGAGGACTAATATCTCACATACATTTTCTATAGTTAGGTTTGAACACAAAGCTTCTTCACACATCACCTTTAATCTATCAAGCGCATACTGAAATGGATAGCAAAGTTAAGCATATGTCATGTTACACATGATTAAAAAAGATCACGGGCATACCGAATTGGATAGCATACACAAACACTAAGTTTACAATGCCATTCAATGACATTCAACTTTCTATACTTCTGCAGATCATGACTCGAAAAGAGGATGGAAAAAAAAGAGAGTCTTTACCCTCTCCCACATTCAACCATTCTGCAGCAGACGACTTTTATAGATAAACAAGAGGGCCATGATGGCCCTGGATCGCTCACCTTAATTATACAATGTACTGCAATGCAAAACACATCAAGACAATTATTCTGAATGCAACCTCCACAGTGTTAACAAGATTTTCCTTCATTTGGCCTAGTGATCTATATTTTACCTGATATGACCCATATTCCAACATGGACTAGATATCATCAAACAACATTCTGACAAAGTTTCAACATTCCAAAAATGTGGCTTCCAGAGTGTTAACAAGATTTTCCTTAAATTTGGCCTAGTGACCTAGTTTTTGATCGGTTAACACCTATATTCGAACTTAACCTAGATATCACTAAAACAAACATTCCGACATAGTTTCATCATGCTCAAGCCAAAAATGTGGCTTTCAGAGTATTAACAAGATTTTCCTTATATTTGGCCTAGTGACCTAGTTTTTGACCGGACATGACCAATATTCAAACTTGGCCTAGATATCATCAAGACAAACTTTCTGACGACATTTCAACATGCTCAAGCCAACCATGTGGCTTCCAGAGAGTTAACAAGCTTTTCCTTCAATTTGGCCTAGTGACCTAGTTTTTGACCCAGCATAACCCATATTCGAACTTGACTTAGATATTTTTAAGACAAACAATGTGACAAAATTTCAAGCTGCTGAAGCAAAAAATTCGGCATCCAAAGTGTTAACAAAATTTTCCTTCAATTTGGCCTAGTGACCTAGTTTTTGACCCGGCATGACCCATATTCGAACTTGGCCTAGATATCATTCAGCTCAACATTCTGAACAAATTTCAAGCCGCTGAAGCAAAACATGCGGCTTCTACAGAGTTAACAAGATTTTCCCTCAATTTGGCCTAGTGACCTAGTTTCTGACGCAATATGACCTATATTTGAACTTGACCTAGATATCTTTAAGACAAAACATTCTGACCAAATTTCAAGCTGCTGAAGCAAAAAATGCGGCATCCAAAGTGTTAACAAGATTTTCCTTCAATTTGACCTAGTGACCTAGTTTTTGACCCAGCATAACCCATATTCGAACTTGACTTAGATATTTTTAAGACAAACATTCTGACAAAATTTCAAACTGCTTAAGCAAAAATTGCGGCCTCTGGAGTGTTAACAACATTTTCCTTCAATTTGACCTAGTGACCTACTTTTTGGCCCTACGTGACCCATGTTCGGACTTGACCTACACATCATCAAGACAAACATTCTGATAAAGTTTCAACATGATCAAGTTGAAAATGTGGCCTCCAGAGTGTTAACAAGATTTCCCTTTAATTCGACCTAGTGACCTAGTTTTCAAGATTTTATGGAGATGAACGTTCTGATAAACTTTCAAGAAGACTGGATGCAAAATGTAACCTGTAGAGTGTTAACAAGCTTAAATGTTGACGACGCACGCCGGACGGACGCCGGACAAAATGTGATCACAATAGCTCACCTTGCACTTCGTGCATAGGTGAGCTAAAAACAGATGACCTAAAAATGAATTCCTGCCTGTCACACAATGCTTTCCACACTAGCATAATTATACTTTCATTTACTAATAGACAGTCTTTCCATACTTTTTAAAATTTGAAATACTCCTAAAATAGCATATCAGGTTAAAGGGTTGTATTGATTCTTGCTCCAAGTAATCCAACCATATAGCATGTGCAACCAATAGAGATCAAGATCAGTGCAGGTTGATAGCCAATGGTAGCCAATAAATCACAGCAGCTTCCGATGACCTTTAACCAGACAGTCTATTAAATCTTTACCAGCACTTGTCAAAAATATCACAAGGCTGGATTTCGAGAGGTAAAGATAATACGTACCTTGTCAGCTGCAGATAATAAATCATCTGCCATTTTGTCTAAATTTGGAGCTTTTCCTGTGTAAATAAATCGAAGCATTTCTCTCATTACTTCATGGTCAACATCTTTGATTTCAACTCGATTCTGAAAAAAGACGAAAAACATTTCAAGGCTTTGCTTACAGAACATTTTGACATGATTACACTACATAACATTTTGAAATCAAAATAGTTTTCTTAAATTAAAAGACCAAAACTTGTTATACATTGTCTATCTGCATTGATGTTGACATAGAACATATCTACAAAGGAAAGATACAAGCAACAATCTGATCTAAAGATTTACTAGTTTCAAACTCCTCAAATGATCTGTGGCCCAAATAATGGAAATTTCTGTAGCAGTTTCCAAACACACAAAATTGCTTACTTAAAAAGTCCTAAGCAGAACAGAACTGAACCAACTCTTTACATTATTTTTAAGTTTTAATTATCTTGACTTAAAGCAAATAATCAAAAGTACATATCAATTAATAACAAGAGGGCCATGATGGCCCTATATCGCTCACCTGACTTAATAGAACTCCAATAGTTTTCACTCTATACATATAAGGAAAACAAGCAACCCCCCTAGTGGCCATGTTTTTCAACGGATCAGATTTATTTGAATAACCTTCGTAGAAGGTCACCCAAGGAACAATTGTGCCAAATCATTTTAAATCAGACAGGTGCTTTTGAACAATTTTTTTTTTAAAGATTTTACAGTACACATATAAGGAAAACAAGCACCGCCCCTGGCGGCCATGTTTTTCAATGGATCGGATTAATTTGAACAATCTTGGTAAAAGGTCCCTCAAGGAACATGTGTGCCAAATTATCTTTAAATCAGGCCAGTACTTTTTGACAAGAAGATTATTAAAGATTTTACAATGCACATATAAGGAAAGCAAGCTCCGCGGAAAAATCGCAACAATCTTGGTAGAGGGTGCCCCAAGGAACATTTGTGCAAAATTATTTTCAAATCAAGCCAGTACTTTTGGACCAGAAGATTTTTAAAGTTTTGGCAATTTTCCCCTTTTTTGATGCCGCAGCAACCAAAGTTCTACTTGGAATTTAATTCTTTGAACAGCTTAAAAAGAGGACCACGTAAGGAACATTCCTGTGAAGTTATTTTTAAATCAGTCCATTGGTTTAGTAGGAGAAGTCATTTGTAGGAAATTATTAACAGAAGACGACGCTGGACGGCGAGTGATCACAAAAGCACTTCGTGCTTTGCTTAGGTGAGCTAAAAACAGCTTACTTGTTTTCTTTCTTCCATCTCATGAGCAAACATTGCATTAAACACCATTGACCTGGCTGGAATGTAAAAATAAGCGTGGTTACTTTGTATGAACAGTTAAACAAAGGTTTCAAAGCTTTTAAATAGCAACTATGAGCAATGTCTGCTTTAACCATGTTTTCAATTCTATTCAATAACTACACTTTCATTTATAGACATTTTCTAAAATAGCCCCTATGTTTTCAAAGCTGTCTACTGCAGATTTGATGTCTGTTGTAAAGGGTTAAACTGATCTTATCATACTAGAATTTATAAACCAGAATATATACTGGTCAACTCAATGCAATATTGATATTCCTAAAATTGGTTTAATATGTACTTATCAAAATTCAAATATGGAATGTGGAAGACAGTGGTGCAGTGTTAGAGCGTACATATAAAGGTCTTGGGGTTCAAATCCTGTGATGAGCGGGTTCTATCTCAGGTATCTTTCCACACAAGCGACACAGTACTGGTTAAGTTTCTAGGAAGCAGACATCAAAGGTGATTAATACAAGCTTCAAGATTGTTTCACAATCAATGTAAAATAAACAAGGTCACCGCAAAGCGGATGCATCCCCTCGGTATTAAATTTAAAAATATGGCCAATGACCTGGATATTAACGTTATGTACCAGAAAACTAATGTTATTTGTCCTTGCCTTTATCAAATTGTTATTAATGTTATGTACCGGAGAACTAAGTGTAATTTGTCCTCGTCTCCGCATTTGGCCTTTGCCAAATGACCCCGCCTTTGCCCATTTACAATCAAAAGGCTTCTAGACCTTGCCATATACTAACTGTATGGCAAGTTTGGTTAAGAAGGATGTTCAGTGTAGAGTGGTCACAAGGTTGTTACGGACGGAAAGTCCAATTTTGACTTTGACCTTGACAATAAATAGGCTTCTAGACCTTGCCATATACTAACTGTATACCAAGTTTGGTTAAGATCAGTCAAAGGATGTTCAGTGTAGAGTGGTCACAAGGTTGTTATATGGAAAATAGTGCAAGTCCAATTTTGACCTTGACCTTGATGCTGTGACCTTGAAAATAAATAGGCTTGTAGACCTTGCCATATACTAACTGTATACCAAGTTTGGTTAAGATCGGTCAAAGGATGTTCAGTGTAGAGTGGTCACAAGGTTGTTATATGGGAAAATAGTCAAAGTCCAATTTTGACCTTGACCTTGACCCTATGACCTTGAAAATAAATAGGCTTCTAGACCTTGCCATATACTAACTGTATACCAAGTTTGGTTGAGATCAGTCAAAGGATGTTCAGTGTAAAGTGGTCACAAGGTTGTTACGGACGGACAGCCCTGTTACTATATATCCCCTCTCAAACTCGGTTTGACGAGGGGATAATAAGTTTAAGCTAAGTTAAACTAAATATATATGAGTCCATCTTTAAAATTCTACATTGAAAAGCTTGTATTATTTTGAATCATCACTACATATTGATTTCCATTTAACCTGGGTCATTGATTACCAGAAATACAACAAACCTGCTAAGATGGCTTTATGGGCTTGAAATTCTCTTCCTCCTATACACAGAGTAACATCACTAAAGGATGATCGTTCAAACAGACTACCCATGTCTTCACTGAGTCGACATTCTGGCACCTTGACTGGCGTACAATTGGACTGACCAGATACATTGACTGTATCCCCAACTACACTCACCTGTAAAGATAGTGATCATAGAAAGTATAGTTTAACATTTTGCCATAATGTATATATGCATCTTGACAACTCTGCAGCAGATGACTTTTGAAAACGTACAGGCAAAAGGAGAAATAAATTGTAATGATCAATTCATCGTTTTGACAAAAAGAAATCATCTCTTTTCAATAAGTATTATTTTTCGATAGTTTCCATTATTTTTCCTTGGTGTATAGAACAAGAGGGCCATGATGGCCCTGGATCGCTCACCTGAATTATTTGAAAATCGGCCTGACACTTTTGGAAGAGAAGATTTTTTTAAGTTTTCACTATAGCCATATAATGCAAAATTGCCCTGCCCACTTGCGGCCATGTTTTTAGACCAATCAACATGGCTTGAAGGAATCTGATAGAGGGTCATCCAAGGAACATTTCTACAACATTATTTGAAAATCTGCCAACCAGTTTGGGAGAAGTTGAATTTTGAATTTGTTTTCATTTCGTTGCCATGGAAACCAGAATTCTGCATGGATCCCAAAAATTTGAAGGAAATCTGGTGAGGTCATTGAGAGGATGCTTTCTGTGAAGTTTCATCCCAACTGACCCACTGGTTAATGGAGAAGAAGTTGACGCATGACGCACGCCGGACAAAAGGCGATCACAATAACTCACCTTGAGCAAAGCTCAAGTGAGCTAAAAATGTCTGCTGCAGATGTGTTGTATGCGGGAAATGATTAACTAAGTTTCCCATGTTTTCTATGGTAGGCTGTATCAGGTAAATGGTTAATTAAGTTTCCCATGTTTTCTATGGTAGGCTGTATCAGGTAAATGGTTAACTAAGTTTCCCATGTTTTCTATGGTAGCATGTATCAGGTAAATGGTTAACTAAGTTTCCCATGTTTTCCATGGTAGGCTGTATCAGGTAAATGGTTAACTAAGTTTCCCATGTTTTCTATGGTAGGCTGTATCAGGTAAATGGTTAACTAAGTTTCCCATGTTTTCTATGGTAGGCTGTATCAGGGAAATGGTTAACTAAGTTTCCCATGTTTTCTATGGTAGGCTGTATCAGGTAAATGGTTAATTAAGTTTCCCATGTTTTCTATGGTAGGCTGTATCAGGTAAATGGTTAACTAAGTTTCCCATGTTTTCTATGGTAGGCTGTATCAGGTAAATGGTTAATTAAGTTTCCCATGTTTTCTATGGTAGGCTGTATCAGGTAAATGGTTAACTAAGTTTCCCATGTTTTCTATGGTAGGCTGTATCAGGTAAATGGTTAACTAAGTTTCCCATGTTTTCTATGGTAGGCTGTATCAGGTAAATGGTTAACTAAGTTTCCCATGTTTTCTATGGTAGGCTGTATCAGGTAAATGGTTAACTAAGTTTCCCATGTTTTCTATGGTAGGCTGTATCAGGGAAATGGTTAACTAAGTTTCCCATGTTTTCTATGGTAGGCTGTATCAGGGAAATGATTAACTAAGTTTCCCATGTTTTCTATGGTAGGCTGTATCAGGTAAATGGTTAACTAAGTTTCCCATGTTTTCTATGGTAGGCTGTATCAGGGAAATGATTAACTAAGTTTCCCATGTTTTCTATGGTAGGCTGTATCAGGTAAATGGTTAACCCTTTCCCACATAACGTAGCTTCTGCAGCAGATGACAAATAAATTATAAAAACATTATCGCAAAAGTAGAAGTTGCTCATAATAAGCAAATTCTCTTTCTCTATAACGTTTTTAATTCTATTCAATAATTAAAAAGTCACTGGTAGAAGCCTATATTCTTATTTGCATGAGATTATTAGGATTAACTAAATGTAAATACCCCAAACTTATAACGGTTGCGATTGTTTGAAAATACTTTATTAATATGATACATTTGAAAAGAATTTCTTGTTTCCAATGTTTTAATTTGTGTTTCATTAACCCTTTCCCTCAGATAGATGCTTTTTGACGCCTCTGCAGCAGACGACTTTTTGAAAACGTAGTGACAAATGAAGAAATTGCTCAAAACAAGCTATTTCTCCTTTTGCCACAATGTTTTCCACTTTTAGTCCTAGGTTATCCATTCAATTATAGAGATTTTCTATTTTGACAAAGTATGTTCAAAGTCGTCTGCTGCAGAATTGTCATATGTGGGAAAGGGCTAACTTTGTATTTCAGCTTATTTACTTGTCCCTGATTAGACTTGTATCAGATGCGTATGCTAAAGTATCATTACAATATCAGCATTAAATAACGTTGATTTCTCTTTTTAATAGTAACTCCACATTACATTTAAGGTGCAAGGGATGTTATTCTTTGTGTAGATTATATAAAATTTTAATGCATGAATCTCTCAAATGGTAAAATGTTTACACTTTTTCTAATCTGCATCATGTAGTCGATAAATGTAGAAACAAAACAATAATGTGTGATTTCAGCTTTCTCTCTGATTGGCTCATTATTTCACAAAGAAATCCTTTCATCTAATATGCTTAAGATTAAGAAGACATTTGATTCAACATCAACAAAACAACTTAAATTTTTTTAAATTAAACAGTTAAATATATTACTTAAATGACAGAAAATATTTCTTTTGCATTTTTCTGCCTAATGGAATTGTATTTTGAAAACTTGCAAAGCACTTTGTTTCTTTTTGAAATTGTTTGACCATATGTACAATGAATATGAATATGAGAACTTCCAAATATGCTCAAAAACCTCATTTTACACACCCTAAAACTGTTAATTATAGGTGTTTTAAGAAGTTTATCGGACCTTAAAAAAATTAAGAAAAGATCAAACTGAGATTTTTATAAACTTTTTTTGAAAGGAATATATAAATGGTTCTTTGGTATCCAATTTATTTCATACTTGACACTTTTAAATTTGTCATTTGACTCACTACAGGTATTTTGCTTGTGCCTTGCATATTGTTTCCGCATTAATGGCACAAGGCCTCTCATCTTAAAAGAATTTTCATCATGAACAGTTTTCTATTTTCATCATAAAACAAGAGCGCCAACTGCAATCAAATACGTCCGTCCTGTTTTTTTGAGACGAAGTATAGTGATAATTGGTTGTACATCAGGCAAATTTAGAGAGCGTACACTGTTAATACAGTTTTGGCCATTTCAAGGGACATACGTGTGGAGTGACTAAGATAACTTTGTAGGTTATCAAACCTGACCAAGATATTCTGCCCATCAACATATTGTCTTAATTTGGTGATGATCAAATAAAATGTATTCCAAGTTACAGCACGGCCAACATAAACTTTATGTTATTTAAGTAATACAAGGGCCATAACTCTGAATAGTCAGGTTATATTGTGAAACTAGTGATACATTCTATAAAACAAGACCAATTTAAGGTAATTTCTATAATTAAAGGGCAATAACTCTCGAGTGACAGGAGCTATATGGCTAGTTATGGGACTTGTCCAAGATATTATGCCAATACACATTCAGACCAAATTTGGTGATGCTTGGACAAAGGCTTCTAATGTTATTGAGCAGACAAGACCAATTTTATGCAATTTCTATAATTAAAGGGCGATAACTCTCGAGAGACTAGAGTGATATGCCTATTTATCGAACTTGTCCAAGATATTATGCCAATACACAATCTGACCATATTTGGTGATGATTGGACAAAGGATTCTAAAGTTATTGGGCGGACAACATACTGGACGCCCACAAGTAAAAGTATAATATGCCCAGTTTTTAAAAAACGGGCGTATAAAAAGTAAGAAAGAATAATCAATTTACATGTTATAGACTATTGGTATGATACAGTTTATGTTAGGAGTAAAGTTTGAAATTATAAATTAAATTAAACTGTTAAGCTGATACGGCACATCAAGGGTGGTCTACTTTGTAAACATAACAGCTGTGAATTTTTTTATTAAAATTATGATGCAAAGTTAATATCATTTTGTGAAAAGGAGAAAACTCATTTAGATTGATTTGTTTTGTTTTTTATCAAATACAGTGAATACATCAATACAACTATACCAGAGACAAGTTGTGAAAACAATGTGGGGGTTAAAGAAATTGGTTTGGGGAATTTCACGTTTTGCTTCCATGATGTCGAACATTTCACTTACCTCACAAAATATTGTTAATTTGTCATCAGGCAATAAACCATTTATATCATCCATAAGGAAATCCCGTCGAATAAATTTCTTGAATCCCCAATCTTTCCCCTGTACAAATCTGTATGCTCTCTGGCTCTCTAAAACAGATAAAGATAGGTACTTATAAGCATTTTGATAACAACTAATATTACTGTACGGTTTAAGAACTGTAAAACAAATGCTTTTGGAGATATGCACTGCACAAAACATCATTGGCAAGCATAATGACATTACAGAGAGGATATTTAACTAACCCTTTCCAACAAACAACCAAGCCTTTGTATCTTAGTTAGTAGCAACGCGGGCTGTCAATCTAAGGGTTGTGAGTTCTTACCCAAGCTCTGCCAACATTCTTTCTGAAGTTTGTATATGTCAATTTGACAAGGGTCACTTGTCTACCACCAATGGAAAAACAGTTTATGTGAAAAGATAACAAGTTGCTTGGAAAGTCTATTATGTTGAATACTTGTTCATGAAAGCCAGGAAGCCAATGGGTACTTGAACTGACCCCTGTGATATGACTGTTGAAAATGGCATTAACCATAAACCATCAAGCAACATACAATCTTGGCAAAAATATGGAAAATCTCTGCAAATTTAAGTATTATGATTTAAAACATTGTGGCCAAAAGAGAAACAGCTTGATGTGAACAAAATCTACTTTTGACAGTGTTTTGTAAGTGGGTATTAACCCTTTCCCTCATACGATAATTCTGAAGCAGACGACTTTGAACATATTTTATAACATATGACTAAAAGTGAAAAACATTGTGTCAAAAGGAGAAATTGCTCGTTTTGAGCAATTTCTTCTTTTGTCACTATGTTTTCAAAAAGCTGTCTGCTGCAGAGGCGTCAGAAAGCGTTTATATGAGGGAAAGGGTTAACCCACTGAGGCAGACATATTTAACACTGTGATCAAATTCGACCACACAAAGCTTTGACAGACAGTAGGTCCATTATTTTTGACAAAGTACACAATATATAACCTTCATGTCAAGGGTAATATATCTTGTATTTTTATCAAGAGGATTTGAAAATCTTAGGTTTTATAACAATAAATCAAATGCTTTTTGTTATGCCTCAAAATTAACATGACAAAGGTGACATTTTGTATAGCGCGCTTTGGATACAGAATCAAACCCAAGGTGAACGACTGCACAGATAATGATTTATAACTGCGGGTCAAGAAATATTTTGAAAAGATAGAGTAAAACTGCTCAAACAAGAAATTTTATATTCTTTTTCATTTACTATACTTATTACTATACTGTCTGAAGATTCTGCCTATTCAAACTAGAACTGTGAGTGAACTCACAAAGATACCCCCTGTTGTGCTTACAAGACATATGGACAGACAGACGGACAGATATATTTCCGACCGGGATAATCTTACTTCATGCACATCATCAGGTTGTGTACTGCAACTGTGTAAAGTTTCATCAAAATCTGTCCAGCCGTTAAGGAGGAGTTGCTCTTACAAGACATATGGACAGACGGTTGACAGACGGACAGGGTGATTCCTATCAGATCTATGGTATGTAGAAAGTGTGAAGGCATAAATGAACATTACAAACTTACCCATTGCTTTGGTTTCTTCTCTCTTTGCATTCAGTATAGAAAATTTGAACTTTGCTCGTACTTCACTTTTATTACAGGATACTAACAACAAATATAGGGACAAATAGTCTTTACTTTCTTCATCCAGGCCTTTCGGATTGACTCTGAGGCACCTGTTATACATAAACTTAGTTGTGTCAAACTTGCATATATATCTAAGCAGTGAGATCTCTTCTTTATTAAACAAAGTGTTTCAAGGAACGCATGTGTTGCCTGCCAATAATGAAAGTGTAACAGATGGACAGATGGAGAGAAGAAAAACCTATATGACACTGGCCTGCCTGCCATGATAGAAAATGTTTTGTATTTGCAATACAGATGCCAAGTATTGTTTCTGCAAAGCAATGAATGAATGTATATTGTTTTATGCCGCATCGACAGCTAAGGTCATTTAGCACGCAATTAAATTTAATTAGTCATGATCCCTGGGTAAACAAACCAGTACTAGGCTATAAAATGTGCCTTGCCCAAGGGCACTCCACCATGACTAGTACCGCGACTGGGGATCGTTTTGCAAAGCAGACAACTTGCCAATTCAATAGAAGATAGGTAAATGCACATAATCTTCATGTTTCCTTTACATTGATTGCCATGTTTTGTATTCATAAAAATTAATGTTTAATTTGTTCATGCATTTATTGACTTATTTTCAAAGTGCAGCACTCCTTTGCTATAAAAGTCTACAATGCACATGTAGTAACTGTAATGCAAATGAGTTTGTTCATGCTGTAAAACAAAAAGACCAATACAGGTAGAATCAGTACTGAAATATACTTGTTAAAATATAATTTTAACTTGCTTTAACTTTGAGTTTCAGTGAGTATCTCTTTATCTGAGTATCTCTTGTAATACTCCCTTAAATTATAAATAAATACATGATAGAACTGCATACTAAGAGTCCTGATATGAATCATTTTATTTTTTCCCCTTTTAACCCTTTCCCTCATACGACAATTCTGCAGCAGACGTCTTTGAACGTATTTTGTCAAAACATAGAAAATCTCCATAATTGAATGGATAACCTATGACAAAAAGTAGAAAACATTGTGGCAATAGGAGAAATTGCACGTTTTGTGCAATTTCTTCTTTTGTCACTATGTTTTCAAAAAGCAGTCTGCTGCAGAGGCGTCAGAAAGCGTCTATATGAGGGAAAGGGTTAACAGTTGACCTATCATAATATTTCAAGAATTATGTGCTGTTAAAAAATCCTAAGGAAATATGATGACATGGTAGGAATAATAATTTTGATAAGAGTTGAATATGTAACGTAGAAAAGAGAGATTGTTCAATTTCAACTTTTCCCACTAGATGTCATCCGATGCAGATAGGTCAAATTTGTCTGCATTTTGAAATGGGTTAGCTAAACAGTGTTTACCATTTCAGTTTGTCATTGGCTCCTGCGGAAAATGTTGAACTTTTTAATACCTCCCCCATCTCTTCTCTACAAAAACTGAAGTTGTTGATTGTCCATATGTAGGAAAATTTGACAACTTTAACCTGAAATACAGATAAATATAAATTATAATGTAGTCTCTGAAACTTAAATATTATGTCTGCTATAAACCAAGAAGTTATTGCAACATTTGGTGCTTATTATATGATAACAAGTTACAATGAATTTAAGAAGGTTTTTCTTTTTCAAACATGAATCAACTAACTATATGTAACCCAACAGAAAACATGGTCTTATGAACAAGAGAAATATGTAAGAATTGTATGCAGATTTTTAAAAAAAAAAAAATAACAAAAGAAGAAATTTGTGATGTTAAACTCAGCATTTTCTTCTCTTCACAAACATATTCCAAACAGAAACATTTTCCATATTTCCAGAATTGCTGTGATGCCTTAACAAAATGATCAAGGCTCAACATTTTCGTAATGTTTGAAGGCCTAAGAACACAGGTTAATTACATGAACAAATAAACCAACTACAACTCTTAGTTTTACAATCAATTAAAAGGTACCTGTGTATAGCACCAGTTTTCTGCCACTGGGCAGGACATATCTGGTGGCGGCGGCGTTGACACACGGGAGACCTGAAGTCTTCCGTGGTCCAACGACGACGTCGATGACGACTCTCGTTCTGTTGCCTCGGACGACAGCTTGGCGGTTTTGTAGTATCGTGTATAGAAATTTCTCCCAATTTCTCTTCAAATGTAATCTGCGAGACAAACAACAAATCTTTATTGCAATCTGATAACATAAAAACATATATACCCAAACATGATGCCAATAGCGGATTAAGATTATCAATTTCAGATTATTTTTCCCTGCCAATTAAGTCATGACAGCCCCAAGGTGGCTCATAACAAATTAATATAGTCAAAGGGCACCCATATTCATGGTGTCTTTAGAAGCAGGGCCCGCGCTGTCGTTCGCCACTTTCGCCAAATGCGAAGATTATTTTAAAGTGGCGAAGTTATTTCATGAGTGGCGAATGTAAGTGGCGAAAGGTTTTTATCATCAACATTTACCTGTTTTGAATATCAGTTTACGACATACAGTGACTGTTTCCGTTAATCTAATATGATGCACCGCTATTTGATTCAATGTCGGGAACCAGTGACCACTTTACGACATTTTTACGACACCTGTTTTTATCATTTTGACAGCCTGTGTATTTCACACATATTTTATTGTTGTGAAGTGTTAATTCAGCCTTTTAATCAGACTGACCAACAACTTATTGAGCGATATTGATACATTAAAGGCCGTACATATGATAATTGGCAATTATAGGTGCATTAAATATATCGGCAAGCTTTTTGAAGCAGGTTTCAACGATCGACGTAGGCCTTTCATGATTTAATGACAATGTAAGTTTGTCATTTTTGATTGGGAAAAATCTATTTAATTATGGGCGAGTACAAACAATTAGTGGACCCATTGATGAGATTACTTTAAATATTTCTTCTCCTCTCCGTTTATCCCTGAAATTAAAGAAAATTGGCGAACAAATGGCTAAAATATTTCTCAAAAGTGGCTCCTGAAAATAAAAAGTGGCTCCTAAAATTTAAAAGTGGCGAACTTTATTTCAATGTGGCGAAAGTGGTGGCGAAAGAAAAATTCAACCCAGAGCAGGCCCTGAGAAGCATAGGTTTGCTTTTTAATTGTAATTTGTATCTCGCTTACTAACTCTGTCCACTTTCAAAATTGTTGGATGTTTTTAAATTTCAGATGTTCACCATTCTGGACATCTGAGAATTTCTACCTTGTCGATTCTTGGCATGAAATATCCTGATATGTCTGTCTCCATTTCGAGAAATGTATTCACTTTCAGTTTACAAATACTTTAAAAATTCTTTCTCTCAACACATAATTTGTGACTGCTACAAATGCCGTTCAATAAAACTGATTAACTAACTATTGCATGTATCAGTTTCTGCTGTCAATCAAATTATAAATATACATCTAAATATGTAAATAGGAAGTTATTTAAATAGCATTGCAGTGATTGATATCATTTGATGTGTATACACATTTGCCTGAAAAAGACTCTTTATCAAGTGTATGTGTTATCAATCTTCTTTCATCACTGAATGACATCGAAACTAATCAAGTGTCTATGGTTTTTCAGCAGATCTTTTCACCACAATGTTCTACGATAACACATTGCACTGAACAACATTGGACAGTGTCTAAAATTGGACATTCAGAGTCGAAACTGGGTCATCTTTTGTGACCGAATTTGACCTCCCAATTACCATTAATGAAAAACTTGCCTTGGTTCGTGTCTAGATCCTTGGTTCACATTTTGTCTGTTTTAGTTATCTTGGATAAAATAAGAGGGAAATATAAAATACATCAGGTTTAAATCAGGTTGCTTTTATCCAACCTTTTCCCACTCTGTGTAGCAATATCCTACTATTTATTTTCGGAATGCGCATGCGTACATTTTCTATTTCCTATATACAGATCGACCATTATCGGAAAATCCCGTTATATTCCGGTTACAACGCAAAAATTGGAATACTCGGTGTTTTCCGCTTAAAAATAAGTTTACGGATTCCACCGAGGTGATCCGGTCACTGCCGTCTTTTTCCCGAGACAAACCCGGTTGTGATCGCAAACTGCCGAAAGAAAAAGATAACCGGCAATATCGTGCCGAAGCTTGTTCGTACTCTGAATATACTCGTAAAAGTCCGATTACATAGGACATGTCTGTTTTAACTTTCATGAAATAGTACTTTTAGCTTTAATAAATAGACTAATATTTTTATACGTAGATCTAGTGTCTACTTTAAAAAAAAAAAGATAGATCTAGTACAAGTTTTAAATTATCAGATTAAATAAAATCCAGAATAAACATATATACTGCTACAAACGGTGAAATATTTCGTTGATAGATATAGAAAACTTCAAATGTATTTAGTTAGGAACGAAGATATTGAAGCAATTTAGATTGGATGAACTCTGCCTTTCATTAAAATCAGAGACAATTAAACACAAAATGTGTGTATATGTCTCTGTTAACATACAAAATAACGAAATGCTATGTTCAATTCGCTTATTAATTATCGAAGATTCTACAAAATGGCATCAATATTTAATATCAGAGACCTAAATAGAAATATTATATGTATATTATATATATGTCTCTGATATTATGTTAATCATGTATAATGTAATTTAGAGACCAACTATAGCATAAGCTTTTATATATAAGCTTCTGTAGGCCCATTTTATAATCATAATGTAGAAGCATTAGGTGCAGATACATTCAAGAGACGGAATAAGATACAAGGAAGTCCGATGCGATAATCCACAGGTGTCAGTCTCGTTTAAAATCTAAAAATATAATTTGAATATATAATAAATTATTATATATATATAATGCTATTTTTAGATTTAAATGAAATTGGCACCTGTGCGATAATGAAATTGGCACCTGTGCGATACCTTGCCTTTTCCGAGAGAAAAAAACATGCTCAGGGGGCCTATATGGCACCAGTATTTATATATCGGCAGAGTGCTGCATCGATAAACGCGAGACACGTTTTCCTAGAAAGGATCAGTACTTGACCCTCTAGTTCAGTGGAATATGGCATATATCAAATCCGAACAGAGATCATATAATTATTTTGATCAGAAAATGCCATTGAAGGAAAATATCCCAAATGCCGGTAAAATCTAAGTCTGGTATCCAGTCCCATACTTGTCATTGCTTTGGAACCAGCTCATGTTGTTTTGGTCAGAGTGATCTCCCTGGTTTAATATTTACAGTCTACTTCCTTTTTTTCCCGGTTTAGTTTAGAGATGACTTTTTTCTGAGTCATTTAAAACGGAGGATGACTTCAATCCACTACAATATCTTTATTAAAGGTTTGAAACAGGAGAAAGTAATTATTATCAATACAGGGCTCTCACTAGGCAGGGTCTTTCAAATAGTAGTTTTGAAAGACCCTGCACTAGGCTAATGTTTTTTGGAGTAGTGACTTCTCCCTCCTGACAATGTAGAGAGAAGTGGGGGGACTTAAAGGAGAAGTGATATTTCTTATGTCATTGATATGTGTCATAACTGGGACGTTTGGGATACACATCTATTTAAACAAAAATAAATGTTTATTTATTTAATTTTAATAATTATATATATATATGACAAAGCAAAGGGTCGTTTGGGATACACATCTATGATCTAGACTATTAATAATATTTAATAATGATGACAAATGGTAAAGCTTCGCTGTCAATGTCAACACAAATTCCTGAAAACCCCTATTTTTTAAACAGTATGTTAAATAAAAGCAAGAATCGATTCACAGGTTTTTTTTATTGCATTCAAATGATTGAAACATTTAAGGTTTAATTTGACATCGATCTCATTTAAATCGGATTCCTAGTAAAATATTTAACGGGGGACTGATGGTTGATTGGACAATCGGTTCTACGTCATGGTGTGTTTTACGTGATTAGACTCTTCTGCTTTTAATGGGTATACAATCAGGTGTCGACTTTGCTTTGATCAAGTGAATTGGCGAAGTCTGACAATTTAAGGCGACCACTTCGCTCAAGTCGCCCCCTCGCGAGAGCCCTGCAATAAGTATTTTAAACAGACTTTTCAAATATTTCTCACAAATAATCTGAATCGCCCCTACAAAATAAAAAATATGTAGAAAATCCAATTAATATGTACAAAAAGTACCGATAATTATTGTGTAAACTAATTGAAGATGTGTCAGACATATATACATGTATTATGTAGGGAAGCCTTATTCATTCACACCTATATAGAATTGAATTAGGGGTCCAATACTCTTCTAAATGAGGGGATGAAAACTCTTGATCGATTATAGTGTCGAACTGAAGGTGTTAATTTTTAGATTATCGTTAAAATAAACAAACATTTCAAATAAAATTTTGACAAAGTCATGTTCATTTTTTCGAAATACGCCTCAAAAACAACTTCATGTGGTAAATAGAATATCTCATTTGTGTTTATTTATTATTACTTGTAATAGCCTTGTAAAATAAGCTGAATATGATGCTCGCCAAGGCTTGAGGCATATTATCTTAGTAGACTTGTTTATTAAAAGTGATAATAAATAAACACTCATGAAATATCCTCTATGTAGTGGGTACTCAAAAGAATAGTCTGTTTTAGAAAATTCATTTGAGTACCCACAACACAAGTTTTGGTTTGGTAATATGGGAGATAGTTTTAGGAATAGGCCTGTAATTGAATACTACTTTTAGAACTTCTTCTTTTTTTCCATTAATTTGTATGATTTAAATAGAGGGCGAGTGATACTGACAGAATCATATGATTAATTGGTGCTTTCATGGCAGATCAATCAGGAGACAAAATTGGGCTTATTAAATCAAAATTGACAGGGGAGAGGCAAAACAAGGATAATGTTGTTAGTGTAGATCCAGATACAGCAGATCCATCAGAAGCATGGAATAGACTAGGCAAGGTAAGTTGACTGATGTAATTCAGAAAAAGGTTAATTTATTAATTTACTGAGATTTACTAATACCTGTTCTCAGTCATATGTTAATTAAAGGAGTTCCAAAATGAAAATATCTCGTATAAATAATAGTAAATATGAACAGGAGAAAAAGCAGTAAACAGAATCGGTATTTTTTTCTTATTCCTTAATTCAGACACATTTTGACATATCTGCAGCAGACCACTTTTGAAAACATTATAGCAGAAGGAGAGATTGCTCATAATGAAAATTCATCAGAACTTTCATCTCCATCAAATCTCGGTCAAACACTAAACTTGGACATTTGTTTTGTGTTTTAAAATACCTGGTCACTAGGTCAAATTTTAGAAAAACTTTAGGAACACTCTAGGCGCCTCATTTTTAGCTACACTGCCTGAAACAGAAAGCCTGTCTAGCTAATGTCATGGCATATTGTCCATGTATGATTTTTGCTTCAAACGAGTTTTCCTCTGTAACTATTTGGCCAATCAGGATGAGACCGGTAGCTTACTCTCAATTTCCTCTCCTATGTTCCTTCATTTTATCAATGCAAAATTCTGGTTTCCATGGCAACTTAAAGAAAAAAGTCTTTATATTTTTCTCTTCCCAAACTGGTTGGCCAACTTTCAAATAATTTTGTAGAAATGTTGGTCGAGCGTCTATCCAATTCCTTCAAGCCATGTTGTTTGATTTTAAAATTATGGCCTCCAAGGGATGGGCTGTTTTGCCTTAAAAGGCTCTAATGAAAACTTAAAAATCTTCTCCTTCTAAAGTATCTGGTTGATTTTCAAAACAAAATTGTTGAAATATTCCTTATGTGACCATCTTCAAGCCATGTTAAATGTTAGAAAAACATGGCCCAGGTCCCCTTCGAAAGTATTAGGGCGATTTTCAAATGTTTTGTAGAAATGTTTCTATGAAATTCCTTCAACCTATTTTGATTAGTCTTAAAATAAAAGCTACATGGAGGAGGGCTGACTGAAAATATGGCCACGAGGGGTCAAGGCTGTTAGCCTTATATTTACTTAAGTGAAAACTTAAAAATTGTCTCCTTAAGTTTGTTTACCTATTTTCAATTAATTTGTAGAAATATTCCTTTGGTGAACCTCTACAAGATTCCTTCAAGCCATGTTAATTGAAAGATGGTCGCCAGGAGACGAGGCTTTTTGCATTATATGGATATAGCGATTTAATTTTTGCCTATATGAATGGCAGTGTCGTGAGTGAAGCAATTCTGCTCCTCTTTGGCCTTTTGTTCATCAAATCAACTGAAGGGTTCATTAGATCATGTATCTCCATCAAATCCCAGTCAGATTCAAAACTGGTTCATATGGGTGAAAAACTAGGTCACTATGCCAAGTTTAAAAAACACCTTGTAAACACACTAGAGGTCACATTTTTCATGCAATCTATCTGCATAGTCATCAGAACATTCATCTCCATTAAATCCTAGTCAAGTTTGAAACTTGGCTATGTAGGGTCAAAAATCAGGACACTAGGTAACATTTTAGAAAAACCTTGTGAACACATCAGAGGCCACATTTTTCATGCAATTATTTTGAATAATCATCATTGATTTTTAGCTCACCAGAGTGAGTTTTTGTGATCGCCTTTTGTCCGTCGTCAACATTTGCTTTCTCCAGAGGCAACATTTTGCATCCAATCTTCTGAAAGTGTATCAGAACATACATCTTCATCAAATCTAGGCCAAGTTCGAAACTGAAATTTGATATCTAGGCCAAGTTAGAATATAGGTAATGTTGGGTCAAAAACTAGGTCACTAGGCCAAATTTAAGGAAAATCTTTTTAACATTCTGGAAGCCACATTTTTGGCTTGAGCATGTTGAAACTTTATCAGAATATTTGTCTTGATGATATCTAGGCAAAGATCGAATATAAGTCATATTAGGTCAAAAACTAGGTCACTAGGCCAAATTGAAGTACAATCTTGTTAACACTCTGGAAGCCGCATTTTCGGATCGAGCATGTTGAAAGGTTATCGGAATATTTGTCTTCATGATATCTAAGCTAAGTTTGAATATGGGTCAGGGATGGTAAAATACTAGGTCACTAGGCCAGATTGTAGAACAATCTTGTTAACACTATAGAGATTGCATTTTTGACTTGAGCAGCTTGAAATTTTGTCAGAAAGTTTGTCTTGATGATATCTAGGCCAAGTTTGAGTATGGGTCATGGATGGTCAAAAACTAGGGCACTAGGTCAAATTGAAGGAAAATCTTGTTAACACTCTGGAAGGTGCATGTTGAAACTTTTTCAGAATGTTTGTCTTGATGATATCTAGGCTAAGTTTGAATATGGGTCATGTCCGGTGATAAACTAGGTCACTAGGGCATATTGTAGAAAAATCTTGTTAAAACTATAGAGACCCCATTTATGACATGAGCAGCTTGAAACTGTCTCAGAAAGTTTGTCTTGATGATATCTAGGCCAATCAAACCTCATATTGCCATTGGCGCTGAAAGAGTTAAGTCTTAAATAGCCCAGTCTCAGGTGAGCAATCAAGGGCCTCATGGACCTCTTGTTGTTTTTTTTTCATCAAATTCCAGTCAGGTTCGAAACTTGGACATGTGGGGTAAACACTAGAGCACTCGGAAGAGTGCCCTCCTTGGGTGCGAGAGGTAACAGGTTTGATCCCTGGAAAGGTCATACCACAACAGTTTTAAAATGGAAATAATGGCTCAGGATTGTGCTGATAGCATTATGATGCTAGTTGTACTGGTCACTTACCTAAGAAATGTTGTGATATAGCTGAACAATTGTTGAAAGCGGCTTTAAACACAAAACAAACCAAGATACTAAAACACCAATTGTACTAGGAAATATTTTGATATAACTGAAATATTGTTGAAAGTTGTGTTAAGCTTCCAAACAAACCAAGATGATTCGAGGGCTCTTTGCAATTTATATTTGGTTAGGGAATCTCAAATCAACAAATTAATTTGTTATACATGTACATACTGTTGCACACAAAGGTCATGTCAATATTGTTGAGTTATAGCATTCAGTCATCTTAACTCTTTCACACAAATACTTTCTTTCTGATGCCTATGCAGCAGACGACTTTTGTAAACATTGTAGCAAAAGGAGAAATTGCTCATAATGAGCAATTTTGCCACATGTTTTCCATTTTTATCTCGACTATTCGAAGAATAAGGGGAGCTATTGTAGTCACCCCGGTGTCGGCGTCAGCGTCGCCGTTGGTTAAAGTTTTTGTGCAAGCTAGCATTTACCCTTATAACTTACATACGCCTAGGCCAATGATCTTCAAACTTGGTATGGACATACTTCATAGCAAGTTGGTGATGCCTACACAGTTTGGAGTCAGTAGGTCAAAGGTCAAGCTCACTGTAACTTTCTATATAGAAACAGTTCATGGTTAAAGTTTTTGTGCAAGCTAGCATTTACCCGTATAACTAACATACACCTAGGCCTATGGTCTTTAAACTTTGTATGGACATTCTTCAGAGCAAGTTGGTGATGCCTATAAACTTTGGAGTCAGTAGGTCAAAGGTCAAGGTCACTGTGACCTTCTATATGGAAACAGTTCATGGTTAAAGTTTTCGTGCAAGGTAGCATTTAACCTTATAACTAACATACACTTAGGCCTGTGATCTTCAAGTTTGTTTTGCCTAGAGAGTTTGTAGTTACTAGGTCAAAGGTCAAGGTCACTGTGACCTTTCTGTAAAGAAACAATTAATGGATAAAGTTTATTTGAAAGCTAGCAATTACCCTTATAACTTACATACGCCTAGGCCTATGATCTTCAAACTTCCTATGGACATACATCATAGCAAGTTGGTGGTGCTAAGAGAGTTTGGAGTCAATAGGTCAAAGGTCAAGTTCACTGTGACCTTCAATACAGAAACATTCCTTGCTTTAAAACTACTGATTGCTTAGGCCTTTGACCCTGAAACTTTGTTTGGGTAATGGTCATGATCAGCACTTGACTCAAACAGGTCATGGGATCATACGGTCAAGGTCACTTTGACCTTTAACGAAAAAAACAACTATTTTTTGCAATAACTTGAACTAGTTGTATATGGTGCAAATTGTTGCTCTATGGTTAAAGGTTTGCGTGCAACTACATTAAAAGTCCATATCCTAGTAACTACTTGATGCATTCCATTGAAACGTTAAATACAACCCTTCCCAACCATCACACCTATGAAAATAATCAAGTTAAATAACTCTATCCTGCATATAATGCAAATTATCACCCTTTAAGACATTGTGGTTAATGTTTAGCATGCAACTACATTAGAGTCCATTATCTCAGTAATCAAATAAGCGGTGGAATAGTCGAGCATGCTGTCCTCCGACAGCTCTTGTATTCAACTATGGTTCTTTCATTTTATAGGGTTTTTATTATTTAGGCAAAATATTTTGAAAATTGTCTGCTACAGATTTGTTGTACGAAGGAAAGTGTTTGACAAAAAGCAACATTTATGCTTTATGTTTTTTTTAGGGTCAAAGAATCGAAGATGTTGAACCTCAAGAATGGACAACACCTGTATCTGAGGACACAATTAGATTCGTTTGTCTGTCGGACACGCACTCCAGAGTGGAAGACAGAAGTAATTTTTACGTCCCCGACGGAGATGTGTTGTTGTTTGCTGGTGATATGACCATGGCTGGAAGTTACAATGAGATAATTGAGTTTAATAAGTTTATAGGTACTGTCATGCGGCATGTTGAATGGCTGTCTTTTTGTAATGTTTTATCTGGGATTTCATTCTGTCTTCAACAGTTTTTGTCTCGCTCTGACCAAGTACGGTAGCAAAAGCGAGACGAAGGTGTTGCTTTTCTGGTGATGGCGGCGTCAAACATTTGTGTTTAGCTCAACATTAAAGTTTCTTTTTTTAATTTTTCTAAATAAGTGCTGGAACTAGGGCTTTCATAATTGGAATATTACAAATAATACCCGTCTTCACATTGTATGCTGAAGATGTTGAATGTGACCTTTTTTTGGGGGGGGGTAAAAACATGATTTTTGGTGTGGAGTTTGTGAATAAAGCTTCTTTATTTTTATGTTAGATTGATTTCAAAGCGTGCTTGCACTTTTCATATATAAATTACTTCAACATATCAAATGGTTTTTGGGTCAAATATTTTGATTTATTTTTAATTTCTTGTTTTGTTGTATTTTTGTGTTTTATGATTAATAGCTCAATGTTAAAGTTTCGATTTTTTACATTTCCTCAAACATTACAATGGCTAGCGTTTTCAAACTTCAGTCATAGTTACATCTTATACTCTTTCATGACATTGTATGTTGTAGCTAATGAGTGTTACCTATTTTTGGAGTAAAAAACATGATTTTTTTGTGGATTTTGATTGATTTTGAGAATCAAAACCTACTTCATGTTTTGTTAGATTCTTGTTTCAATAAATCACAGTGACTGTATTATATTAGGTACAGGTTCATTTTTAGCTCGACTATTCGAAGAATATGAGAGCTATACTACTCACCCTGGCGTCGGCGTCGGCGTCCACGTCACACTTTGGTTAAGGTTTTGCATGCAAGTTCTTAAATACTACATGTATTGCATTGAAACTTTCTACAACCCTACCAAACTATCACACCAATGTAGATTATGAAGTTAGATAACTCTATCCTGCATTTTATGCAAGTTATGGCCCTTTTTTACTTAGAAATTCTGGTTAAAGTTTTGCGTGCAACTAAAGTAAGAGTCCATATCTCAGTATTTAATTGATGCATTGCATTGAAACTTTATACAGCACTACCCAACTATCACACCTATGTAGATTATCAAGTTAGATAACTCTATCCTGCATTTTATGCAAGTTATGGCCCTTTTTTTACTTAGAAATTCTGGTTAAAGTTTTGCGTGCAACTAAATTAAGAGTCCATATCTCAGTATTTACTTGATGCATTGCATTGAAACTTTCTACAACCCTACCCAACTATCACACCTGTGTAGATTATCATCTAAGATAACTCTATCCTGCATTTTATGCAAGTTATGGCCCTTTTTTTACTTAGAAATTCTGGTTAAAGTTTTGCATGCAACTAAATTAAGAGTCCATATCTCAGTATATACTTGATGCATTGCATTGAACCTTTATACAACCCTACCCAACTATTACACCTATGTAGATTAACAAGTTAGATAACTCTATCCTGCATTTTAGGCAAGTTATGGCACTTTTTTTTACTTAGAAATTCTGGTTAAAGTTTTGCGTGCTACTAAATTAAGAGTCCATATCTCAGTATTTACTTGCTGCATTGCATTGAAACTTTCTACAACCCTACCCAACTATTACACCTGTGTAGATTATCAAGTATGATAGCTCTATTCTGCATTTTATGCAAGTTATGGCCCTTTTTTTACTTAGAAATACTGGTTAAAGTTTTGCGTGCAACTAAATTAAGAGTCCACGTCTCAGTATATACTTGATGCATTGCATTGAACCTTTATACAACCCTACCCAACTATCACACCTATGTAGATTATCAAGTATGATAACTCTATCCTGCATTTTATGCAAGTTATGGCCTTTTTGGACTTATAAATTCTGGTTAAAGTTTTGCATGCAACTACATAAAGAGACCATCTCTTAGTAACTACTTGATGCATTGCATTGAAACGTTATACAGCCCTTACCAACCAGCATTTTATGCAAGTTATGGACCTTTTTGGACTTAGAAATTCTGGTTAAAGTTTTGCAACTACATTTAGAGTGTAATCTCAGTAACAACTTGAACAATTGTATTGAAACTTTATACAACCTTTCCCAATTGTACAACTATAAACACAACCAATTAAGATAACTCTATCCTGTATATGGTGCAAATTGTTGCCCTTTTTTTATGGTTAAAGGTTTGCGTGCAACTACATTACGAGTCCATATCTTAGTAACTACTTGATGCATTCCATTGAAAGGTTATACAACCCTATCTAACCATCAAACCTATGAAAATAATCATGTTAAATAACACTATCCTGCATATAATGCAAATTATCACCCACTAAGAAATTGTGGTTAATGTTTTGCATGCAACTACATTAGAGTCCATTATCTCGGTAACTTAAATAAGCGGTGGAATAGTCGAGCGCGCTGTCCTCCGACAGCTCTTGTTTTACCAGTAATAGAAATAGAAATATGTTGTATTTGAGCAGAAAAGGTTATAATGATTTAATTACGATATAAGCACTGTTATGTAGTCAGGTGTCTGACACACAGGTACCAGTATCGTAGCCTGATAAAAAAAGATTTTGTTTTGTTTTTATACGCCCGTTTTGAAAAAACGGATCTTATTATAGTTTTACCAGCGGCGTACGGGCGGGTGGGCGGGTTGGCGGGCGGGCGGCGTCCAGTATGTTGTCAGCTCAATAACTTTAGAAGCCTTTGTCCAATCATCACCAAATTTAGTCAGAATGTGTATTGGGCTAATATCTCGGACAAGTTCGATAACTAGCCATATCGCTTTAGTCAATCAAGAGTTATTGCCCTTTTATTATAAAATTACCCAAAATTGGTCTTGTCAGCTCAATAACTTAAGAAGCCTTTGTCCAATCATCACCAAATTTAGTCAGAATGTGTATTGGGATAATATCTCGGACAAGTTCGATAACTAGCCATATTGCTTAAGTCAATCAAGAGTTATTGCCCTTTAATTATAGAAATTACCCAAAATTGGTCTTGTCAGCTCAATAACTTTAGAAGCCTTTGGCCAATCATCACCAAGTATAGTCAGAATGTGTATTGGGATAATATCTCGGACAAGTTCGATAACTAGCCATATCGCTTTAGTCATTCAAGAGGTATTGCCCTTTAATTATAGAAATTACCCAAAATTGGTCTTGTCAGCTCAATAACTTTAGAAGCCTTTGTCAAATGATCACCAAATTTGGTCAGAATGTGTATTGGCATAATATCTCGGACAAGTTTGATAACTAGCCATATCGCTTTAGTCAATCAAGAGTTATCGCCCTTTAATTATAGAAATTACCTAAAATTGGTCTTGTCAGCTCAATTACTTTAGGAGCCTTTGTCCAATCATCACCAAATTTGGTCAGAATGTGTATTGGCATAATATCTTGGACAAGTTCGATAACTAGCCATATTGCTCCAGTCAATAAAGAGTTATTGCCCTTTAATTATAGAAATTACCTAAAATTGGTCTTGTCAGCTAAATAACTTGTAAAGCCTTTATCCGATCAACACCAAATTTAGACAATATGTTTATGGGCAGAATATCTTGGTTACGTTTGATAACTTACAACGTTATCTTAGTCTCTACTCGAAATGGCCAAAACTGTACTAACAGTGTCCGCTCTCTAAGTTTGGCTGACGTACAACCAATTACCACTATACTTGGTCTCAAAAAACAGGACGGGCGTATTTTGTGACATTTGGCGCTCTTGTTAATAATAGTGAAACTTTTTCATAAAACTAAATTATCTATGTAAAACTAAAATGTGTTTTTTTGTTTGTTTTGTTTTTGTGTTTTTTAACAGGCTACGATACTGGTTACTGTACGTGGTTTGACAATGATATTGCACATTGATTCATTACTCTGCACCAGTAGGAGAGCAATATCAGGTCAAAGGTTTTTATTGACGAAAAAATGTTTTATAGTCCTTACAGGTGGACTTAGCATTATCATTATGCAGACATCCCAGTGCTTGTATCCTGGTTATAACAGTACATGTATAACCTTTTTAGCTCTAGCCTCAACAGCTGGTAGAAAAGTTAGAGCCATTGAAACCTTTTTCCAGATACAACGGATCTCCAGCAGACGCCTTGGAAATCTATTGTAAACACTCTTGAAAATCTATACAAATGAAAGTATAATTATTAAAAAGAACATGATACATTGTGACAAAAGGTGAAATTGCTTATCATGATAAATTTCTTATTTTGCCAAACTGTTTTCAAAAATGGTCTGCTGCAGATGGGTTGTCAGCAGACTGTACATGAGGAAACAATTTGCTGCAATTGCATCTCCCTCACACTTTTAGGTTAAGATTTTGCTTAATTTTAAAATATCTCTTAAATATTTTGGTTTTTACCTTGATACTTTGCTTACCAGGTCCAATAGGTCTGATTTACATTAAACATTTTCCGAAATTGTTTTGCCAATAATTTTGGGAAAAAAATCCAGATTCCCCCAAGACATATTTATTTGTAAAAATATGGCCACCAAGCGTCGGGGCTGTTTTGCCTTATATGGCTTTTATGAACCCTTATAGATCTTATCCTTCGAAAGAATTTAGCAAATTTTCAATAATCTTGTTCCTTGTGCGACACTATCAGATTCCTGCAAGTGATGTTGATTGGTCTGAAGAAATAGTGTTTTAGTGCTTTATTTTGCTTCAGTAACAATCTTCTTCTGAGTGTCTGTGACCAATTTATTTTGCCATATGGCAATGAAGTGATACTGGCCCTCTTGGGCCTCCTGTTAAGTTTTATCACAGCTACAAGTTTAATTTACCATTTCTAGCTTTCTTGCATCACTACGTAACAGGAATCTGCCTTGACTGAGTGGTTAGCATCGTTATTTGGAACCAGGCATCCTATATTTGATCCGGAATCATGGCAGTTATGGCGGAGCGTCGTTAGGCAAGGCTCATTTCTTAGCCCAGTACTGGTTTGCTTACCCAGGGATCATGAATAAGTTAACTGTTGCTGCGATATAACTGAAAAATTGTTTATAACTACATTAAACCCAAATATGTACATAAATCATTATTTCACCACAACACATTCTCCCCTGGCAATTGGAAACCTTATCAGGTATAGCCAATTCCTGAAACAATAGCCCTCGTTAGAACACACTGAGCTTTTGCAACTTAATGAAAGTGTTTGTTGAATAAGATGCATGATTCAATGAAAATGTTATTGTTGCTGAGATATGAAACATCAAGTGTAATAAAAAAATTGTTTGTTGAAGATGATGCATGATATGATGGAAATGTTTTCTTGCTGAGATAGGAAAAATCAAGTGTAATAAAGAATGTGTTTTAAATGATACTACATGGAATTTTTAACTTTTCACAGGTAAACTACCCCATAGACATAAAATAGTAATTGCAGGGAACCATGACTTTGATCTTGATGATGACCTTGACACAAGTTCACCTTTTCTTCAGAATAATAAAGAAAAAGAACTTACAAATTATGGTAAATTTTATTGTAATGGTCTAAAAACTTTCAATCTTACATGAATCTGTAGCAGAAGACTCCGTATACATACATCTTAGTCTTAATATGGAAAATCTCTATCAATGGAAGTGTAATGATTGAATAAGAGTCGAAAAAATATCGATTATGACCTTGTCCTTCTTTTGAAATTGTTTTTAAAAGTCCTCCTGCATTTGGGTTAAACATTTATCAGATGAAAAATTTTTTAATTAAAGTTGGCGGTTTGGAAATTATCAGAGGAAATATATTTGTTAAGGAAATTAAACAATTTTTTATGTAAGTTTGAAATTGATCCACAGAATTTGTACAGGTACTTTAAATATTACTTTGTAGTATAAAAGACATATCATATCTTATTACTTACTGTATGCTACACCTGATACAATCATGAGGTTTTATTTGAGGTTAAAATTTACCTTCAGTTATTATAGGGGTTTCACTATCTTTAAACCCATTCCCACATGCAGAAGCATTTGGACACATATACACAGCAGACGACTTTTGAAAACATTGTGACAAAAGGAGAAAATTCTCAATACAAGCAATTGCTCCTTTTGCCACAAAGTTTTCAACTTTTTAGATCATCTAACCATGAAGTGTTAGGTGAGCTTTTGTGATCACTCACTGTCCGACGTCCATCGGTGTCGTCTGTACGTACGTCTGTTAACAATTTCCTACAAATGACTTCTTCTACTAAACCAATGGACTGATTTCAAAATAACTTCATAGGAATGTTTCTTAGGTGGTCCTCTATTTTTAAAGTTGTTCAAATAATTTAATACCAAGTAGAACTTTGGTTGCTGCAGCATCAGAAAAGGGGAAAATTGCCAAAACTTTAAAATTCTTCTTATCCAAAAGTGCTTGCCCAATTTGAAAATTATTTTGCACAAATGTTCCTTTGGGCACCCTCTTCGAAGATTGTTCAAATTATTCCGATCCATTGAAAAACATGGCCGCCTTGTTTTCCTTATATGTACATTGTAAAATCTTTAAAAATCTTCTTGTCCAAAAGTACTGGCACGATTTAAAGATAATTTGGCATTAATGTTTCTTGGGCGATCTTCTACCAAGGTTGTTCAATTAATAGGATTCGTTGGAAAAAATGGCGGCCGGGGCTTATTTTTTAGCTCACCTGAGCTTTGCTCAAGGTGAGTTATTGTGATCGCCTTTTGTCCGGCGTGCGTCGCGCGTCAACTTCTTCTCATCAGTAATCAGTGGGTCAATTAGGATGAAACTTCACAGAAAGCATCCTCTCAATGACCTCACCAGATTTCCTTCAAATTTTTGGGATCCATGCAGAATTTTGGTTTCCATGGCAACGAAATGAAAAAAAAAATCAAAATTCTTCTTCTCCCAAGCTGGTTGGCAGATTTTCAAATAATTCTGTAGAAATGTTCCTTGGTTTCTATCAGATTCCTTCAAGCCATGTTGATTGGTTGAAAAACATGGCAGCCAGGAGGGCAGGGCTATTTTGCCTTATATGGCTATAGTGAAAACTTAAAAAATCTTCTCCTGAAAGTGTCGGCTCGATTTTCAAATAATTTTGTAGAAATGCTCCTTGGATGACCCTCTATCATATTCCTTCAAGCCATGTTGATTGGTCGAAAAACATGGCCACCAGGGGTGGGGGGGCTATTTTGCCTTATATGGCTATAGTGAAAACTTAAAATATCTTCTCCTCCGAAAGCGTCAGGCTGATTTTCAAACAATTTTGCAGAAACATTCCTTGGGTGACACTCTACAAGATTCCTGTAAGCCATGGTGGTTGGTAAAAAACAGGGGGCAGGGCTGTTTGGAGATTTGATTTTTGCCTTATGGATGTGGAGCGATACTGGCCCTCTTGGGCCTCTTGTTATTCATTTCAAGATGTTCAGTTAACCTGTTCATCTGTTTCCTGACTTACTCACACCAGTACTCCACAAAATAGCCTTTTCAAGCCTAGCACTGGTAGCTAAGTTGGTAGCGATTTGGGCTGTCAATCCAGGTGTTGTGAGTTTGAACCCCAGCTCGGCCATTATTCTTTCTGATGTTTGACAAAAATCACTGTGACATTCGTCATTCACCATTGGGCTAACAGTCTATGTGAAAAAGCAGCCAGTTGCTTGGAAAGTATGTTGTGTGGAGTACTGGTGTGCGCAAACCAGGAAACATATGAGTAGGTGAACTAGCCGCCGTGATATGACTGAAAAATTGTTGAAAACGGAGTTAAACCCTAATCAATCAATCAATTCCAAGCAACTGGCTGCTGTTCAATTTAGATGTAATGGTTGAGGCTTAAGGTTTATAATATATACAATTTATAAATACATACATGTTTTACTTCAAATGTTAACTTTTTGACAGTCAACAACATCATCAGTAAAAAGAAGACATTTTATAGAAAAATAATTAAATTAATTAAATGAAAGGTAAATTACTGATCAGAGTTGAAACTGTTGCGGGAAAAAGAGAATTTGCTCATTATGAGTAATTTTTAGCTCCACTGGCAGAGCTTATGTCATGGCAATTTGTTTGCTTCAAACAACTTCTCCACCCTAACCACTTGGCCAATTGGAATGAAACTTCATAGGAAGCATCATCTCAATGTCCTCTCCTAAATTCCTTCAAGTTTTTTGGATCCATACACAATTCTGGTTTCCATGGCAACCGAAAAAAAAATAGTGAAAACTTAAAAAATCTTCTCATCCGAAAGTGTCAGGCCGATTTTAAAATAATTTTGTTGAATCCTTCAAGCCAGCCAAGTTGATTGGTCAAAAAACATGGCCGCTAGAAGGTGGGGCTATTTTGCTGCATATGGCTATAGTGAAAACTTAAAAAATCTTCTCCTGAAAGTGTCAGGCCGATTTTCAAATAATTTTGTAGAAATGTTCCTTGGGACTGACCGTCTATCAGATTCCTTTAAGCCATGTTGATTGGTCGAAAAACATGGCCGCCAGAGGGCTGGCTATTTTGCCTTATAATATGGCTATAGTGAAAACTTAAAAAATCATCTCCTCTGAAAGTGTTAGGCTGATTTTCAAATACTTTTGTAGAAATGTTCCTTGGATGACCTTCTATCAGATTCATTAAAGCCATGTTGATTGGTCGAAAAATATGGCCGCCAGGGGGCGGGGCTATTTTGCCTTATAAGGCTTTAGTGAAAACTTAAAATTTCTTTTCCTCCGAAAGTGTTTGGCCAATTTTCAAATAATTGTTCTAGAAATATTCCTAGGGGACCCTCTATCAGATTCCTTCAAGCCATGTTGATTGGTCGAAAACTATTGTCGCCAGGGGGCGGGACTTATGTGGCTAAAGTGAAAAAAACAAAACTCCGGTGAGCGATCCAGGGCCATCATGGCCGTCCTGTTTTTAGCTCACCTATGCACGAAGTGCAAGGTGAGCTTTTGTGATCACTAAATGTCCGGCGTCCGTCGTCGTCGTCTGTCCGTCCGTCCGTCTGTTAACAATTTCCTACAAATGACTTCTTCTACTAAACCAATGGACAGATTTCAAAATAACTTAACAGGAATGGTCCTTAGGTGGTCCCCTTTCAAAGTTGTTCAAAGAATTTAATTCCAAGTAGAACTTTGGCTGTTGCGGCATCAGAAAAGGGGAAAATTGCCAAATCTTAAAAAATCTTCTTGTCCAAATGTGCTGGCCCGATTTGAAAATTATTTTGCACAAATGTTCCTTAGGGCACCCTCTACCAAGATTGTTCAAATATTTCTGATCCGTTGAAAAACATGGCCGCAAGGGGGCGGGGCTTGTTTTCCTTATATGTGCATTGTTAAAACTTTAAAAAATCTTCTTGTTAAAAAGACCTGGCCATATTTCAAAATAATTTCACAGAAATGGCACTTAGGTGGTCCCCTTTCAAAGTTGTTCAAAGAATTTCATTCCAAGTAGAACTTTGGTTGCTGCAGCATCAGAAAAGGGGGAAAATTGCCAAATCTTAAAAAATCTTCTTGTTCATAAGTGTTGGCCCGATTTAAAAATTATTTTGCACAAATGTTTCTTGAGGCACCTACTACCAAGCTTGTTCAAATATTTCCGATCCGTTAAAAAACATGGTCGCAAGGGGGTGGGGCTTGTTTTCCTTATATGTGCATTGTTAAAACTTTAAAAAAACCTTCTTGTTGAAAAGTACTGGCCAGATTTCAAAATAACTTCACAGAAATGGTCCTAAGGTGGTCCCCTTTCAATGTTGTTCAAAGAATTTAATTCCAAGTAGAACTTTGGTTGCTGCGGCATTAGAAAAGGGGAAAATTGCCAAATCTTAAAAAAAATTCTTGTCCAAAAGTGCTGGCCCGATTTAAAAATTATTTTGCACAAAATTTATGTTCCTAAGGGCACCCTCTATGAAGATTGTTTAATCATTTCCGATCTGTTGAAAAACATGGCCGCAACGGGGCGGGGCTTGTTTTCCTTATATGTACATTGCTAAAACTTTAAAAATCTTCTTGTCCAAAAGTACTAGCCAGATTTCAAATTACTTCACAGGATGATCTTTAGGTGGTCCCCTTTCAAAATTGTTCAAAGAATTTAATTTCAAGTAGAACTTTGGTTGCTGCGGCATCAGAAAAGGGGAAAATTGCCAAATCTTAAAAAATCTTCTTGTCCAAAAGTGCTGGCTCAATTTGAAAATTAAAAATCTACATGCTTCATATTATGAATCCTATAGATCAGGTGAGCGATCCAGGGCCATCATGGCCCTCTTGTTCTAATAATTTTGTAGAAATGTTCCTAGGGTGACCCTCTATCAGATTCCTTCAAGCCATGTTGATTGGTCAAAAACTAGGGCCACCAGGGGGCGGGGCTATTTTGCCTTATATGGCTATAGTAAAAACTTAAAGTTGCATGTGAGAAAGACCTTAAAAAGGATAAAATCTTGTAAATAACTAACTTTAGATTTATAAAAGATGAAATCATAGAGGTTTTATGAATAAAATAATGACTTTCAGGTGTTAAAGAAGTATCTGAACTATTGACAAACTGTACATTTATACAAGATGAGATGGTTGATGTAGCTGGAATCAAAATATACGGATCTCCTTGGTATGTCTTTACAGAAATGTTCCTTTTGGAGGATTTCTTTCAAAACTGTACAAAGATTTAAATTCTAGATAGATATGGCAGCAACAGAAAGGGGGAAATGCCCAAACTGCAAGAGTTTTCTCCTTTTAAATCCAATTTTCAGATTCAAAGTTGCTTTAATAAATGGGAACAATGCATATTTCTGTTTGCCATGGCAACATATTTGAAACTCATTAAAAGTCTTTTCCTCTGAAACTGGTAGACAGACTTCAAATAATTTGGTAAAAAATGATCGTCTTGTATCATTCTACCAAGAAAGCTAAAATGAAGACTTTCCTTTAAAAATTGAGGCTAGGGGTGCGGTAGGTTTTCCTCCTATAAGGTTTATAGAAGCTTTAAAAAAAATCTAATCCTCTTAAAGCAACTGTCAGAATTCAAAGTTGATCTGTACAAATGATCATCTGGTGGCCCTCTTCCTAAATAGCTAAGATGAAGAATATCCTTAAACAAATGAAACCCCAGGGAGGTGAGGTAATTTTTAGCTCCGCTTGCTCAAAGCCAATGTCATGGCTAATTATCAGTTGTGAGGGTGTGTTAACTTTTGGCTTCAAACAACCTCTCCTCTTTAACCACTGGGAGGAAACTTCATATGTAGCATCCCCTTCCTGAATTCCTTCATTTTTTTTATCCATGCTCAATTCTGGTTTCCATGGTAACCAAACGAAAAAACATCTCCTGAAACTGGTTTGCTAATATTCAAATTAGTTTGTTGAAATAATCCTTGGGTGTAGCACTACCAGGTTCCCAAAAGCTATGTTGATATGTTGAAAAACATGGGCTTATTTTGCCTATAATGGTTATAGTGAAAACTTTAAAAAACTTTTCCTTAGAAAGTGTCTGGCTCATTTTCAAATGAATTTGTATTTTTTTTTCAATGAGTAACCCTTGACTCCTTCAAGCAGTGGTGATTGGTCAAATAATATGTTGCAAGGGAGTGGGGCTATTTCTCCAAATATGTTTTTTGTGAAAAATTAAAAACTTTAGTAACATGTGGATTATCAAATAATTTTGTAGAAATGTTCTTTGGGGGTCCATCTAACAGATACCCTTAAACCTTGTTTATTGGTCGAAAAAGCATGGTGTTTGGGGCTTGGCTGTTTTGCCTTATATGGCTTGAGTGAACAATCTTCTCCCTCAAAAGTTTGCTTGGCGCTCAACAAGATTCATTCAAGCCATGTTGATTTGTTGAAAAACATGGCAGGACTGTTTTGCATGATTTTTCTTTATTGAAAACTTTAAAAATCTCCTCATCAAAAAGCATTTGGCTGGTTTTATTTTGCCTTTAACAGTTGAGCGCCTCTCCCTTTTTACCTATTTAATTATAGACTTCATAGAAACTTTTACAATCTTCTCCTTTTAAAGCAGCATTCAAAAAAATTGGTCCAAATGATCATCTTGTGACCCTCCCACATAATAGCTTAATAGAAGACTGCCCTGTAAAAAATGAGGGGGTTGGGTGTTGTTTTCCTTATATTCTCTTCAGAATTCTTAGTCAATTGGTACAAATGACCATCTGGTGACCCTCAATCAGATTAGCTTAAATGAAGACTATCCTTAAAAAAGAATACTGCCTCAGTGATGTAGTGGTAGAGCGTCTACCATAGACGCGGCAGGTTGCAGGTTTGATCGCCAGACAGTTCATACCAAAGACTTTTAAAATGGTAGTTATGGCTGCTCTCCTTGGTGCTCAGGGTTGCGGACTTAGCATAAGGACTGACTGGTAACTTACCCAGGAAACGCTGTGATATATCTGAAAAATTGTTGAAAGTGGCGTGAAACACAAAACAATCAATAGATCCTTCAAAAAAATAAAGCCCCACAATAATTAATTATTCTTTAATTCAATGTATAAAAATCACTCTTGTGAGGGATATACATGTCAGACCATCATGACCCTTATGCTCCATATTTGGTAATTTTTAAAGGAAAACAATATGTCTACACTGTCTCACAAATTGATGTTATTTTACAGGGTACCTGTCTATGGATCACCAGCCTTTAGTTGTCTACGAGGTCAGCAACTGTTGGACAAATGGAACAAAATACCCCAGTGTACAGACATTCTATTGACACATGCTCCACCCCTAGGTATTCTATAATACTTCAACCTGTCCCTGTATACAACAAATCTGCAGCAGACGACTGAAAACATCTGGGCAAAAATGAGAAAAACCTTTAAAAATGATTGTGTATATATATGTATATATATATTAATACTGTCAAGAGTTGAAATCACTGTGACAATGTTTTCACAGGTAGTCTAATGCAGAGACCTCGAAAAGGGTCTACATGTCCAGTTGCAATAACATAATAACATCAAAGTGTATTTGCACTACTGTGTGTATTTTCAAGTTTAGTATTATATCAAAATATAATTTTTATTACCCCCCTCCCCCCTTTTCCACATGCAACAAATCTGCAGCGGACGACTTTGAAATTATAAAGTCCTAAATATAAAACATCTTGATAAGGGATAGTTTTTTTTTTTAATAGAGTTGAAATCATTGTGGCAAAAGTAGAAATTGCTCATTATTTCAAAATTCGTCTGCTGCAGATGCATCAAAATGTGCCTATAGTCCTTGACACATGTGTTCTTTTGAGATGTGTTCCAAATGTCTTCCAGAATTATCATTCCATGATTAACCCTTTCCCTCATATGACAAATCTGCAGCAGACGACTTTGAACGTATTTTGTCAAAATATAGAATATCTCCATAATTGAATGGATAACCTATGTCGAAAAATGGAAAACATTGTGGCAAAAGGAGAAATTGCACGTTTTGTGTAATTTCTTCTTTTGTCACTATGTTTTCAAAAAGCTGTCTGCTGCAGAGGCGTCCGAAAGCGTTTATATGAGGGAAAGGGTTAATTAAAGACATGGTGAATTTATTAGAGCAATCTCAATATTCCAATTAGAAATGAAAATATCTAGGCTTTCTTCTATAACGAACAGTATCAGTATCAATATGTAATACTTTCCCAATAGCATAACTAATTAACCATTCCTGCAGCATTGAAAGCATTGTGACAATTTTTCCTTTTGTCAAAATGTTTTTTCAATATGTTTCCTTATTGATGTGTGTAAGAAAGAGGATTAATTTATATTTCAGGTATAGGGGATACAGTTCCTGGTGGAATACATTGTGGTTGTGTAGAACTTCTAAATACTGTTCAGCATAGAGTTAAACCTAAATACCATGTGTTTGGTCATATACACGAAGGTTTGTTACAAAATGAATATGTGTACATATTCATCTGATCTGACATTTAAACACAGGTCTGTCACTAAATTCGTCTGTTTTCCATCACCTTATTACACCAATTAACCTGTGTTCTGACACCTAGACAAAGGTTGGGACATACACTCATGAATTAGATTCTAAATTTGTATTCTCAAACTGATCTTCATTTTGATAAAAGCAATCACAATTGCTGTTGTGCTGCTTTCTTGATATAATTTTATCATAAAGCTTGCCTTTTATCATAAACACTGAAGAATAAGAGAATTATGAAGCTTTTAAAGTATAAATGAAATTAGCATGTGTCCATTTTCAGTTTGAGTTATTGAGATTTCATTCATTATTTGATTTTGTTTACCCTCGTCGTGCAGAATTAATTATTTGGCGAGAAAATTATTGAGAGTCCGGTGTGCTGACTTAAATGAAAGGCCCCAAACTATGGCCGATGCTCAAATATCTAGTGCTAGTCTGTATTTCAAACATTCTTGGACTTAGTTGATGCACATCTTTATTGAATTTGTGTAACTTAGTTAACATACTCTCTCTGTAATTTGCAAGTATAGATTTTGACAATTGACAACATTTATATGATTATGGAATAGTAAATAATGGGTTATTTCCCTTACATCTTGTAATGTCTGGAGACCAATGCACTTTATTAACCCTTTCCCTCATATAGACGCTTTCTGACGCCTCTGCAGCAGACGGCTTTTTGAAAACATAGTGACAAAAGAAGAAATTGCACAAAACGTGCAATTTCTCCTTTTGCCACAATGTTTTCCACTTTTTGTCATAGGTTATCCATTCACTTATGGAGATTTTCTATGTTTTGACAAGATACGTTCAAAGTCGCCTGCTGCAGAATTGTCGTATGAGGGAAAGGGTTAAATGTGTAAGTCTGGTATTAACCAACAATTGCGACTAGATTAGTCACCGCCCCTTATTCATGAACAATGGTGTTGCATATATTTGAATATATAGTAAATTAATGAATATACAACATTACTGATTTTAATGAGCTCTACAGCTAACCAAATACAGCTTGATATTTGAAATCAATACAAGAATAATGAAGCAAATTAATTTTGCATTTTGATAGCTTAAACCGTCGTTGACCATAAAAAGGTTGTCTCTACACCATGGCCAATGGGTGCCTTTACCCATTTCCCACAAACAACAATACTGCAGCAGCCGACTTTAAAAGTATCTAGGCAAAACACGAAAAAGCTCTGTAAATCAATGTAGGTATAATTTGTAATTCTTGAAAAGAGCTGAAAACATTGTGACAAAAGAAGAAATTGCTCGTTTTGGGCAATTTCTACTTTTGTCACAATGTTTTCAAAAGTCGTCTGCTGTAGAGGCGTCAGAAAGCGTCTACATGTGGGAAAGGTAGTAGAGCAGGTTACTCCAGACTACATCTTATATTGCTATAGATTACCTAACATTACACTTATTTATCCAGCTATGTCGGTTTTAACCCTTTCCCACATACAGCAATTCTGCAGCAGACGACTTTGAAAACATAACATTTGAAGATGATAGTTTAATTGTTAAATAAAGTCGAAAAACATTTTCGCCCAAGGAGAAATTGCTCATCATGAGCAATTTCACCTTGGGCCACAATGTTTTCAAAAGTCGTCTGCTACTATAGCGTCAGAATGCATCTGCAAGTGGAAAATGGTTAAACAACAATCATTTGCATATAATGTAGATCAAATCTGGCCTGCACATTCATGCAGTCTTATCAATGTCTATATTGTGCACTTTTCATTTGAAAATTTAAAGCAAGACTGTTACTACTATGTACATTACTATTGAAAACCATTGATTATGATACTAGTAACATCCCAATTAGGGTTAACCCCTTCCCACATACAGATGCTTTCTGACGCATCTGCAGTCGACAACTTTTTAAAACACACTGGCAATTTCTTTCTTTGCCACAATGTTTTCAACCATATTAAATGATTATACCATCCTTTATAAAGGTTTAGTATATTTTCAATCGCATATTTACAAAGTTGTCTGCTGTAGAACTGCTGCATGTGGGAAAGAAGAGTTAACCCTTTCCCTCATATAGACGCTTTCTGACGCCTCTGCAGCAGACAGCTTTTTGAAAACATAGTGACAAATGAAGAAATTGCACAAAACGTGCAATTTCTCCTTTTGCCACAATGTTTTCCACTTTTCATCATAGGTTATCCATTCAGTTATAGAGATTTTCTACTTTTTGACAAAATAAAGCCATCCTTTCTCTTCCTAGGTTATGGTATGTATACAGACGGATCCACAGTCTTCATCAATGCTTCTACCTGTGCGAAGGGATATAAACCAGTCAACAGACCCATCATGTTCGATGTTCAAATCACCGAGGAACACACCAAAACAGACTCTTTGATACGTTGTGGCACCTTTAGATCTGAAACTGATGCGTCCAAATTAATGCCAGATCAAACATTTGATCCTTTAATTTTTGAGTCATAGTCAAACAGTATTAACCCTTTCCATCATGTAGACGCTTTCTGACATCTCTGCAGCAGACGACTTTTGAAAACTTTATGACAAAAGAAGAAATTGCTCAAAATGAGCAATTTCTCTCTTTGACACAATGTTTTCAACTCTACTCAATTAGTATGTCTTCATTTAGGGAGATTTTCCACTTTATTGTTTAGATTTTATCAAAGTTGTCTACTGCAGATTTGTTGTATGTGGGAAAGGGTTGTACCAAGGGGGAATTTCCAGCTTATTACAATAGCTATTTATCAAAATTATTCATCGATTTAATGGACTTTCAAATTACAATATACATCTTATTCTTTAATGACCCTTTCCCACATAAAACAAATCTGCAGCAGACAACTTTAGAAACGTGAATTTGAAAAAAGGAAAGTCTTTTGAGAATAAATGGAAGGATGACTATAAATTAGAAATAATGATTTAAGCAAATGGAGAAATTGCTTGTTATGAACAAACTCTCCTTTTGCTATATTGTTTTCTCATGCCTCAAAATATCCAAATATGCAAATGAGAAAGGCAAAAATATATTGTACTGTACATGTATTTATACCCTTTATAACTTGCAGACACATTAGATCCATCTGCAACAGACGACTATTGAAAACATAGTGGCGAAAGGAGAAAAGGATGACTATAAATTAGAAATAATGATTTAAGCAAATGGAGAAATTGCTCCTTGTGAACAAACTCTCCTTTTGCTATATTGTTTTCTCATGCCTCAAAATATCCAAATATGCAAATGAGAAAGGCAAAAATATATTGTACTGTACATGTATTTATACCCTTTATAACTTGCAGACACATTAGATCCATCTGCAACAGACGACTTTTGAAAACATAGTGGCGAAAGGAGAAATTTCTCATGATAATGAGCAATTTATTCTTTCCCAACAATATTTGTAACTGTATTCAAAAATAGACTTTCATTTATAGAGAATTTCTACATTTTTGCCAAGATGTGTTTAAAGATGTCTGATTTTGTTGTATGTTGAAAAAGCTTAAAAACTCCTGTTTGAATTTGATTTGATTTCAACAAATTTCTCGTCTTAACCCAACCTCTCATACTAGGCCAAATTTATATGATCAAATCTTGTTTTTAAAATGGTTTTGAGAAAAGAGGGAAATAGACTTCATTATATTTCCTCTGCCTATTGCAATACTGCCATTTATGAGAGAAACAGGGTTTTCTTATCTGTGATAAATTTTTTTTATTTTTTTTTTCGAGGAGCAATATGGTTTAAATATGAGCTTTTGTAATCTTTGTGTATCTTATTCCTTTGATGATACATATAAAAACAGTATACAATTTCATAATTAGGGTTACCCATTTCCAATCTATCTAGTTTTGACGCATTTTATATACATCTGCAGCAGATGAATTTTGAAAACTTTGTGGCCCAATGTTTTTAACTTTATGCAGTAATTATACTTTCATTAAATGAGACTTTCCATATTTTTACCTACAAATATTCAAAGTTGTCTGCTGCAAATTTGTTGTATGTGGAAATTGATTTATTATAACAGATTAATGTGAGTGATCTTGTACCATCTCCTTCTTGCATTGAGAGTTTTTATAGTAGAAACTGTGTCAGAATTAATTGGTTATTTGGGGAACGGTTAAAATTATTGCAAACCTGTGTTTGTGTACACATGCCAGAGCCAGCATTTTCTAAATACACATCAAATGTATGGTCATTAATGTTATTTCTATATAACTAATACCATGTACTTTTATCTCACCTATGCACAAAGTGCTCAAGGTGAGTTATTGTGATCACCTTTTGTCCGGTGTGCGTCATCAACAAATCGTTTAAACGGCATCTCCTACTAAACCGCTTGCCCACATTTGGTGAAACTTCACAAACAATGTTCCTTGGGTGATACCCTTTAAAAATTGTTCAAAGAAATTAATTCCATGCAGAACTCTGTCTGTTTAACACTGAAAGGTATCAAGCTTTGATATTTGGTGTGTAGCATTGTAGTGTTCCTCTACCAAGAATGTTTAAATTATGCCACTGGGTTCAAAATTGGCCCGACCCGGCATTCACCTGTTTTACATAGAGAGATATAGGGAAAAACAGTGAAAATCTTCTTATCTGAAAACAAAAGGTATAGAGCTTAGATATTTGATGTGTAGCAGTTTCTAGTGGTCCTCTACCAAGATTGTGCAAATTATGCCCCTGTGATCAAAATTGGCGCAGCTCGTTTGGTCACATGTTTAACATATAGATATTTATAAGGAAAAACTTTGAACATCTTCTTTTCTGAAACCAAAAGGCCTATAGCGTAGATATTATGTATGTAGCATTGTCTAGTTCTCCTCTTCAATGATTGTTCAAATTATGCCCCTGGGATCAAAGTTGGCCCTGCCCCTTGGGTAACCTGTGTTACATATAGAGATATAGGAAAAACTTTGAAAATCTTCTTATCTGAAACAAACCTATCAGTTTCCTCATGTCATATTAATTTGACAAAAAACAGACAACATTTGTTGGGTTATTTTTAGGGATAGGACCGGGTACCCGAGAACCTGACTACTGTATAGGATGTTCGAGTACCGGTTTTTAAAATAGGTATTTGAGTACTTGATTATAAGTAACTTAAAAATTAATGATTTGGTTATCTGTGTTCAAGATAAGGTAAAGGCATTTAAAAAAAAAGCATAAAAAGCAGAGTGAAGATGGTACTAAATCCATTTTAATTCATTAATTCATTCAAAATGGCGACTTGATTGCAATCACTAGTCTATGAAAAAGAAAGTGACGAACAGTTAGCGATTTGAATGTTATCTCCAGTCAATTTGCAACATTATATCAACCATGCTGCCAGTTTTTCACACCTTTGTCGTAATTGTGTTTTCAATTGCCATTGCGTTTTAATTGGATAGATAGTTGTAAGAAATACAACGTTAAGACTTGTTTGTCAAATCATTAGAACTATCGTCTATCATTCTTAAATATTCGAATGAAATGGTGACACATTATTTATAAAGAAATTATGAGTTCTATGCTTCCTTTTTGATGAACAAGTGAACACATATTTAGCTCGACTTTTAAAAAAACCGAGAGCTATTGTCATGACCCTGGCGTCTTCGTCCGGTTAAGGTTTTTTGTTGGCAGCGGCGTGGTCGTCCGGTTAAGGTTTTTTGTTCAGCTCAGCTTTTTTTCTGTTTTCTATCAGTCGAGGGTCTGTGCCGTACGCGGTGCTCTTGTTATTTCTTGCGATTACCAGAGTACTCGATCAGAAAAGTATACAAGTACCCTAATACTGATATCGATACTCGTTTCCATCGCTAGAACTTATTTTGCCTTCTGGAAAGTGGAGCTTTACTGGACATTTGGACTCTTGTATTAGCTTACCTGAGACCACATTACAAATCATAGTGCATAGCTCCGGTGGGCCATCCAGGACCATCATGGCCCTCCGAGTCTTGCTTCATGTCAATTTAATCCTTTTCTTTCAGGCATCTCTGTAGCAGATATTAAAAAAAATGAGAATATGCTCGAAATGAGCATTTTCTCCCTTTTCTTCAGTGTTTTGAACTTTGTGTCATTTTTCAAGATATCAACCCTTTCCCACTTACGCTCTATGACATTTCTGCAGCATACAACTTTGAAAATCATTGTGGCAAAATGTTTTCAAATTAAATAATAATTGCTCTTTCATTTAAAGATAGTTTTATATTGTTGACTTAATGTTTTCAAAGTCGTCTGTTGCAGAATTATTGAATGTGGGAAGTGTATCAAAAATTCTTTCAAGTTTTTTAAGCAGGTGGCTCTGAAAGCTGGACTCAGTCACTGACAGTGGGTGCATTTGCCTCATTCAGGAATACATATTTCTAGTTTCAATCTTTCTCTGTAGACTCAATTTTGATTCATTTACAATTAATTCATGCTGGGAAAAATGAGGGAAACCCTTTTGAAAGCTTTGATATATATTTTTACTTAAGTTAACAACATTTGAGAGGTAGATCTTTGTTGGGAGTAAGAATATGAATTTTGATACTGTTAGTCATTAATGACACTTTTTGTTATTTTTGTTCAGCTGTGATATATGAAATTACATTTTGTTTTTAATAATATTATGCCTATTGTATGTTGTACTAAACAGAAAACAAGTTCATGTATTACTGGTTATTTTTACATTTTTGTTCCTTGATTTGATAATTTGGCTTAGATATTTACAACAGTTAGGTAACAGCACCTGGCAACAAATTAATAAGCCGAAGTGAGATCCCCCGCAAAAGAAAAATATTTAAAAAAATGTTTGTGCCACATTGGTATATATCAGTTACTAAAAAATATATTTTAAAGTTTGTTGACTATGGAAGTAGCCTGTGAAATGTTCAATTTGACTGAGAGACCTAGATTTTGACTCCACATGACTCACTTGAGAGTTCAACTGAGATTTGATTGAAGATGAATTTCCAATGAATGTTCATGAGTATTGGATATAAAGTACGGGCTCTAGAGTATTCCTAAGATCATTTAGAATAGCCATTGATTAACAGAAGATAACTCGTTACAAACTGAATTAGATTATAAAGAGGGTTATCTCCCTTTCAATGTAATAAACAATTGTTCAATTACATACACCAATTCCTGGGTAAGTTACCAGTACTAGTCCATTTATCCTGACGACAGTAAGTCGGTCAAAATGCTAACCCCACAACCCTGAACGCCAATGAGAAATCCATTATTACCATTTTTATTGTATTTGGTATGAATCATCCGGGTATCGAACATATAACCTCCCGCACCAATACACCGCCAAGGCTTTTTTTTTTTTAAAGTACATGTATATACAATTTGACATAACACTTGTGTTTCTGAAGCATCTTACTGAATCGAATCGACCCGGGTCGGCCTAAGCATGCCGCGCAGGCTTACTTGGACAGACACTTTTCGCCTCCTGTGGATGTTCTGTTTCGAGAATCATTACTCTATACCTCTATCCTCCTGAGACGGAAGGTGTCTGCGCGGACTGCGCAGGCTGATCTGGGTTGATACATTACGCAGAGGCCATAATGTTGGTTTTCTCGCGGGACGGCTCATTTGTCGTCTGACATTTCCCTATGATAGTTATCATTTCCATAGTGTTTTAATCCAATCCATCCAATCATGCCTTAGGTATGGCAGCCTGGGATTCGGAACCAGTTGTCCGGGGTTCGATCCTCAGACAGGGCTGCCATGGTGGAGTGCCCTTGGGCAATGCACAGTTTCTAGCCTGGTACTGAACAATGATAAGTAACCCATTTCTGAATACAGACGTCCATATACATAACGGCAAAGGAGGTGGCTCAAAATGAGCAGTCTTGGGTTCGATCTTCAGTCGGGGCGGAAGTGCCCTTGGGAAGGCAAAGTTCCTAGCCCGGTACTGATTAATTTACCCAGGGATCATGATTCAGTGAACTGCTGCCTTGATATGCATGAAATGATGTTGAAAACGGCGTAACAAACCAATAAAACAAACCAAACGACATTTTGACACATAGTGAGTAATTGCTGTTTTTGGCCGGATTGCTCTAGTAATTCCGGTCTATAGATTGGCGATGTCCGTCTGTCCGTCAACATTGTGGTTAAAGTTTCAGGTTGAGGCAAAATCTCAACACTGGAAAGGGTTACAAACTTGAAACTTTGCCTGAAGGTAACAAGTTCTATTGATTTCTATGGTTACTTTGACCTTGGTTTGTCGATGTTCAAGGTCAAATTGCCGACAATCCGGCCTTACCGTCTTCAGCGGTTTCTTGTTCCTTAATGTTTTCAGTCCTATTTGAAGATTAAATTTCATTTATAGAACTTTATTGAGACCTTAACCCTCCCCGACACCTTTTGAAAGGAATCCGGCATTGCCGAGTGGGAAGCATCTTTGACTTTCGAGCTGGTGTCCTGGGTTCGATCCACAATCACGGCCCTCAGAACTGTTTACCTTTGATATGACTAAAATAATGGTGAAAATGGCGTCACACCTCAACAGAACAAACAAAACGACTTTTGAAAGCATGATTAGATGAGCAATTGCTGCTTTTGCCACACTGTTTCTAACTCTATTGATTAGTTCATTTATACAGATTTCTGCATGAAGGGAAAGAAAGGGAATACATTAAAGTTCGTACAGGTCTGATTCGACAAAGGGTTTTGCCCTTCAGCAGTGTGAAATACCGAAGAGAATAGTGTTAACTCTTCCACCGGAGAATGTTAAATATTTCTCAGATGTTTTACAACTCAACGCAGGTCCTTTTCACGCGCACAATAGAAGAAAGCAGACGACAAGAAAAGCAGTTCAAGTAGCCTTATTCTAACTCAAATACTGGTAACTCTTTGCAATGCCAATGTCTTTTCCGTGGCCCAGCCAACACTTCTCAATGACGATGAAGCGCACGTTAGCCCAAACCAACAAACCAGTGCTTCGCCTGCGGAAGGCTCGGTCATTTCGGAGCCAGCTGTCCATACCACTACTACACCGCAAGCCTCAACTTCAGCAATTCCGTACCAGATTCCGACGATGTTAAGAAATAATGAACCAAGCACTCAAAAGATGGACAGCATTGAAGTTAAGCGTATCTTTCCCTCATTTATTTACAACTTCAAAGAACATGAGATATTTTAAATACAAATAATCTTCTGTTACGACGAATACCTCTGTGAAAGGCCTTTTGAAACGGGATACACCGTTTTTGAAATAAATTGTTGTAAGAATATGTTGAGTATGATATCATCTGGGTACAACATTCTTGTTTTACCCACGTCATGCCCAGTTTTTCGGAATAACAATACGTCTGCACAAGATAATATGAGCCGTTCCGTGAGAAAACCAAACTTATGGACTCTGCGTAATGTATCGATTCAGATTAGCCCGCGCAGGCTAACTCAGGCAGACACTATTCGCCTCCAGTGGATTTTCTGTTTCACGAATCATTACTCTATACACCTGTCAATCTGAGACGGAATGTGTCGGCCCGGATGAGCCTGCGCAGGCATCTGGATCGATACATTACGCAGAGTCCATAATGTTGGTGTTCTCGTGGAACGGCTCATATGTCCTTTGTTCTAGGGGCATAGTCTGATCTGGTTCAATCAGGGCGTGTTTTAGAGGAACATTTTCAAAATTTAGCAGTTAATCCTTTAACAGTATATCTGGCAATAGATTCGGTATGAAAAGGCTTGTGTTAGACCTGAGACATGTAAAAACATACATGTGGACAGATAAGATGCGGGTCAAAGATAATCAATTAGCTCTCGATTACGTCAAAAAGAGTGGATTAGTGGATTAGTGTTTAAATTTGATCTTTCTTCTGGCTATCATCAAATAACTATATCCGTCAAAAGTCAATCATTTCTTGGTTCTCCTTGAAACGAAACGGTAAAAATGGTAACTTTGTTTTCACAGTACTTCCATTTGGGTTAAGTTTTGCCGGGTTTGTATTTTACTAATGTGTTAGTAAAACACTGGCGCACCACTTATATCAAGACATGTGTTTATCTAGACGATGGTTGGTCTGTTGCACCTTCCTTCAAAAGAGGCGAAGCAGGATTTGCACTTCGTACAGGGTTCTTTGACTAAATCAGGTTTGTTTTTAAGCTTACGAGGAATAGCATTTGAATACTATTATCAAAGTTAACATAGTGGTCTTACACCTGCAAACATTGAATACTTAACATTTCAAGATTAGGCTCCCGTAAATTGTTAAACCTTTCCCACATATAGACATTTTAAGACGCTCTACAGCAGGCGATTTTTAAAAACACTGTTGGGAAACAATAAATTGCTTTTCAAATAATTTTGTAGAAATGTTCCTTGGGTGACCCTTTATTAGATTCCTTCAAGAAATGTTGATTGGTCGAAAAACATGGTCGCCAGAGGGTGGGGCTATTTTGCCTTATATGACCATTGTGAAAACTTAAAAAATCTTCTTCTCTGAAAGTGTTTCGCAGATTTTCAAATAATTTTGTAGAAATGTTCCTTGGGTGACCCTCTATCAGATTCCTTCAAGCCATGTTGATTGGTAAAAAAACATGGCCGCCAGAGGGCGGGGCTATTTTGCCTTATACGGCTAAAGAGAGAACTTAAAAAATCTTTTCCTCCGAAAGTGTCAGGCTGATTTTCAAATAATTTTGTAGAAATGTTCCTTGGGTGACCCGTTATTAGATTCCTTCAAGAAATGTTGATTGGTGGAAAAACATGGCCGCCAGGGTAGGGGCTATTTTGCCTTATATAGCTTTAGTGTAAACTTAAAAAAAATTCTTCTCCGAAAGTGTTCAGCCGATTTTCAAATAATTTTGTAGAAATGTTCATTGGGTGATCCTCTATCAGATTCCTTCAAGCCATGTTGATTGGTCGAAAAATATGGCCGCCAGAGGGCGGGGCTATTTTGCTCTATATGACCATAGTGAAAATTTAAAAAATCTTCTTCTCCGAAAGTGTTTAGCAGATTTTCAAATAATTTTGTAGAAATGTTCTTTGGGTGACCCTCTATCAGATTCCTTCAAGCCATGTTGATGGGTTGAAAAATATGGCCGCCATGGGGTGGGGCTATTTTGCCTTATATGGCTATGGTGAAAACTTAAAATATCCTCTCCTCCGAAAGTGTCAGGCCGATTTTCAAATAATTTTGCAGAAACATTCCTTGGGTGACACTCTACAAGATTCCTTTAAGCCATGGTGGTTGTTAAAAAATATGGCCACTAGGAGGCAGGGCTGTTTGGAGATTTGATTTTTGCCTTATGGCCGTGGAGCGATACTGGCCCTCTTGGGCCTCTTGTTCCAAGATATCAACCCTTTCCCACTTACGCTCTATGACATTTCTGCAGCATGTAACTTTTAAAATCATTGTGGCAAAATGTTTTCAACTAAAATAATAATTGCTCTTTCATTTAAAGATAGTTTTATATTGTTGACTTAATGTTTTATTAGAATTATTAGAATTATTGAATGTGGGAAGTGTAGCAAAAATTCTTTCAAGTTTTTTAAGCAGGTGGCTCTGAAAGCTGGACTCGGTCACTGATAGCAGGTGCATTTGCCTCATTCAGGAATACATATTTCTAGTTTTCAATCTTTCTCTGTAGACTCAATTTTGATTCATTTACAATTAATTCATGCTGGGAAAAATGAGGGAAACCCTTTTGAAAGCTTTGATATATATTTTTACTTAAGTTAACAACATTTGAGAAGTAGATCTTTGTTGGGAGTAAGAATATGAATTTTGATACTGTTAGTCATTAATGACACTTTGTTATTTTTGTTCAGCTGTGATATAAGAAATTACATTTTGTTTTTAATAATATTATGCCTATTGTATGTTGTACTAAACAGAAAACAAGTTCATGTATTACTGGTTATTTTTACACTTTTGTTCCTTGATTTGATAATTTGGCTTAGATATTTACAACAGTTAGGTAACAGCACCTGGCAACAAATTAATAAGCCAAAGTGAGATCCCCCGCAAAAGAAAAATATTTTAAAGTTTGTTGACTATGGAAGTAGCCTGTGAAATGTTCAATTTGACTGAGAGACCTAGATTTTGACTCCACATGACTCACTTGAGAGTTCAACTGAGATTTGATTGAAGATGAATTTCCAATGAATGTTCATGAGTATTGGATATAAAGTACGGGCTCTAGAGTATTCCTAAGATCATTTAGAATAGCCATTGATTAACAGAAGATAACTCGTTACAAACTGAATTAGATTATAAAGAGGGTTATCTCCCTTTCAATGTAATAAACAATTGTTCAATTACATACACCAATTCCTGGGTAAGTTACCAGTACTAGTCCATTTATCCTGACGACAGTAAGTCGGTCAAAATGCTAACCCCACAACCCTGAACGCCAATGAGAGAAATCCATTATTACCATTTTTATTGTATTTGGTATGAATCGTCCAGGTATCGAACATATAACCTCCCGCACCAATACACCGCCAAGGCTTTTTTTTTTTAAAGTACATGTATATACAATTTGACATAACACTTGTGTTTCTGAAGCATCTTACTGAACCGAATCGACCCGGGTCGGCCTAAGCATGCCGCGCAGGCTTACTTGGACAGACACTTTTCGCCTCCTGTGGATGTTCTGTTTCAAGAATCATTACTCTATACCTCTATCCTCCTGAGACGGAAGGTGTCTGCGCGGACTGCGCAGGCTGATCTGGGTTGATACATTACGCAGAGGCCATAATGTTGGTTTTCTCGCGGGACGGCTCATTTGTCGTCTGACATTTCCCTATGATAGTTATCATTTCCATAGTGTTTTAATCCAATCCATCCAATCATGCCTTAGGTATGGCAGCCTGGGATTCGGAACCAGTTGTCCGGGGTTCGATCCTCAGACAGGGCTGCCATGGTGGAGTGCCCTTGGGCAATGCACAGTTTCTAGCCTGGTACTGAACAATGATAAGTAACCCATTTCTGAATACAGACGTCCATATACATAACGGCAAAGGAGGTGGCTCAAAATGAGCAGTCTTGGGTTCGATCTTCAGTCGGGGCGGAAGTGCCCTTGGGAAGGCAAATTTCCTAGCCCGGTACTGATTAATTTACCCAGGGATCATGATTCAGTGAACTGCTGCCTTGATATGCATGAAATGATGTTGAAAACGGCGTAACAAACCAATAAAACAAACCAAACGACATTTTGACACATAGTGAGTAATTGCTGCTTTTTTTGGCCGGATTGCTCTAGTAATTCCGGTCTATAGATTGGCGATGTCCGTCTGTCAGTCAACATTGTGGTTAAAGTTTCAGGTTGAGGCAAAATCTCAACACTGGAAAGGGTTACAAACTTGAAAATTTGCCTGAAGGTAACAAGTTCTATTGATTTCTATGGTTACTTTGACCTTGGTTTGTCGATGTTCAAGGTCAAATTGCCGACAATCCGGCCTTACCGTCTTCAGCGGTTTCTTGTTCCTTAATGTTTTCAATCCTATTTGAAGATTAAATTTCATTTATAGAGCTTTATTGAGACCTTAACCCTCCCTGACACCTTATGAAAGGAATCCGGCATTGCTGATTGGGAAGCATCTTTGACTTTCGAGCCGGTGTCCTGGGTTCAATCCACAATCACGGCCCTCTTTTTGAAAGGCACGTGTCACTAATAAGAGAACTGTTTACCTTTGATATGACTAAAATAATGTTGAAAATGGTGTAACACCTCAACAGAACAAACAAAACGACTTTTGAAAGCATGATTAGATGAGCAATTGCTGCTTTTGCCACACTGTTTCTAACTCTATTGATTAGTTCATTTATACAGATTTCTGCATGAAGGGAAAGAAAGGGAATACATTAAAGTTCGTACAGGTCTGATTCGACAAAGGGTTTTGCCCTTCAGCAGTGTGAAATACCGAAGAGAATAGTGTTAACTCTTCCACCGGAGAATGTTAAATATTTCTCAAATGTTTTACAACTCAACGCAGGTCCTTTTCACGCGCACAATAGAAGAAAGCAGACGACAAGAAAAGCAGTTCAAGTAGCCTTATTCTAACTCAAATACTGGTAACTCTTTGCAATGCCAATGTCTTTTCCGTGGCCCAGCCAACACTTCTCAATGACGATGAAGCGCACGTTAGCCCAAACCAACAAACCAGTGCTTCGCCTGCGGAAGGCTCGGTCATTTCGGAGCCAGCTGTCCATACCACTACTACACCGCAAGCCTCAACTTCAGCAATTCCGTACCAGATTCCGACGATGTTAAGAAATAATGAACCAAGCACTCAAAAGTTGGACAGCATTGAAGTTAAGTGTATCTTTCCCTCATTTATTTACAACTTCAAAGAACATGAGATATTTTAAATACAAATAATCTTCTGTTACGACGAATACCTCTGTGAAAGGCCTTTTGAAACGGGATACACCGTTTTTGAAATAAATTGTTGTAAGAATATGTTGAGTATGATATCATCTGGGTACAACATTCTTGTTTTACCCACGTCATGCCCAGTTTTTCGGAATAACAATACGTCTGCACAAGATAATATGAGCCGTTCCGTGAGAAAACCAAACTTATGGACTCTGCGTAATGTATCGATTCAGATTAGCCTGCGCAGTCCGCGCAGGCTAACTCAGGCAGACACTATTCTCCTCCAGTGGATTTTCTGTTTCACGAATCATTACTCTATACACCTGTCAATCTGAGACGGAATGTGTCGGCCCGGATGAGCCTGCGCAGGCATCTGGATCGATACATTACGCAGAGTCCATAATGTTGGTGTTCTCGTGGAACGGCTCATATGTCCTTTGTTCTAGGGGCATAGTCTGATGTGGTTCAATCAGGGCGTGTTTTAGAGGAACATTTTCAAAATTTAGCAGTTAATCCTTAAACAGTATATCTGGCAATAGATTCGGTATGAAAAGGCTTGTGTTAGACCTGAGACATGTAAAAACATACATGTGGACAGATAAGATGCGGGTCAAAGATAATCAATTAGCTCTCGATTACGTCAAAAAGAGTGGATTAGTGTTTAAATTTGATCTTTCTTCTGGCTATCATCAAATAACTATATCCGTCAAAAGTCAATCATTTCTTGGTTCTCCTTGAAACGAAACGGTAAAAATGGTAACTTTGTTTTCACAGTACTTCCATTTGGGTTAAGTTTTGCCGGTTTGTATTTTACTAAGGTGTTAGTAAAACACTGGTGCACCACTTATATCAAGACATGTGTTTATCTAGACGATACATGGTTGGTCTGTTGCACCTTCCTTCAAAAGAGGCGAAGCAGGATTCGCACTTCGTACAGGGTTCTTTGACTAAATCAGGTTTGTTTTTAAGCTTACGAGGAATAGCATTTGAATACTATTATCAAAGTTAACATAGTGGTCTTAGCCCTGCAAACATTGAATACTTAAAATTTCCAGATTAGGCTCCCGTAAATTGTTAAACCTTTCCCACATATAGACATTTTAAGACGCTCTACAGCAGGCGATTTTTAAAAACATTGTTGGGAAACAATAAATTGCTCATAATAAGCAGTTTCTCCTTTCCACACAATGCTTTCATCTGTCCCTTTTACAAATGTTACACCGTCTTGGAGATGTAGTGGTAGAGCGTCCGCCTCGGTTCGAGGGGTAGCGGGTTCGATCCCCGGCATAACAAAACGGTATTAAATGTTTTCCCTCCTTGGCGCCCAGAGTTGTGGGGTTAACATTACGACTGATTCGCTGGTATAGGGAAACATGGTCTAGTAGAACCAAGGTGTTTTCAAAGTCGCCTACTATAGATCTGTTGTATGTGGGAAATGATGAATGTTTAACTCTGTCAGCGCCAATGGCAATATTGAGTTTGTTTGCAAACAATACAGATTCAGGGGATTCAGCTCGTTAAGAGCTGTATCACCTGAAATCAGTATTGTTTGCTATTAGTTGTCAAAATATTACAAAGCTCTTATAAATAACATGAAAAATGGAGTCGCCCGATTTTGACCATGGCCGAATCTAGGCTCAACGGATATCGACGCTGAATAAAACATGCATTGTCCTACAGCATTTGCAATCTTGAAGGAAGCACGTTTGTGTTAAACACTTCTACTTGCTGGAGAAGGAATTATTGGATAAACAATAGTGTAAGGACACGTGTAGTTGTATTATTCGAGCAGATACATACAAGAATACGAATCATGACATTAAACGAAATGGTCATACAAATTAACGAAATGTAATTATACGAAATTAATCAATTCCCGCTCTCCTTCCAAAGCTTGTGTCATACTTAACTTATAACTAGAGGCATTACACCGTATGTTAATATTTAAGCGCCTATATGTTGTTGTTTTTTGTTATCTAATTGATCTAGTCAGAGCAGATTTAAAACCGTTTATTGGTAAGAATTAAAAAACTTCAGCTTTTATGATACATTAAAGCTGCAGTCAAACTATAAACCAAATAGTTTCAGGACTAAACATGACATTTCAAGACTGAACTTCACATGCTGAATATCACATAGATCGCAGCATATCAAACGTCTATCCTTACGTCAAAATTGACCCTATCTGTTTTTTGGTAACCTTTTATTATAAGCCGTCTAAGGCTATGATAGCCAGGTGAGCAATGTAGGCACATATTGGTCTTATTGTTTAAAATAAAGTGACATTGGGCCTTTTTGTTCGAAATATTTACATCCTGTCTGTTTACACGTCATTTAAATGTACTGAACTGAATCTTCTTTCTTTAAGACATGCTTCAAAATCATGCGCGGCGTCAAAATTCGTCTTGTATTTTCTAAAATGCATGTCATGAAATTAAATGTATCAAATACATTTGAATGTTATCAATTTTATAAAGTTGCATTATCTATATTAACAGAATAACATTGACAGTTTTTTAAATTTTAAACATTCATAATTCAAGATGTCTTATATTAACTTAAACTTACATTAACTTTTTATATTTAAAACTAAAACACTTAAAAGTTCTAACTACTTCTTTACAATGAATTTGAATCATGAAGAACACAAGTGATAATATGCTTCTATAGCAAAAGTTAGTCTCAGTTATCAATTGAAACACAATTCTGACTAGAATTTGACAAAGTCTTTGATGTTGGTTCTCTGGTTCTTGGTTTAGGACGATCGTGTGCCATGGATGGTTGGTTAAAGAGTGGCTGATCTTCCACTGACACGGTTTCACTGACCATAGGTGTTTGTTTTATTGGTGGATTGGCAACAGTTAGTACATTATTCATGTCATGCGGAATATGACAAGTCTGGATTTCGCGATAAGGTTATTTGTCGCGAACGTTGACCTCTATTTTGGTAGGCCTCATGTGTATACTGTTTCGTCTGTGTATTGCACCGTTTTGATCCTGGACAGTGTATAGTGTATGTTCGATCACCCAATATGGCGTTGATTTTCCCTTGTCTTCAGTTATCTCTTTATGTTCAAAATAGACACATTGTCCTATTTCTAGCATTTCCATTGGTCGCGCTTTCTTATCGTAGCATTTCTAGCATTTCCATTGGTCGCGCTTTCTTATCGTAACATTTATTGACTGTTTGTTTTCGCGACACACGTTTTTCATACGGTTTCATTTGTTTCCGGATTTCAGATGATACTGAGCGCGTGGTCCTGCCAAACATCATTTCAGCAGGGCTCTGCTTGGTATCCTGGCGCGGAGTGTTCCATTGCTCTAGAACTGCCTCGTTTTGATCGCGGTTATCCTGTAAAGTCTTTTTGATCATTTTGTGTTACTGTTTTCACAGCTGATTCAGCTTTACCATTTGCTTGTTGATGTCCTGGGGACGACATTATGTGAGTTATGCCACAGCTTGACGCAAAGTTACTAAATTCAGTTGGCGCGAATTGCGGACCCCCGTCTGATACTATTGTCATTAGTATCCCGAATCTAGCAAATTGTTTCTTCAGTATTGCGATAACTTTTGCGCTGGTTGTCTTTGTCATCAGGTCAACTTCAATGAAGTTTGAATTGAAGTCTACCGCAATAAAGTAGTGCATGCCTTCAATTTCGAACAAATCTAAACCAATCTTATTTCATGGTTCTGATCCATCGGAGTGTTGTTTTGATTCACTTCCTGACAGATGTCGCATTGATCTTCTATTTGCTTTATTTTCAGTGCTCATCCACGGCCAAAATACAGTTCCTCGTGCTCTACGAAGCATGCTATCATAACCCATATGTGCGCTATGAAGTCTATGTTTAATAGCCTTTCTGAGTGACTTAGGTATCACTTTGGCTTCACCCTTCAGAACAATACCGTCTTGATGACTTAATGTATCGCGTATGTCGTAGAACGCAATTATGGAGAGTCGTTCATTGTCATACAAATTTACGAAATGTAATTATACGAAATTAATCAACAGTTTGTAAAGCTTTCTCTTGGCCTTTACCGCTTGTTTCGATACGCTTCTTCCAGTCTTGCATCTCATTGCAAAATGTTCGCAGTTATTTGACATTATATCGTAACGCCCCAATAGTTTTGGATCCCGCAACATTTCCTTCGCAGATTGAACGGTTGCCTCTGGAGAATTACAAGTCCCTGCAGGATAGTTCACACGGAAAAGAGCTCTGCCATTGACAACTCTTGAACTAGCAATTAGTCGGATTTTCGGTAACGTCATTCTCGTTGTTCCAAAGTCCACGACAACATCTTCCCCCATCTTCATGCTCGATGAAAAATCCGTCGTGGTAGTATTTAAAGATAAAGCTGCCTCGTATTGCGATGTGATCGCCCGGCTGAAGATCTCTGTGAAAAAGAAATGAGCCGTTTTACGAGAAAACCTACAGTATGGACACTGCGTATTGTGTCGACCCAGATCAGCCTCAAAAAAACATGCATTTTCCTACAGCATTTGCAATCTTGATGGTTACATGTGTGTAAAGCTTTCCCTTGGCCTTTACCACTTGTTTCGATACGCTTCTTCCAGTCTTGCACCTAGTGGCAAAATGTTCGCAGTTATTTGACATTATATCGTAACGCCCCAATATGTTTGGATCCCGCAACGCTTCCTTCGCAGATTGAACGGTTGTCTCTGGAGAATTGCAAGTCGCTGCCGGGTAGTTCACACGAAAGAGAGCTCTGCCATTGACAAATCTTGAAATAGCAATGCATCGGATTCCCGGTAACGTCCATTCCTTTGTTCCAATGTCCACGACAACATCTTCCCCATCTTCAGGCCCCATGAAAATTCCGTGGTGGTAGTATGTAAAGATCAAGCGTCCTCGTACTGCGATGTGATCGCCCGGCTGAAGATCTCTGTGAAAAAGAAATGAGTTGTTTAACGAGAAAACCAACAGTATGGACACTGCGTAATGTATCGACCCAGATCAGCAGGCTAATCCAGGCCGACAAATTCCATCCAAGGGGATAGATGTATAGAGCAATGATTCCTGAAACGGAAAATCCACAAGAGGCGAAAAGTGTCTGCCCGGGTTAGCCTGCGCGACATGCTTAGGCTGATCCGGGTCGATACTTTACGCAGAGAACACAATGTTGATTTTCTCGTGGAACGGCTCAAATGTTAACCCTTTCCCAGATGCAGACAAATCGAGGGCTTGGCGTGAAACGGTTGTAACTTAAAACCTATTTTTAAAACCCTAGTTTAGGGGCAATTTTGACCCCTTTGTAAACAATGCAAATTTAGGTGCCATTGCTCAGAACGAGCAATGGCACCTAAATTTCCATTGTTTACCAAGAAAAATGATTTAATACTTATAAAGACTTTATGGCGAGGTGATTAACCTTGGTAAAAAAATACCGATTTTAGTTACAACCGTTTCACGCCAAGCCCTCGAAATATATAGCGGGTACTTATTTAAATCGTTGTGGTAAAATGAGAACTTGCGCATAACATAAAACAATGCTGCAGCAGACGTTTATGTATAAATATATGTAAATGAATGTACATTATTACCTGATTCGCTAATATAAATACAAATCTTTTATATTTAGCTGCTTTACATGAAAGCTTTCAATTTGTTTTGGATTAAACTAACAGTATGAACTGGTTGACCTCTCTCGCGCTTTGACGTCATTGGAATTTCCAAATTTTATTTTTTGACTACATATCATAAATCATATCGCAATTTTACGGAAATTCTCGATGGCGATACGCGAATGTAATTGGAAAGCGGAAAATTACAATTATAGCCGAAGCAAGCGAGCGTCAACAAATTCGACGATATTTCAGAAAGAGAACTGATCAGGTTGTTTTCTTTTTTGTTATTTTTAAAGATAAACGTTTGATCAAGTCATAAAACAGTTATTTCATGGTTATTTGGGTAAAAGTCAAAACTGTTGTCCCTTGGTATCGGGGATGACATTCTGAACTGTGGCCCTCGGGCAACAGTTCAGATGTCATCCCCTCCAACTCGGGACAACAGTTTTGACTGTTACCCAAATGTAGTCCCTATACTGTATAATTCCTATTTTGAAAACATTGTGGCAAAAAGGGGAAATTAAAAATTACTCCTTTTGCCACACTATTATTAACATGACGTCCGTTGCAGAAGCGTCATACTGCGTTTATGTATAGGGATGAGTAATTCTATAATCGGGTCCACTTATCTAAAATATGATAATAGTCTAAATCGAGTTCACGATTCTAGTCGAAGGGTTCCCATTGCTAAATATTGTCACAACATTTAGTAGCGTATTAATATATGAGCCGTCCCGCGAGAAAACCAACAGTATCGACTATGTGTAAAGTATCGACCGGATCAGCCTAAGAATGCCGCACAGGCTAACCAGGACAGACACATTTCGCCTCCTGTGGATTTTCTGTTTCAGGATTCATTATACTCTATACCTCTATGCCCCTGAGACGGAATGTGTCGGCCCGGATTAGCCCTCGCGGACTGCGCAGGCTGACCTGGGTCGATACATTACGCAGAGGCCGTAATGTTGGTTTTCTCGCGGGACGGCTTATATGCGGATGTAAGTCGTCAAAAACAGTTTATAATGTGTTATTAAGAAAAAACAGTGGAATATAAGCTGATAAACTAACTGTTTCAAAGTGTGAATTCTTAAGTGATAATGTCCACAGTTTACTCTTCCTTGACATAAGTAAAGAAACAAGAACTTAATAGAACAAATGTTTGTTCGAAATGTTTTTCGATTCGTGACTACCAACAGATTTACGTCTACAAGGTTTTTCAATATATCGCGTTTGCAGCTTAATCAGGGAGAAATCTACCTAGAATTTATCCTAAAACAAACAACTATTCTGTATTTATGTGTTACCTTATCTCGATCTAACACCAAAATACCCCCAAACAATTATCACATATTTAATCAGGGTAGATAAGCCTGATTAAATTATCGCGGTAGCATGATCTCACTCACACATAATACGTCTTAATTATCCTATATTTAATTATCGCCGTATCATGATGTCACTCACACATAATAAGTTTTAATTATCCTCTATTTGATTATCGCCGTATCATGATGTCACTCACACATAATACGTTTTAATTATCCTCTATTTAATTATCGCCGTATCATGATCTCACTCACATAATAAGTTTTAATTATCCTCTATTTAATTATCTCCGTATCATGATCTCACTGACACATAATAAGTTTTAATTATCCTATATGTAATTATCGCCGTATCATGATCTCACTCACACATAATAAGTTTTAATTATCCTATATTTAATTATCGCCTTATCATGATCTCACTCACACATAATACGTTTTAATTATCCTCTATTTAATTATCGCCGTATCATGATCTCACTCACATAATAAGTTTTAATTATCCTCTATTTAATTATCGCCGTATCATGATCTCACTGACACATAATAAGTTTTAATTATCCTATATGTAATTATCACCGTATCATGATCTCACTCACACATAATAAGTTTTAATTATCCTATATGTAATTATCGCCGTATCATGATCTCACTCACACATAATAAGTTTTAATTATCCTATATTTAATTATCGCCTTATCATGATCTCACTCACATATAATAAGTTTTAATTATCCTCGTATCATGATTTCACTCACATATAATAAGTTTTAATTATCCTATATTTAATTATCGCCGTATCATGATCTCACTCACCTATAATAAGTTTTAATTCCTATATGTAATTATCGCCGTATCATGATCTCACTCACACATAATAAGTTTTAATTATCCTATATTTAATTATCGCCTTATCATGATCTCACTCACACATAATAAGTTTTAATTATCCTATATTTAATTATCGCCTTATCATGATCTCACTCACATATAATACGTTTTAATTATCCTCTATTTAATTATCCTCGTATCATGATCTCACTCACATATAATAAATTTTAATTATCCTATATTTAATTATCGCCGTATCATGATCTCACTCACATATAACAAGTTTTAATTATCCTCTATTTAAGTATTACCTTATTTCGACTTGTTCAATCTCCATATCGATATCGGCCGAATCCTCTTCCTGTTCCCGATGCAGCCAACCTCCTTTTGCCACACTATAATTATATTAATTGTCGTCCGTTGCAAAAGCGTTATACTTCGTTTCTGTATAGCAATGAGTTATTCTTTTAATCGGGCTCAATTATCTAAAATAATGCTTGTTCAAGATGTTTTTCGACTTAGTACTACCTTCTATCAACTGATCGGCCAAATCATATCATTGTTGGGAAACCACAATATTATCTATTAATAGATTCATGTTATATAGTTGCGTAATAACTTGGGAAACCTTTTTTTGGGAAACATTTTGTTTAAGTTGTCACGATTATAAGCAGTAGGAGTACGCCCAGTCGAGATTTATTTCTTCCAACAAAAGATATTTAATCGTCTTTCTTTCCTTTTTAGTTTTGCATTGTCGGATCGTAGAGTCAACCCGTCTGAAATGCAATTTTAAGAAGGAAATGGCAAATTAATGTGCAGCCGATTCAACCGTTAACCGTTAAACCTCGATTCACATTTTCACCCGTCTTTTCGATCGGAATTAGTCAGAATCTTGCCAGATTTCATACATTTTTAATCTTAAAGATCTGTTGCCGACCTTTTGAACCGTTAAATCGACTTCTGAATACTGACATAGCGATATTACATTATTCAAGAGTTCAGGCTTTTAAATTAGTTCTAATCAACTCGCCATTTGTCTTCAGTTATATCCGGCATTCATTTGCAGACAGGTTGCGCAGTCGCCATTCTCGCGCCAATCTAGTTCTCGATTTGAAAATGGTGAGTGTTAAGATAAAGTGAAATTCACTTTCTACTGCACATTGGTTAGGCCTACATAATTCACAATATCTTTCATCTCTTGCAATATTTGAATATCTACCGATTTCAATAGCCACCTTATGATCTGATATACGTGTATTTTGTTAAACAAATTCTTAATCTATCAGTGTTATGCACCTCCGTATATTGTCATGCCGCTTTCAGGAGTTTAAATTTGTAAATCTTTTGTGCTGCCCTCTGTTTTTTCAAAATGGACAATTTTTCGTGGATTGTCCAGGGATCAGATAAAAACGTTTCACAACAAGCTAAACAGTATGGCACATTATACAAAGTAATACGTACACAATGTAAAGTTTTTAATCCATGAAGTTGTATACATAATTTAGGAAATTTGAGTTAGACATAAGGATCTTAAATGTTTCTTTTAAATATATGGAAAAACGAGTAGCTTGAAAGCAGGTAGCTCAAAACCTTTTGAGAAAATCCCTACTATGAAAAATACGGAAATACGGCTGTCGTGCATCGTCAACATTTTCCCTTGTTTCCCTCTACAGGCTACACATTTTGCATCGGATCTTCATGAACGTTTATCAGAACATTCATCTCCATCAAATCTTGGACAAGTCGAAACTGGCGCATTTGAGGTCAAAAACTAGGTCACTTGTGGTGTCAGAATTGAAGGAAAATCTTGTTAACTCTCTAGAGGCCACATTTTCAACTTGAGCGTGTTGAAACTTTATCAGAATGTTTGTCTTGATAATGTAAGTCAAGTTCGATCATGAGTCATGTCGGGTCAAAAAGTAGGTCACTAGGTCAAATTTGTCAGAATGTTTGTATATAATGATTTCTAGGTTCAAGTTCAAATATGGGTCATATTGGGTCAGAAACTAGGTCACTAGGCCAAATTAAAGGAAAATTATTGTTAACACTGTACAAGCCGCATTCTTTACTAAGGCAGTTTGAAATTTGATCAGAATGTTTATCTGAATGATATCTAAACCGAGTTCGAATATGGCTCAAGCCGGGTCAAAAACTAGGTCACTAGGCCAAATTGAATGGAAATCTTGTTAACACTTTGGAGGCCTTTTCCCCCAACTTGAGCATGTTGAAACTTTATCAGAATGTTTATCTTTATGATATATAGGTCGAGTTCGAACATGGGTCATGATGGGTCAGAAACTAGGTTACTAGGCCAAATTGAAGGAAAATCTTGTTAACTCTGTAGACGCATCTTTTTTGGCTACAGCAGCTCGAAATTTGCTCAGAATTCTATCTAAATGATATCTAGGTCAAGTTTGAATATGGGTCATCCCGGGTTAAAAAGTAGGTCACTAGGCCAAATTGAAAGAAAATCTTGTTAACACTCTGGATACTGCATTTTTAGCTTGAGCATGTTGAAACTTTATCAGAATGTTTTACTTGATGATATCTAGGTCAAGTTCTAACATAGGTCATGTTGGGTCAAAAAGTAGGTCACTAGATCAAATTGAAGGAAAATCTTGTTAACACCCTAGAGCCAACATCCCCGCATTTTAGTACTTTCAGTACTTTGATTAATATTTACTTAGTAGGATTCAAATTCAAAAGTTGTTTTTATATTCTTTATAGTAGTTAAGTTTAGATGAACTACCAATGTCCGAAAACCACTGTTGAATAAATTGATCCCTCATATGGTTTATGATTATTGGGAAATAATTGCAGTCTTGATCAAAATGTGTCCAAACATAAGATGATCCCAAATCGGATAATTGCTGTTTAATTTTATAAACCCAGCTTATTTTTTTAATTTAGATGATGGACACAACTGTCGTTATATACATGCTTAAACTTGTTATTGGTGAACGCTTCACTTTAAGCCAGTATTTAAGTGATTTTTCCAAGCATATGATAGAAAGAGGGAATCGACCAATTATTTTGCAAAATTTGATATTGTGACGAAAGTTGGGCCTACACTAAATAATCAACAGAAATTCCGTAACGGATCGGCCTAAATAATCAACAGAAATTCCCGAAGTTCGTCACACTATGAAGACTATCTACATCTTTTTCCCCGAGAGATGTAATACGGGTTTCAGCGGCTATATTTAGAGTGGGGAATCCCAGACTATTTATAGGTTTGAATGTCCTAAATGTACACATGTATATTAGGCCTATTTTTTTCAAAGGTTCTACCGGAAGTATAACAAAGCGATATTGATATTTTCCGGAAGGTATAGATGTACATGTTTACCAAAAAAAACACGTATAGAAATCCGTCTCTTACAGAAAAAGTTATTGACGCTTCAAGGACCTGTGTTTGCATGTCCCAGATCATAAAGGTTTCTGTTTCCAGGTCCATTAGCCTAATGATCATTGACCAGTACATCTTGCATGTTTTCTGAAACATGTGTTTACTCTATACCCTTTGTATAAAAATGCTTAATTAACCCTTTCCCTCATATATCACTTTCTGACACATTTGCAGCAGATGGCGTTTTGAAAACATGGCGACAAATGAAGAAATTGCTCAAAAACGAGCAATTTCTCCTCTTGTCACCATGTTTTTTATTCTATTCAATTATTGTACTTTTATTTAAAGGGAGTTTCCAATTTTTTTCAGGTATGTATTCAAAGTCGTCTGTTGCAGATTTGTTGTATGTGGGAAAGGGTTAATACTTGCATTTGTGATATGAGAAATGGTTGAATAGTTTATGCAATTTTCTACAATATGTCCGGTAACCCTTTCCAACGTACAACACATCTACAACCGATAACATTAACAAATATTTAAAGAAAAGCATCGATGAATGATATCTTTAAATGAAACCATTGTGACAAAACTTTTGCAACAATGTTTTCAAGTCGTCTGGTGCCCATGCCTCAAAATGCAGTTGCAAAATAGGAAAGCATTACTCTTTATAATGCAAGTATAATTGCATGAATCATTATTATCGTAAGCAGGATCGAGTATTTTACCAATAACCAATATTAATTTATTATATTATAACCAAAGTCAAAGAAAGACAGATATAGAGAGAGGCAATAATCCTTATTATTTAGTATAGTTACTGAGTCAAAGCAGATATCACAAGCATTGGGTTAGGAAAGGGTAAAGAACACATTTTATATTTCAAGAGTCATGCAAAGTTGCGTCAAAATGTTTCTAATCCGTTAAAAGGCTTAGTCATATATAGACTTAAAAAATTAATTTTGTCACGCCTACAGCAGACAACTTTTGATTTATAATACACAGTTGATTTAACTTTGTGCAGAAAAGTAGAAATCGCTCAAATCTCCTTTTCCATTAATGTTTTCAAAAGAAGATTTCTGAAAAGACTGCATTGTCATGAAAAATGTTTGAAAGATCTGCTGACAAGGGTCACAAAGATTGTATTGTTGGGGACATAAGAGGGACAAAGGTAAATTAGGGTTCAAATCAGATGATTAGAATTAATGGGCGTTCTGTCCATTATCATCAAGGCACTAAATCTTAACCCTTTTCCACATACAAGAAAATCTGAAGCTGACAACTTTAAAAACATAAAGACAAAAAGATGGAAATTCTATTAACATAAAAACAGTTATTGTATAAAGTAGAAAACTGAGCAATTTTTACTTTGCCATAATGTTTTGAAAAGTCGTCTGCTGCAGATGCGTCAATATGTGTCTGCAAGTGGGTAAGAGTTAACAAATTTACACATTTTATGCTTAGGTTCCACTTGACATTTCCATGTTTTATATATTTGCAATTATAACTTGGAATAATTTTCAAAAAAGCAGCAACTGCCTTTCAGGTTAAAAATTTCATGAAATTAAAATTTGACGATTAATTATCCTTTCTGAAATTACAGCAATGTCTGCCACAGGTTCATATAATATAATTCAACATTGTTTGTAAAAAAAAAGGACTGATTTTAGTGAGCAGATTAAAGGGTCAATATTTGGTGCATGCCATGGTTGAAATAATATATCACCTGCTTCCATCCCATACCATTATCTGGTGATAAAAAGTCCCGCTATAGAATGCTCAGCCCCACAGTCCCTTCTATGTCCAGTTGTACATAGGGGCATACAAGATGATGATGATAAAAAAGTAATTGAGCCAGGTTTTATTGATTTTTATTGGCGATCTCTTGTCAGGAGTCTGATTTGATCTCTATCAGTTGGGGGGGTTGTATGTTATTGTTGTTGTTGTTGTCAGCTGTTGGGTTTTCATCATGACTTACAGTTAGTGACCCATACTGAAACTAATATGTATGGATCTATAAGCGTGTATTGTGAAAATTAACCCTTTCCCACTTGCAGATGCACATTGATGCATCTGAAGCAGATGACTTTTGAAATAAATATGGCAAAATAAGAAATGAGCAATTTCTCTTTTCGCCAAAATGATTTCACCTTAATTTAATAATAGTACTTTCATTTATAGAGAATTTTCCGTATTTTTGCGTAGATGTTTGTCCCGTCGTCTGCTGTAGATTTGTTGTTTTCGGGAAATGGTAAATTGACCGGATACAAGCATATATACACAGTTCTATACAGTGCTCATGAAAATGGGAAGACACCATATCTTTGTGAATGTTCGTATATATATATAAAAGTCTTAGAGCTTTATGTACAACAACCCAAGATTATCAGGAATGTACCATGTCTACCTTTTTTTGAGTGATTGTCGTGCCATGGTCTGAACTAATACACAATTGGAGAGATTACATCTAAGGGACCCGGTAAGCTCAGTCGGTAGTGTACTCACCCTGAAAGCGAGAGCTCCCGGGTTTGAGCCCCGGACTGGCTGTATGTTTTTTCTCAATTTGTGACATTGGGACCCAATAAGGGACTGTGACAGCACTGCTTGGTCAGTCTATTAGAGCTTGCAATGTGATTTATGACATCCTTGGCATTGGATTTCCAAAATTCGTAGACGAATTTCCAGTTAAGTTGGGCTGTTTGTCCTGGTCTGAACTTGGAGAAATTACATGTAAGCGGCCCCTGTTGGATCAGTCGGTAGAGAACTCATCCTGAAGCAAGAGGTCATGGGTTCGAGCCCCAGACTGGCCGCATGTTTTTCTCTACTTGTGACATGATGTTTGTGCTTGTCTGCAACCTTCACAGTACCTTGAACATGATTGGTGGAAGATGGTGTGTTAATCATGTAAAGGCTCTGTCACACACTAACGATGTATCTCGCCATGACTTAACCGGAGCACACAATTAACAACGGCGAGAAAATCGGCGGAGCTCAGTTGAGAAAGCACTTGAAATATCACAATTGGCTGTAGCAATATCAATGTAGTACCTGCGTTCCCGTTGTGATACCGTTGTCCTACCGATGTAAGACCCGATGTGCTACCAAATACCACTTTTCTGTCACCGTAGTGTTGCCGATGCATCAGATTTGTTATACCGAGGTGCATCGGCGATGTTATACCAATGCGCCACCGATGTGCCACCGTTGACCAGAGTTATAGCGCAGTGATACCAAGCTGCTGTTGTACTACCAATGCACTACCGATGCGCTACCGATGTGATACCGAAGTGTCTGTAGTAGTATGGTATCACATCGCTAAGAACGGTATTACATCGTTAGTACATCTGAAGGACTACGGTCTCACATCTATACCAGTATGGTACACATTGAGGCCAACAGAGAGCCGCCAACCTATTACAGGTTCTACTCGTGCTCTCACGACATTAACGAAGCCATACCGGAGTACTGCCGTTGTATTTCCGTTGCTTGCCAAATTTGTGCTCCGGTATAGCTCCGGCGAGACAAATCGGTTAGGTGTGACAGGCCTAACTACCTCACTTTTCACCGTCTTATAATATTTAGAATATCAGATTCTATGAAGAAAAGGAAAAAATCTCTATACAAGTCATTGTCACGGGATAAATTGTTTCCTCCACAATGTGCAGTTGTTATCAGTTGCCTGAGCATCAATTTGATACGGAAAATGCTTATTTCTTTCCATATGGAATATAAATTTGTATATCTATTGTTCATGCAGCATCAAATATCTTTATTTACTAATTTTCAAGTTACATTTAACCTACATCTTTTTCCTGAAATTGTTTACATATTTGTACTGAATAACATTGAACTATTAGGATAAACAGCATGCTAAAATATTTCTAAATCCCCCAATTTTGGATTGGCCTTTTAAAATGTAAAGATCTGGCTATTTGCTGCCAATATGGTGATAGAAGGTGATGAAAAGCTTTACTGCATTTTGCCAAATGATTTGTTGACAACTTAACCCTTTCCCTCATACGACAATTATGCAGCAGACGACTTTGAACGTATTTTCTCAAAAACTGGAAAATCTCAATAATTGAATGGATAACCTATGACTAAAAGTGGAAAACATTGTGGCAAAAGGAGAAATTGCACGTTTTGTGCAATTTCTTCTTTTGTCACTATGTTTTCAAAAAGCTGACTGCTGCAGAGGTTTCAGAAAGCGTCTATATGAGGTAAAGGGTTAACCCTTTTCCAAATAGCATGCATTATGCTGCCAAGCCTGTCTGATAGTTTAAAAGTTTGCAGTATAGTTAAATCTGTGAAAGTTCTCTCCTTAGATACATTTCTCTGTTCATAATAATTATGTAGTTCCCAATTTTTAGTGAAATTGATAAGTATTTTTTACTAAAGTGTTACGGCTTTATTTAATATAAATGCTTTAATATAAGTAGTATGACATTGTGGTTGTCAAGTTTTCTAAAAAAATCCAGACATTTAGCCCCCTTGCAGAGTTGTAAGGAAAGACTCTCTGTAAAGGAGATTGACAGCATTTGGTAAATTTGTCAACCTCTCTTATAATTACAACTCTTGTCTGCTCTGAAATATTATTAGCGAATGTTTCAGTCTGGTCACTTCCAACTTATACTTCGACATTTTGGATTCAGGTGAGCCATTCAGGGCCATCAAAATTCTGTTTCTTTAAAATAACCTATTCCCACAAATGTAGATGTTTTCGGGTGCCTCTGCAGCAGATGACTTTTGAAAAACATTATGGCAAAAGAAGAAATTGGTCATGATGAGCAATTGCTCTTTTGTCACAATTTTATCAACTTAAGTCAATAATCATACTTCCACTAACAGTGAATTTTCTTATTGCAATGCACAGACTCTTTCAAAGTCGCCTGCTGCAGATTTGCTGTATGTGGGAAAGGGTTAAATGAACGTCTGAACTCCATTTTAACTTTTAAAAAGATTCTTTTATGAAATTGCACCAATAAATGTAAGTAGTTTAACAGGGAGTAGAATTGAACAAAGATCTGTTATCTAAAAAATAAAACGCCATTGAACCTTTTTCACCTTTCACAAATTCATGATTACCATGATATCAAGGTTACTGGCCTGAATTAATGAACGGTTAATTAACTGAGTAACTGTTCACACAGTTTTGATGACCACTAATAGTTAGGGCAATAAAAAACGTGTTAATCACGTCACTCTGTACTTGCTGAGACGCGCAGATCCACACCATTTTCCCTGTGTAGATCGATAGTAATCTACTGATTCAACACTAACATACAAAACTGCCGGCTGGAAGTTTCCACTGATCCAGATAAAGATGCAAATATTTCAGGTTTCTTTAATTCTTAGTTGACCATTAAACCATCTGTTGATGGTATTCAAAAGAATTGTCTCACTGAATATCTCTCCAGTGCTCCAGATAAGGAGCGTTTTTCATGCTCTAAAATCCTTATTTGACCTCCAAAACCTATGTTGTGGATACTCAAAAGAATCATGTCAGTTAGACGATTCTTTTGAGTACCCACAATATAGGTTTTAATGAGTGCTAACATATATATCATGGAAGAAAGACCTATTTACTCCTCCTTATCAAGCCCTCTCTCACATTGAACTTCTTTATGATAAAATCAGTCAAGATGTCAATATTTTGCCAATGTTAAAAACACTTTGAAGATGAGAAATGTTTTTCTATTGACCAATGTTATGTTATTCCTACACTTTCTTCCAATTTTTAGCTCCACTCAGGCTGAAAGCCAGTCAAGATTATGTTGTAGTGAATTGTCCGTTGTGTGTGACAACTTTTTGTTTTGCTTCAAACGATTTCTCTTCTGTAACCTCTGGGGAAATTGGCATGAGACTTCACATGCAATTCTGGTTTCCATGGCAACTGAAAAAAACACAAATCCTCCGTAATAGGTTGGTCGATTTTCAGACATGATCTTTGGCCACCAGGCGGCGGACTGTTTTCCCCCTATATGGCTATAGTGAAAACTTAAAAAATCTTCTTCACCAATTTCCAAATAATTTTGTAGAAATGTTCCTTGGGTGACCCTCTATCGGATTCCTTTAAGCCAATTGTTGAATGGTCAAAAACATGGCCACCAGGGGTGGAGCTGTTTTGCCTTATATGGCTATAGTGATTTTATTTTTTCCTATTATAATGCAATGGAGCAATGCTGGCCCGTTTGGGCCAATTGTTTTTCATTTATGATGATCTTAATTTAAGGTTTGAATTTCACTTTATCAATGTTTTCAACTATAAAAAAATTATTATTTCAGGGTGTCCAGGTAACCTTACCATGTGTTTCCTACCTTTCTCACACCAGTCCTCCACGTTTCCTACCTTTCTCACACCAGTCCTCCACCTTTCCTACCTTTCTCACACCAGTCCTCCACGTTTCCTACCTTTCTCACACCAGTCCTCCATGTTTCCTACCTTTCTCACACTAGTCCTCCATGTTTCGCACCTTTCTCACACCAGTCATCAACGTTTCCTACCTTTCTCACACCAGTCCTCCATGTTTCCTACCTTTCTCACACCAGTCCTCCATGTTTCGCACCTTTCTCACACCAGTCCTCCATGTTTCCTCACACCAGTCCTCCATGTTTCCTACCTATCTCACACCAGTCCTCCATGTTTCGCACCTTTCTCACACCAGTCCTCCATGTTTCTACCTTTCTCACACCAGTCCTCCATGTTTCCTACCTTTCTAACACCTGTCCTCCACATTTTCTACCTTTCTCACACCTGTCTACCACGTTTCCTACCTTTCTCACACCTGTCCCCCATGTTTCCTACCTATCTTACACCAGTCCTCCATGTTTCCTACCTTTCTCACACCAGTCCTCCATGTTTCCTACCTTTCTCACACCTGTTCTCCACGTTTCCTACCGTTCACACACCAGTCCTCGATGTTTCCTACCTTTCTCACACCAGTCCTACACATTTCCTACTCTCAAACAAAACATCCATGTTTCCTACCTATCTCGCACCAGTCCTCCACGTTTCCTACCTATCTCACACCTGTCCGCCATGTTTCCTACCTTTCTCACACCAGTCCTCCATGTTTTCTACCTTTCTCACACCAGTCCTTCACGTTACTACTTTTCTCACACCTGTCTTCCACTTTTTCAACCTTTCTCACACCAGTCATGCACGTTTTCTACCATTCTCACACCTGTCATTCACGTTTTCTACCTATCTCACCCCTGTCATCCAAGCTCTTACCTATCTCACCCCTGTCATCCAAGCTCTTACCTTTCTCACACCTGTCATCCATGCTCCTACCTTTCTCACACCTGTTCTCCACATTTCCTACCTATCTCACATCAGTCCTCGACCTTTCCTACCTATCTCACACCAGTCCTCTATGTTTCCTACCTATCTCACACCTGTCATCCTCACAATATTCTCCCAGGTACCTTACAAACTTCCCACATAAAATAAATCTGCAGCAGACAACTTTGAAAACCTATACATGAATACAAAAATGTGAAAAATCTCCATAAATGAGAGTTTAACTATTAAAAATAGTTGATAACATTGTGGAAAAAGGAGAAATTGCTCGTTTTTAGCAATTTCTTCTTTTGCCACAATGTTTTCAAAATATGTCTGCTGCAGATGCGTCAAAATGTGTCTATAAGTGAGAAAGGGATATACTATATTTAGCCAATTGGTTGACGACCAATGACACTAATTATAATGACTTGTTAATCACCTGAAATAATCAATGGTTAAACTGAGGTTCAAACTCAAGACCTCTGGATCATAGCCCTTGACGTTACCAACTGAGCTCTTATCATGATGGAAAGACTATAATTGGTGAAAGTGGTGAAATACCAATACATCAAGTGTCAAATTCGGGTTCTGTAAACATGGGTTAAAAAATGAGGCAATTACCATAATTGATGGAAGAATTATTTTCTCATATATATTACGGTCAGTTGAGAAGTTGATAAACTACAGCATTATCCCTTTTTCATAATGAAAACACTACTTATAGGATTTCTGAGAGACGACTATATTTTAATCTTTTATTCAAAAATCTTGGTAAGAACATGTATTTCTTGTGTATCATAATCCATATAGCATGATGGGAAATTATTTGGAAAAAAAAATTAGCCATTGCTCATTTGTAGCAATGGCTGGTTTTCCCCATAAGTGTTTTTGTGATCTCTATCTAGAGCAGGTGTGTACTAAGGCTGTTGATTGGGTAAAAAAGTGTTAGGTTACGCCAGTTCTGAATGATTGATGCAAATTTGATGTAATGGAATATTATAATTTTTTCCCGCTGGTTTTCGATGTCTATTGATGTAAGATGAGCCATTATAGGTCATCTCTGCTTTTATTCACTTTCTGTAGTTCACTCGCATAAAAGGTACCTTTTATTGGATCTCCATCATAATCCATAATCTTGTAGATTGCAATCCCTTGTCGAAGATATCGTCTTTGAATTGTAAACACTTCTTCCGTCCATTTTTGTTGGTAATCCCGTTGAAATGTTCGCCTGTTACTTGAAATCCGCACCATGTCACCGATCTTAAATTTGTATGGTTTGGATAACACTTTCCTTGTGTTAGATGCCTTCGATTTTAAACTGTCAACATAGAGTCGCTTCCATAACAGGGCCTCGTTAGATGTGGTGATAGCATTCGGTGATTGTCCATCCAATGAACTATGTGGTCTCGAATTGTAGTTGTTCACTATATCGTCTAACACATCGAGGTAACGGTATGTCCGCTGATGTGTAAAGTATCTGTACATCATTACTTTTAATGTGCGAATTACCCTTTCCGCATAATTCGCATGTGTAACATTATGTGTAACGTAATGCTCAACTCCTTCTTTGTAAAGAAATGACTTCACCCATTTGTTCTTCCATTCGCTTCCTGGGTCCGACCTCACTTCTCTAGGTTTCCGACCCGTTTGAAATATCTCCTTGAAACCATCTATAATAGAATCATGGTATTTATTCTTCAAAGGCACCACCAAGAGATAGCGAGAAAATACATCTATGGCGATGAACAAGTAACGCATCCCATCATTCTCCTTGGATAAATTTGATACATCTGCTAAGTCAACGTCCCACAATGCATCGAGACCTTGTGAAATCACTCTCCTTGTTTTGAACTTGTAACGTAAAGGTCGCTGGAGACGACTATACGCGTCGATATTTTGTAGCCACTGACGAATAGCGTGTATACCGACTTTATAGATACCCTCCTTTTGTAAATAACGGTATATTTTGTTCGGCCCCGCATAGCTGATTGGATTTTTAAGATCGAAATAAATATCTCGCAAGTGCTCTTTCCAACCCATGTTCACTAAATGACAATATCTCATCATATTAGTCTTATTTATAGTTTTGCCATACGTCCTGGGTATATTAACCTTCAAACGGATAGGTCTTCGCGAAAGATATATACATGTACAAATAAAAGCACCGGCGTACTTATAAAGTACATCGACATGTATACATTTAGGACATTCCAACCTATAAATAGTCTGGGGTTCACCACTCTAAATATAGCCACTGAAACCCGTATTACATCTCTCGGGGAAGTCTAACTTTCTAAAAATAGTCGTCTGGGTTTACCAATCTAAATTTAGAAGCCCCTCAATCTTATATACATGTCGCATGAGGGGCGCCTATATAATTCAATGAGAGGGGCAGGTGGCGTAGAACTCTCATTTCCTATTCATCATGTATATTCCCCACACCTTGGTCCCATACAGAATAAAAGGTGTAACCAATTTATCAAATAATGATAACTTTGTTTTAATGTCCATGGGTACACGTTTGAATAATGATAATAGACTATACATCGCCTTCATTGCTTGGTCCTGTAGACTCTTAACAGCTAATGAAGAGTTACCGGTTCTATAAAACCTAACTCTAAAACCTAACTCCTAAATAACAAAAAATATCAACTAAATCTAGATGGTCTCCATTTATGGACCATTCCAAATCATTGTGGCTAATATGCTTCTCAAAAATGCAAATTTTAGTTTTATTAACGTTGACTTTAAAACCCCATTTCCGCGAATACTCATTGATATTATCCGATTGTAACTGCAGGCTTATACCATCCGTTGAAAACACCGCAATGTCATCAGCGAGCAAAAGCAGGTACAATGTTAGTAGATTTAAGTCGTTTACAGTCCGATGATCAATTTCGTTACTGTCGCTTATATTGTTTACAAAATTGGTGACATTGGCTTACCTTGTTTCAAACCTAGCATTATATCGAAAAAATCCGAATAATGCCTATCCGAAAGATTTTTTTTGTTGCAAGGTGGGATATTTATATAAATACGTTTTAAAACAGTTGAAAACTTTGAACTTACACCAAGTTGTATTAATTTAAGCCACAGAGCATGAACTTACACCAAGTTGTATTAATTTAAGCCACAGAGCATGAACTTACACCAAGTTGTATTAATTTAAGCCAAAGAGCATCCCTGTTTATGGTATCGAAACATTTTTCATAGTCAATGAAGGCACAAAATAACTTCTTTTTCTAAGTAATGATCTTTTGAATTATATTATGTAAAATAAAAATGCAATCGATGGTACCCCTTCCATCTCGAAACCCAAACTGGGAGTTATCATATATGTTTTCCTGCTCACACCATGTATTTAGGCGATTACGCAAACATAGTGAGAACATGTTGGCCATAGTACTTATCAAGGTACTCCCTCTTAAATTACTCCATGCAATAGAGATGGAAACACTCACGGTGGGAAATGGAGAAGTTGCCCAGTATGTTTCTGTTACGCTTCTGCAACAGACCACTTTGAAAACACCTAGGAAAAGTAGGAAACATCTCTATAAATAAAGTGTGCGATAGAGATGTAAACAACGCAGGTCCATTTGTGCAATTGACCCCTTTGAAAACACCTAGGAAATGTAAGGAACACCTCTTTAAATTAACTATGCAATAGAGATAAAAACATTGAGCCATGGAGGAGTTGCCCAGTAGGCCAATGTCCTTTTCACGCTTCTACAACAGACCACATTTTGAAAACACAAAGGAAATGTACGGACAATTTCTATAAATGAACTATGCAATAGAGTTGAAAAAACTGTCGGAAAGGAAAAGTTGCGCAGTATGTCCTTTTCACGCTTCTGCATCAAACCATTTTGAAAACACCTGATATGTAGGGAAATGTTACAATCATGAATGGCGTAAATTTCATAACTGTTTATAATCAATATTTGATGAACGACTGGAGGTGTGGTCAACATAACTTGGTTTTGGAGACTTTCCATTATTTATTGATTGATTAATTGTTTGGTGTTTGAAGCCGCTTTCAACAATATTCAGTTATTGCACGGCGGTTCTTGAGTAAGCTATCAGTACTACTGGTCCATTTATCCTGACACCAGCCAGTCAGTCGTTATGCTAACCCCGCAATCCTGAGCGCCAAGGAGGGCGGCCATTACTACTATTTTTAGAGTCTTTGATATGATACGGCCTGTACATTTTGTCATGTTTTCATGTCCATGTATTATATCGTACTCGTGTTTGTATACATTCTGTAAATACACGTGATTGTCCAGTGTTGTGAGTAAGGTTCAGTGAGAAAATGCGTGAGCTTATTCATTTTCTCGCCTCTAATATTAATCCGATCTTTTCCTTTTTCTAGTTCGATTATTGAACTTACGCCGGTCAACACAGAAACGAAGAGATCCATTCGGCTTGCGTATTAAAACAATGTTAGAAGAATAGGGCGACTCCGACTCTCGAATTAAACCGGCCTCCAACATCTCCTTCACATGTTGCCTAACTTCCTCAAACAAAGCAGAAGGGATGCGCCTATACGGTTCTTTGAAGGGTGTGGGGTCGTCCAAAATAATTTTGTGTTTGGTCAGGTCTGTCTTTCCAATCTCATTGGTGTTTGAGCTAAATACATGGCTCCAGTTACCCAGAACCTGTTCGAACATGGCAACCTGATCCGCAGACAAATGTGTTGAGTTCAACTTAACATCAGGCATTGTTCTGATATCAGCATTCGCAATCTTGGACATACAGTGAAAGAAATGTCGGTGTCTTCAGGTGTTTCTGTGACAGCGCTGGAAACATAAGACGGCAGATTCCTTACAATACCATTTACTGTCAAAGTCTGAAAAGGACCAACTGAAACAGTCTTACGACCAAGACAACGTCCAGGAAAAGTTCTACAATCTAAACTGTCAACGGCAGATTTCCAATTGTCGTCTGCCTGTTGAGAATGAATAACATCTCTACACCGTCTGAGAATATTGGTACCTACAATAACGGGACAGCTAGCGTTGAACTGATTATCCGGTATTACTAAATAGGAATATCTAGCAAAACGTTCGAAACCGAGAGAATAGAAACTCTAGCCTCAAAAAATCCAATGTACTTCATAGAAGTTCCATCTGCTATGGACCTTTAAAGTAATACCTAATGAATCAAGGTTGAGTAGAGATGGGTGTGCAGGCAAAGATCGGAAAGCCGATTCGGACATAGTCGTCATCATGGATCCACTATCCAACAGAGCTCTATGATAAGTGCCACCTACCAGCACACTACTCTCATTCGCTTGTCCAACAAATTAGGATCACGGCCTTTGGATTCACCAGCATTGACAGAGGCGGTTAATGTTTTGGCTGTTGAAAGTTTGACTGGTTCTGAGACTGACTGTTGCCAGTTACCTTGTCCACTCCGTCTTCAATTCCAGCGGCCTCTATCACTCTGGTTGTTGTTCGACTGGTATGCTAAATGTTGACTCTGGGCAGGAGAATCAGCTTCTTTATGATCTGGTCAAACCAACTATCCATAACAGCTAGCCGGTTGTGTACTGTTGACAAGGAAGTGGAAAACTTGGAATCCAAGCGTGATTCTAAATCTCTAAGCTTCCTGTCAAAATCAAAGCTGACCGGCGACGAATACGAGACAGGATTATGCTGAGCCCTCTTTGAAGATGATGGTAGGTCAGCATGAAGTAACTCCTTCTCTTTAATCCTCACCTGGCGTAGCTTTTTGCCATACTCAGAGAGCTTGTCATAGACCATCCTAGACTTGTCCCTTAACTTAGATGAATGCAAACCGGTCCAAAACTTATGCCGGAGCATGTCATTTTTCGCTGCATCGTTCATGTGTGTACCAGCAATAGCAGCGTGCAATAAAGACTCAATCCTACAGGAATATTCTGTTACTCTCATTGGGGCGCTGGACGTCAAAACAATCCTGCATGGTCACATTTCTTGGACAAAGATCTCCAAATGTTGAGTCTAATTTCTGTATAAGTATATCTACTGAAACTCCTTCCCCTATGGGTATTAATAGACTACGGACTGTTTCTCTTAAGGAACTTCTAAGTATATGCAATGCATGACTGGATGGTAGTTCGTGGTCTGTCAGCAGACAAGTCACCTCGAATCGCCATTCAGTGTACGAAACTTCACCCCTAGGGACTGAAAAAACTAGGACGATTAAGATAATGAAAAAACTAGGACGATTTCCTTACTTGAAAATAAAAACCCAGATAATACAGTGTATTCCAAAAATAGTTCACACTGGAAAAAACCAAATATCTAAAAATAGATCAGTTACACCTTTCCTTTTACGTGCTGGAAATGATTACGGTACAATACTATAACAAAACGAAATTTAGTAACATACACAGCGGCTATCGCATGAATGCAACGTGTTTAACCTGTAATGAACTTAACTTAGTTAACAGCACATCTTAAAGAACTGCCTGAAATGTATATGATCAGGCAATGATACACACGCTTTCAAATCTGTAAAGAAGAAAAAATACTTTTAACAGTGATCCTGTGATAAATTTAAACTGAAATTGTATTGTATGCATATATATTCCAAGTAACACAAATACGTAAATGATAGACAAAATGTACCGACATATACATAACAAAGTGTACCCTGTTATAATCTATACTGAAAAAACTAGGACGGGTAAGATAAGATGACATTCCTTACTTGAAAATAAAACCCCAGATAATACCTGCAGTGTATTCCAAAATTAGTTCACACTGGAAAAATCCAAATATCTAAAAATAGATCAGTCACACCTTTCCTTTTACGTGCTGGAAATGATTACGGTACAATACTATAACAAAACGAAATTTAGTAACATACACAGCGGCTATCGCATGAATGCAACGTGTTTAACCTGTAATGAACTTAACTTAGTTAACAGCACATCTCAAAGAACTGCCTGAAATGTATATGATCAGGCAATGATACACACGCTTCCAAATCTGTAAAGAAGAAAAAATACTTTTAACAGTGATCCTGTAATAAATTTAAACTGAAATTGTATTGTATGCATATATATTCCAAGTAACACAAATTCGTAAATGATAGACAAAATGTACCGACATATACATAACAAAGTGTACCCTGTTATAATCTATATTTCTGTAAGGAAATATAAAGTAAAGTATAGACGATGTGTACTGGCTGCAAGGCAAGGCGAAAATGATCACATTAGACAAAGGAAAGGATCGGATTAATAATAGAGGCGGGAAAATGAAGAAGCTCACGCATTTCCTCACTGAACCTTACTCACGACAACACTCGACAAACACGTGCATTTACAGAACATATACAAACACGAGTACGATATAATACATGCACATGAAGACATGACAAAATGTACCGGCATATACATAACAAAATGTACTCTGTTACATATGCAATACACGCCTTTCGAAACACCTAGGCAGATTTATGCACAATTTCTTTAAATGATTGTATAATACTCATACAGATTTGAAAACATTGCGGCAAAAGAATAAATAATTAAAAGCAATTTCTCGTTTTGTCAAAATGTTTTCAAACGTCGTCTGCTGCATATGCGTCAATGTAAAGACGGTTTCGCTGAACCACGCTTCCTTTTATTGATGCATTTTGTAGCCATTTTTAGCTCGACTATTCAAAGAATATGAGAGCTATACTACTCACCCTGGCGTCGTCGTCGGCGTCGCCGTCGGCGTCCACGTCACACCTTGGTTAAGCTTTTGCATGCAAGTACTTAAATGCTTCATGTATTGCATTGAAACTTTCTACAACCCTACCAAACTATCACACCTATGTAGAGTATCAAGTTAAATAACTTTTTTTATGCAGCCTCAAAAAATCCAATGTACTTCATAGAAGTTCCATCTGCTATGGACCTTTAAAGTAATACCTGATGAATCAAGGTTGAGTAGAGATGGGTGTGCAGGCAAAGATCGGAAAGCCGATTCGGACATAGTCGTCATCATGGATCCACTATCCAACAGAGCTCTATGATAAGTGCCACCTACCAGCACACTACTCTCATTCGCTTGTCCAACAAATTAGGATCACGACCTATGTAGAGTATCAAGTTAAATAACTTTTTTTATGCAAGTTATGGCCCTTTTTTACTTAGAAATTCTGGTTAAAGTTTTGCATGCAACTAAATTAAGAGTCATTGAAACTTTATACAACCCTACCCAACTATCACACCTGTGTAGATTAACAAGTTCGATAACTCAATCCTGCATTTTATGCAAGTTATGGCCTTTTTTTTCACTTAGAAATTCTGGTTAAAGTTTTGCGTGCAACTAAATTATGAGTCCATATCTCAGTATTTATTTGATGCATTGCATTGAAACTTTATACAACCCTTTTTTCACTTAGAAATTCTGGTTAAAGTTGTGCATGCAACTACATTAAGAGACTATCTCTTAGTAACTACTTCATGCATTGCATGGAAACTTTATACAACCCTTCCCAACCACCAAACCTATGTAACATCAAGTATGGTAACTCTATCCAGTATATTTTTCAATTTATGGCCCTCTTTTTAACTAGAAATTTGGTTAAAGTTTTGCAAGCAACTACATTCAGAGTAGATATCCTAGTAGTTACTTAATGCATTGCCTTGAAACGTTATACAACCCTTCCCAACTATCACACCTATGTTGATTTTCAAGTTAAATAACTCTATCCTGCATTTTATGCAAGTTTTTGGAATTAAAAATTCTGGTTAAAGTTTTGCATGCAACTACATTAAGAGACCATATCTTAGTAACTACTTGATGCATTGCATTGAAACTGTATACAGCCCTTCCCAATCATCACACATATGTAAACAATTGAGTTTTATGCAAGTTATGGCCCTTTTTGGACTTAGAAATTCTGGTTAAAGTTTTGCAACTACATTTAGAGTGTAATCTTAGTAACAACTTAATGCACTGTATTGAAACTTTATACAACCTTTCCCAATTTCACAACTAATTAAGATAACTCTATCCTACATATCGTGCAAATTGTTGCCCTTTTTTTACTTAGAAATTATGGTTAAAGGTTTGCGTGCAACTACATAAAGAGTTCATATCTTATTAACTACTTGATGCATTCCATTGAAACATTATACAACCCTTTCTAACCGGCACACCTATGGAAATAATCAAGTTAAATAACACTATCCTGCATATCTACAGAAACCTGAACTAGGGAATCCGGGTGCGATACTATATAGTAAATGGCTAACTATACTTTGCGGAACGGAACGGAACAAACATTGGGGCACCACACGGAGCAAAGAAGAAAATGCTATCAGTAGGTTTTAATATAAGTTAGATCGTCTTTGCTGTATGCATATGTATACGCTTTCTATGCATGCTTTATGATAGATATGTTAAAAAGTGTTGCCTTATGTTGAAATTACTAGATGAAAATGGGCATCAAAATGTGAAAAATAATCTTTTTATGAATGGTTTTGGTTATGTTTGGGAGAGTCAACAAAAAACACTTTCTCGTATCTTATGAAAGAAAGTTGAAAGACCAGTTCTACCAAATATGGCATGACTTCTGCAGTAATAGTAGTAAACTGTCTTACTACTGTTACTTTAAACCTAATTTTGCTGCTGAATCTTACTTGTCATTAATTGATCTAGGTAAATTTAGGAAAGCTCTTTCAACATTTAGAACATCTGCTCATGATCTTATGATAGAAAAGGGACGCCATTTAGGAATTGAAAGAAACCTCAGATACTGTCTGTTCTGTAATAATGTTATTGAATGTGAATTTCACTTTGTTCTGGTATGTCCTCTTTATAAAGAATTGCGCTTCAAATATATCCCTCAGAAACTGTACTTACATCCAAATTTAAATAAATTTTTCATATTGATGGCAAGTACTGATAAAGCAATAATTAGAAATCTTTCAATGTTTATCTTTTATGCCTCGAAGAAGAGAACAGTTGAAATTAAGTTAGTTTCAAACCATAACAACACATGATGTAATTATTGTTATGTAGTTTATATGTATGTATATGGGCCGGTGGCCTTGTAAAACAATAAAATTGTGAATGTGGTAGTTCAAATATTTACCGATCACAACAAAAGTTAATAAATGTTAACCCGAAATAGGAATGAAAACATTGAGGGGAGAGGACAAACTCTCCAAGGGATGTAATGAACATTTACTGTAAATATTGAATTAAATGATAACAAATACAAATTAAATTACAACTTAAAATCATAAAACTATTTGAAATTGTTTGTTGTCTTTCACTTTAATCGATCAATTAACACCTTACTATAACACCTTCATATCGATATAGATTATATAGTACTATAATCGATCAGTTAGACGAAATCTCTAACCCTCTCACTCTATATCATCAGTTAGACGAAATGGTAGTTAGACGAAATCTCCAGAATCCACGATTGGGACTAAGTAAGTTTATGCTCGATCAGAGCAATGAGTCTCTATAATATAATTATATTACATTAATTGTTCGCACAACATGGCCGCTAGGTGATCTCTGATTGATTTGGTTGGCTATACTATCAAAATGTTCCAGAGTGAAACTGCTTTTATTATAATAGACCTCATGAAGATTTTGCCTTGAGATTGGTAAAGCAAGGTCTGTAAAAGTTATACTTCTTTTTTTAATCGATTAAGTGCAAGAAAGTAAGATCAATTGTTCAGAACTAAAAACGGAGTAACACAACTTCCGGTCATACCTCAGGTAATCATGTTGTGTCTTTTGTACATGTAAGCTGTTATGAAATAAATGTTTTGTGACCTGTTGTAACAATTTCTATTAGTTTATTTAACTACATTCTTTTCTTTTGTTCCCCACTTCACGAAATTAAACAGTTGTCATAATGTCTAGTAATCCGCATGACAGGTCAACACCACTCGAGGAAGATGATCCAGTAGAGAAAATGTTAAAACAAGCCGGCTGTTTGGAAAAACATTATGCTGTACAGGAATGTATGTTTGATCACAAAGACTGGAGGAAATGTCAGGGAAAAGTGAATGACTTTAAGAAATGTATTGAAGACAGTAAGAAGAAACAGGTGCAGTAGGATACATAACCAGTGTAAGATATTATTTTTTGGGAGGCAAGTATTTAAAGGGAGATTATAGTGATTTCGTAAACTGGATATCTCGTAACCTCTACAGCAGACGACTTTGAAAACATGGTGACAAATTGCTGAAAAATCTCCATAAAAGACAGAAAGCTTAACAGGGCTCTAATTTAAACGTTTTCTCCACTTGCAAATTTTCGCAAGTGGGGAAACTTTAAACTTGCAATTTCTAAAAGTAACTTGCTTTTTTTCAAAGTATTTAATTAGGTTGATTAAGCATTCTATATGCATAGCATGGCGTTACCTATTTCCGCCCACCTAACGATATAATGTGAAGTATTCAAAATATATGATGATCAATACTAACATTTGTCTTTTGTTCGAGTAAAACAACTGTTTATATAGCTTAATTCAGTTTAGTTTCTCTTGCAGGCTATTTTGATTAGATGCTGTGCCATATTTGTTTACAGCATGCAGTCACGCGAGAGTTGACGTGGCGTCACCTATTTCCGCCCGGTTTCATAAATAGGTCAAATGACGTAATAGCTGCAAGAATGGAGCAAAAATAAAAACAAGACGGAACTGTATTATAATTTCATGCAATTGTATCGTGTTTTATTGTATTTATTACTAGAAATAAATTAAATGCAACATTTACACTGGAATGTTGTGTTTTTCCTTGCTACCCGTAAAGGGGTACAATACTTTAGATGTACCCAGTGGGAACAAATTGTACATTGGACCCAGTTAGTGATTGACAGGCACGTCTGATTGGCGTAAATTTTTTTGCACACGCAGCATTTCTCAGAGTCAGATATATTTGATTCTGTATCAGATTCAGACATCTCTGAGTCTGAAAAGTATAATGTAATTCGTGAAGGTCCTGGCTGAGGCGACATCACAGAGGGCTGGGATTTGCGGGATTTTTTCGATATTGTTTGATTTTTTTTAACTGTTTTTCTCGAGGCGGGTTGGGATGTGCGGGATTTTGGGGGTATTGTTATACTATTTTTAACTGTTTCTTTCGAGGCGGGCTTTGTTTTTTTCACACTTTGGGCCATATAATTTTCTAATTTTTTGACAGTGTCACCTTCAAGAGCTTTACCACCTATCACACTACTTACATTTCTCCTCTTTTTTGCAACTTTCTTACATACGATCCCTGATCTGTTTTCAAAAAAAGCACAAGGTGCAGTTTTATCACCATTTGACCCATCCAGGGCAGCATTGTTCAAACTAAAATTTTCTGCCATACCTTCGGATTCCACTACACATTCTCTCTCTCTTTCATCCGCTGCCCCTGAATTTACAACACATAGTTCATTTTCATTTTCATTACAGTCATACAAAGTTGAAGGTTTAATTTTGATACCCAACTGTTCACACATTGTTGTACCATCAACTAAGGGGCAAATCCCTGCCTTTTTGAATGATGCCTGTAAGTTATGCGGACTAAGGGCCGAAACATAGGCTTTGCAAGCCAAAGAACAGACATCATATCGTGTGACCACCCTATGATTCAGCCTGGCAAACTTTGAACACTCTTGGTTGTACCTGACCTGTAATGGACCAAAACAACCTATGTCCATCGGCTGCAATATATGCGATGTGTGGGGAGGGAGAACGAATAATACAATGTTATTTTGTTTGGCCCATTCTATCAAACCTAGGGATACATGGCTTCGATGACCGTCATACAAAACAAGCATCGTGTCATCTACATTTCGACCTTGACAGTATTTTAAAAAATGTCTTTTCATGTATTGGGAAAAGATTTCTGAATTTGACCAGCCACTTTGTGACATTACACCATCAGTCCCTGGTGTTTTACCCTCCATCAACTCGGGAATCATCCGTGCTCCAGGAAACACGAAAAATGGCGGTATCTGGTGGCCTAAAGCATTACCTCCACCAATTACAGTGATCGTCTTGCTTCGTTCAGACATTATGGTTTGTGCCTTACAATCACTACCGGCAACTACATGTGGAGGCCTGTATTCCGTGTTAATACCTTTTTCATCAATATTATAAATATTTTGGGGAGTTTCATGCAAGTTGTATTTGCTTACGATCCTAGAAAGCTCCGTAAAATATGAAATAATGGATTTTTCATTAGCACATTTAGCTCTCATTTCACTCAAACTACTTGGTTTTACAACCTTAAGTTCTGGCCACCGAGTCAGAAAGTTGTAAAACCAATGTAGTGTGAGAGGTTTCTCCATCGTCCGTTTTTCAAGACAGACTGCATAGTCCGATGCAAGGTTTACCACCTCTGACCGAGTATAGCCGTATTCCACTTCTGCTAATTGTTTCAAATGTTCACATAATTTCATCTCTTCCTCAAGAGTAAAGACGGTTTCTGGGCCAGTACGTGTACAATCAACTGATACTCGGCTGCTTAGTCGATCTCTCAGGGTTGTTCGGGGTACACCATAAAGAATGGAAGCCCGTCTGATGCTGCAAGCTTCTTCCTTCACCATTTTGTATGCTTCGGTTAATTTGGTTGGAGAATACAACATTTTTACTTTACGCTTTTCGTTTGTTTGTGTTAACTGCAATTAAAAAAAATACGCAAAGTTAATAGCGGCATAGTGTTAGTTCAGTAGCGAATAACGTTTGGTACCAATGAGGGATACCGATACGTAACATTCTATATTTAGAACAATGTATCACTTTTCAAAACAACACGCCTACCGAGATGAAGAAAGTAATATTTTTCAAGAAATGGGTAATTTAATGAATGAAAAAATAATGCCTAAGAAAATACACATTGAAATACATGTTTTAACAAAATGTGACTATAAACTTACCTTTACTCGCCATAAATAACTCATTTTTTATGTTGAATTGACGTTCGTGTTTGTAAACAACAATCTGCGTCTTCAGCTGTCAAATTACGTCATAGGCGCGCGCGGAATTACGTCATTAGTAAACATGGCGGAAATAGGTGGCGGGCGAAAATAGGTTACGTGAGGATATAATAAAGTAACTTAAGTCAATGCAAGTGAGTTTTAGTTAAATGTTTGATAAACAAGTGATTTTCATAATAACACTTTTAATTCTTACCCAGGGATCTCACTTGGCTTTAATTTTATGGCGAAGTGATGAGACCTAGGGAGAAGTGATATTTCTTGTTTGTCGATCATCACACGTCGTAATCTCATCTTTTGGAATAGAACACATTAACTTAAACAATGGTGAAATAAATCGCCGAAATATAAATAACAATTACAGGGCTCCAGATAATTTTTTGGCAAGAGGAGTAATTACTCATGAAAATTTTGAGTGATGAGTAACGCCCAAACAACCATGAGTATTTTAATAAAGAATAAACTGTTAGTGACAAATGTAACATGTAAAACAACAGTTCAGTTCCTGATATAGAATGCTGGTTATTCTTATATTGTCAAGTTCTGTTCAGTAAATGTTTACAATTTGACATAGCTTAGTCAAAACATTTTGTTTTTGTTTTCTTGACTCTTGGTTTATAGTCCGACATTAATCGCCTCTTTCTTCTTGAATTTGCCAACCATTGTTTGGCACACTTAACACCCCAGTCAGAGGCAAACTCTTCAAGCCATCAATAAAAAATTGTTTGTGTGCCCTTTACCGACCCTAGATCTTAGAGGTGGGTCGGTAGGTCGGAAAAATAATTTATTTTCTGGGAGGGGAGGATTAATAAACTAATATGAATGTTGAATGACATATAAATCATACAAGCTGCCCTGTTTCAGTGACTTTGTTGTTTTGCATATGCTCTTCAATTTGAAGAGTTTTATGCTATCAATGTTTTTTGTGGTCTCAAGTGTAAACATATAAATAAAGAAAATATTTTTTGGATAGGTCACAGCCCTTTTTATCATGTAGAGGGTGTGCGTTAAGTGCAAAAATACAACTTGGGAAAACCGAAAATATACATGTGACCATTCCAGCCAATCGAATTTGCGAAATATAAATCAATTTGAAAGCCAAAATATATGCGGTATTAAAACGTCATCAATATTGGGGCCGTTGAATATTGTAAACTTCGGCTAATATTGCAAAACTGAAAGTATATTCCTTCCTAGCCACTCGGTAAATCTCGGAAATGAACTGCAATTACCGCAATTTGTCAAAGAAATAACCCTGTAAAAGATCGACGATTAGAAATGCATATTACTCGGCCGAAAAATTTCACTCCCCCAAAAATATGCTGGTGCCTCAAATCTTACCTCGGAATTCGCGAGTTTGCTTAAATTCGAACCCTGTAAATATGTATCGCATGGTGCATATATGAGAAATTCTTTCCTGTGTAATAGATTTGTTTACTACAGAAAGCGCGCGAAAAAAATCACGTGATTGAATGCCTGCGAAAATATCACGTGGTGTTATTTCTTCGAGTACAAAGCTATATTAGATGAAGCTCTCCTTTTAACTGTTTCGCGAGATTACAAATTAGCAAAGCAACACACTGATCACGTGATCAACTTACTAGGTTACAGTATTTTAGTGAGTTATTTATAGAAAGGTATATTTTATATACATGGCTTCAATGACCGATCGATTTGGTTTCCGATTTACGTAAATAAGCTTAGTAGAAAACGGGAACCATTACTTTCAGTTCTTAAAATAGACTAGGTTTTTCCGAGAAACTTTGCAAGAAAATATTATTGTTTTATGATTTAAAAATGAAGATACGCATGATATCGTGAACGGATGAGTAAATTGCAAAATGTATGCGTATGTGTAACTCATGGAATTTGAAACACGTGCGTATTTGGAGATTTTCCATTCGTAATTTACGCAGATACGCACGTTATCTGGAGCTCTGCAATTAATAAGTGGACATCTTTTAATTATTTATTTGCTGTTTTCCGGTTTCTCCTTTAATTAATTGAACTCGGCAACTTACGTATTTCCTAGTTTGCGATCCGAACATTGTGTTCTAAAGTCGCCGAAATATAATTAATGAAGCTACCTTTTACTTGCCGTCCATTCCGTAAAGGTGTCAGGCAATTTGTAAAGAAGCCTGTCGTAAGTGTCGCTAACAACGTAAATTATTTGTATCGTGTTTGAAATCCGAAAAAATTGTGTTCTTAAGTCGGGGAAATATAATTAATGAAGCTACCTTTTACTCGCCGTCCATTCCGTAAAGGTGTCAGGCAATTTGTAAAGAAGCCTGTCATAAGTCGTAAGTGTCGCAAACAATGTAAATTATTTGTATCGTGTTTGAGATCCGAACATTGTGTTCTTAAGTCGCCGAAATATAATTAATGAAGCTACATTTTGTTTGCCGTTTCAGGCATTTCGTAAAAAAGTCAGTCGTAAGTGTCCAAAACAACATTAATTATTTGTATCGGACAAACATACAATCTCTTAACGAGTAGAATTATATAGGTTTTTTGTTAAATTGAGGTATTGTTTTATAATTGGTTAATTACGAATTTTATGACAGCCCATGCTACAGCATGTGTTTTCAATTTCTCAATTATTGAAGACGATTTTCTCATTAAACAAAGAAAAGATTCACAACATCATTAATACTACTGAAAGGGTTAACAAATATTTCGACTTCAATCTCATTTACATCGGATATGTATTTAATGATTTTACATGGGGGCGCCATAATATTTGATATGACAATCGGTTCTTTGTTTATGCAAATTAGACGATTTTGATTGGACAATCGGTATTAAATGATTTGTTCCTCAGCTTTAAATGTATGGACAATCGGTATTAAATGATTTGTTCCTCAGCTTTAAATGTATATATACACACTCAGATGTCAAATATTACTGTTTATTGCGCTAGCGACACGGTAACTATTGCATGCATACCCGTTATTGTTGTTTTGAGATTTTGTTTTGTAAATAAGGGACTCACGATTTTTAGGAAGTTGATTTTTTATCAGGTCGCTATTAGCAAAACTGACTCGCATTTAGCGAGTATGCGAGCTTAAATTCGAGCCCTGCTTAATTGTTAAATAAAAATGAACACATTGTGGCCAATGGAGAAATTGCTCATGCTGCTATTTCGTCAAAATGCGTCTGCAGGTGTTAAAGGGTTAGGTCATTTTGTAACCGTTTAAGACAAATTTAACCGTATAGTTGTACAACATTTGAAAGTGATATAGAACAAAATGAAGACGTTAACATTCTCTATTGAAATATTGTCATGAGATCTAATATTTACTATAATTCAAGTTTGCCTAAGTTGATAGATACATGTACTTATTCAACTATGGATATTCTGCTTATGAGAGGCAGGGTATCCATAACTTATTGTATACAAAAATACAATTTTAAAAGGGGGTTTGTTTCATTGTTGCAATCTAAATTTTGGTCATTTCTCTGAAAACTGGTGTGAATGTATCATATAAATAAATAGCTTCGTTATCAAGACTGCTCACACCTGATTCCTGTATATATGCATGTGAGTATCTGAAACGGAACGATGGATACAAAGGCGGTTACGAGATGACTTGTAAATGCAAGTTTACAATTAGGAAATATGGATGTTACGATTTCACGGCTTGGATGGGTAGTCCAAAAAACTTAAATAAGTAAAGTAACACTGATCAATGTGATACTCAACATAATCTCGGCAAATCATTTGGCGATATTGGGGAATAGTAAATACGTAGTCAGAATAATTAATTCAATTATGCAGTTTTATTTATGGAATTCCATGATGTAAAAATTGTTAAAGCCCAGCTTCTTATCTAAGAACGAATCCATTTGGTGTGGACTACGATTGGTGTCATCCATGTAAGTACACACACACAGGGGTCTTCTGAAAAGTGGCAAACTCTGTATATACTACACTAACAACTAGAAGCCCAATAGAATAAGTTTTAACCCTTTCCCTCATATTTTTTTGAAAACATAGTGACAAAAGAAGAAATTGCACAAAACATGCAATCTCTCCTTTTTCCACAATGTTTTCCACTTTTTGTCATAGGTTATCCATTCAATTATGGAGATTTTCTTTGTTTTGACAAAATACATTCAAAGTCGTCTGCTGCAGAATTATCGTATGAGAGAAAGGGTTAATCCATATCCAAGTCCCAGTCAGTTGACCACTCTATAAATGTAAACAACAGGTGAGAATTATAACAAAAATCGGAAATTAGGGTACAATGATAAAATTGCAAGCATTGTGAATGGGTCTGTAGGTTCCACTTATTTAGGGGGGGAAATGCTGGACCCTGGAAATAAGGAACAAGAACGTCAAGTTTAATTTTCTCTTGTTGTAAATTGGATTTTCTTTTATTAAAGCTTACAAGAAATTTCAATAATAATTGTCTTCAGTGACCTTGATCATTGACTCTGAAAATCAACCGGACACATCTTATAATGGGAGGAAAATGCAAAGTTTGATTAACCTCAGTGGTATGGTTTGATCTTAATCATGCATACAGCATGTTGTACACAGACTCAAGGCAGATGCTATTCCCGGCTATAGCCCCTCTTGCATTGCAAGGTGTTTATAATCGTCTCCTAAGAAACTTCCTGTTTACGTTGAACTACTTTTATACCCATAGTTTTTTCTTTGACCTTTATTCAGGTTCTTCAAGCCATAATTATTGATTTGGCAAGAAAGGGCAATAGTTAGTATTTGCCTTATAAAGTCTCACATCTTGATTGTATAACCAAAAATGTGTTATATTTTTCAGGCTTTACACAATCTACAGGTTCTGTTGAAACATTTATAATATATTGTTACTAACTTTTAAAAAAGAAGACTGAAAAAAAATCCAAAATCATGGTAAATGTTATGAAAGGAATTCTAGTGGAATGTGACCCTGCAATGAAACAATTTCTGATCCATCTTGATGAAACTGAGGCACTAGGAAGAAAATTTGTGATTCAGGATTTGGACGAGACGCATGTGTTTATATCAGCGGAAATCCTTCCAACTCTTCAGGACAGAATTGATGGCCTGATGGACAAGCTATCCTTCCCATTACAAATTAAATAAGTGTTAATTTGATCTTTGTAAATGATGATAATAATTGTGCTACATCATCTGTTATAACTCTCAAAGAGACTTATATTGACTACATGAGAAACTACTGTGTCAGATTTAAGGGTGAAGCTCTTAAGTTTGTGTGATAACTGTATGTAATTATTTTATATATATTATAAGTGCTGTCAGAGAAAGGATCTCAAAAACTAGAATAATCTCTAGAACATACAATGTTTGTTTTTGTATTTTTTTGTCACTTCTAATCTAATGAAAGAACATGTTGTTATAATGCAATAAATATGTTTGATGAAATTCAGTGCAAATTAGCCAAATATAGTAAAAGTTTGTACGACACGTCACAAACTGACTGATTGTCCAGACAAAACTGTGTGGTTAAAGCCCGCGAAACAGAATATATAGTTTAGGAAGGAATGGACTTTAAGTGCTAGTTTGAAAGTGTGTAAGACAGTTTTTTATACAAATATTGCATGAATTTGTGAACCATGGGAAGAAAGAGAAGAGACGGTGCAATTGTGTTAGAAAAGGAAATAGCTGCATGGTGCTGGAAAGTAATCAAGAGACATTTTAGTCCAGACCATGTGTTCTTTGAAGACGGAGATCATTTCCTGAAGCTAGCCTCTAAATATCTACCATTAGATGAAACAGATGTTATTGGGAATCAAAGGTACAGGAATAACCCTTTCAAGACACTTCTGAAAACATTATGAGCTATTTTTCCTTTTGTCAAAAAGTTTTTAACTCTTTTTTAAATTGATAATTATACTTTCATTTATAGAGACTATCCATTTTGTTCCTGTAATTTGTAATTTTTCAAGGCCATCTGCTTGTATGTTGGAAAAAGATGACCAACATGGATTTATTATGATTATCCCATTATCCCTTTCCCTGAAACATACAAGTTTAAATACCTCTGCATCAGATGACTTTTTAAAAATTGTGGGAAAGGGAGAATTGATCAGACAACTTTTCCCTACATTATTTTATAATTGGTCATGCCATTATTCAAAGACTTGATCAACGATAGAAATAGTTATCTGGGGTTCAGGGTTGCGAGGAAGCAATAAGACTGTTCTAAATTAACTACTGAAGTATTACTGACGAGGTGAGATTGTGACATGAGAACTCTACATTTGAAGAAATAGACTTTTGATTTTAAGAAAAATAGAAACATTTTTAGAAAAGGAAAAATATATTTTAAAGGAACAAATTATCCTTTTCCAAAAACAATATTTTCATAATCCTATATATTTTTCGAAGTCACAGCTAAAACTAATTCATTTTCTAAAAGCGTTACTTGACCTCATTACCATATATGTTCTGGGTATTCTTTTGGATACCAACAACATATTGTTTTAACCCTTTCACACTTATAGACACATTTTGACGCAGCAGTCATCCTTTGAAAACAGCTTGACAAATGGATAAAATGATCACAATGAGCAATTTCTCCTTTTGTAACACTGTTTTGAACTGTTTTCATTAGTTTAACTTTGACTTTCATTTACAGAGAGTTTTCATATTTTTGCGTACACAATTTTCAAAGATGTCTGCTGCCATTTTTTTGTATATGAGAAAGGGTTAATTGAGTAATACAATAAGATATTGTGGGATGAAGACCAGTGTACTCCTTCCTATCTAGACCTCTGTTTCTATTCAGATCTACAACCATTTTACAATTCTTTCAGTGACAGTAAGCATGAAGTTCCTTGTGGTCATGCAAGATGCAGCCAGACATTTGACAGTTTGATCAAGTAAGTGAACACTGAGGAAACTAAATATTGGTTGCTTTTTTTTCACATCGGCCGAGCCACACATAAATTCGACTTTTTGGGCATTGCAACCAGCCTATGTTGAGCTCAGTAAGGTCACTTGGTAACAATGAGGGCTACCATTCCAGGTCACACAAGTTTGATTCCTAGCTCAGCAACTCATTCTTTTGAATGATTAATAATAGTCATTGTGACTGGTGTCATTCATCTTCCACCAATAGTCCATGAGGGAAGGTAGTCAGTTACCTTGGAAGATTGATGTGTGCAGTTCTTGTTGTGAGAAAACCAGGAAAAATACGTAAGGTGAACTGGTCATCGTGATTTCAATAATTATGTCTCCCCCCATACATGGGGGTGACATATTGTTTTTGCCCGTTCCGTCCCTCCGTCCTTCCGTCTGTCACACTTGTTTCCGCTCAATAACTGAAGAACGCTTGGGCGTAGGAACTTCATACTTGGTATGCAGGTTGGTCATGACCTGTAGATGACCCCTATTGATTTTGATGTCAGAAGGTCATAGGTCAAGGTCATGGTGACCTTGTGAGGTAAAAAATGGTTTCCGCTCAATAACTGAACAACGCTTTGGCCGAGGAACTCTTTACTTGGTATGAAGGTTTGCCATGCCCAGTAGAATATCCCTATTGATTTTGAGGTCAGTACGTCTAAAGTCAAGGTCACAATGGCCTTGAGCTGAAAGGTCACAGTGACAATGAGCTGAAAAATTGTTTTTGCTTGGGCCCAGGAACTTCATACTTTGTGTGCAGGTTGGTCACTACCAACAAATGACCTCTATTGATTTTGAGATCACTAGGTCAAAGGTCAAGGTCACATCCATCATAATTGTTTCCACTCAATAACTGAAGAACGCTTGGGCGTAGGAACTTCATACTTGGTATGCAGGTTGGTCATGACCAGTAGATGACCCCTATTGATTTTGATGTCAGAAGGTCAAAGGTCAAGGTCATGGTGACCTTGTGAGGTAAAAAATGGTTTCCGCTCAATAATTGAAGAACGCTTGGGCCAACGAACTCCTTACTTGGTATGCAGGTTTGCCATGCCCAGTAGAAGATCCCTATTGATTTTAAGGTCAGTACATCTAAAGTCAAAGGTCACAGTGACCTTGAGCTGAAAGGTCACAGTGACAATGAGCTGAACAATTGTTTTTGCTTAATTGCTTTGGCCATGGAAGTTAATACTTGGTGTGCAGGTTGGTCACCACAAGCAGATGACCCCTATTGATTTTGAGGTCACTAGGTCAAAGGTCAAGGTCATGGTAACCTTCAGCTTAAAATTGGTTTCCGCTCAATAACTAAAGAATGCTTATGTCAAGGAACTTCATACCTGGTGTGCAGGTTGGTCCTGCATGTAGATGAGCCTTATAGATGAGCCTTATAAATAAGTTATTGATTTTGTTTGATTTTGAGGTCACAAGGTCAAAGGTCAAGGTCACATTAACAATGAGCTGAGAAATAGTTTTTGCTTAATATCTGTAGAATGTTTTGCCATGGAAGTTAATACTTGGTGTGCAAGTTGGTCACCACCAGCATATGACCCCTATTGATTTTGAGGTCACTAGGTCAAAGGTCAAGGTCATGGTAACAGCTGAAAAATGGTTTCCGCTCTATAACTAAAGTTTGCTTATGTCGAGGAACTTCATACTTGGTGTGCAGGTTGGTCCTAACCAGTAGATGAACCTTATTGATTTTGTTTGATTTTGAGGTAACAATGTCAAGGTCACAGTAACATTGACCTGAACAAATTTTTTCTACTCAATTACTCATACTTAGTGTGCAGGTTGGTCCTAATTAGTAGATGACCCCTATTGATTTTGTTTGATTTTAAGATCACAAGGTCAAAGGTCAAGGTCACGGTAACCTTCAGCTGAAAAATTGTTTTTACTCAATAACTCTAGAACGCTTATGCCCTGGAACTTCTTACTTTGTGTGCAGGTTGGTCATAACTTGTAGATGACCCCTATTGATTTTGACTCCATCATTTCTTTTCCTCTCCTACGACCACACAAATGGGGAGACAAGCGCTTTTTCAAAAAAGCAATCTCTAGTTTAATCTGTGGTTGTTAAAATAATCTTCTGCGGTCATGGTGTAATGCCCTTGAACAAGGCATATTTCCTAGCCTATTATTTGTTTGTTTATTCAGGATCATGAATAAGTGAACTGTGTCCTTGATATGACTGAACTAGTGGTGTAAATGGTGTAAATTCAAATAAAACAAAATGAATAATCTAGTCACATTTTGTTATGGTTTGTATTTTAAAAGATGTATTTTTCTTCTAAAGTGCACACATCTTTGCTAAATAAAACTGGAAGTACCCTGTTGATACATAAAAGAAAAACATTATAATTTAATTTCCTCTCTTTCCCACAATTCTTACTTCGCTAAGACTCTGTTAGTGACAGCCGTCAGTGTCGGCCTGCTGTTGGTTTCACGTCTGTGTCATTGTCAAAGTAGCGAAGTTTTGATATCAAATGTGGTCTGCTACACATGCCCTTTTTAACCAAAATACAGATGCTTTCTGATGCCTCTGCAGCAGACATCTTTTGAAAACATTGTGGCAAATGGAGAAATTGCTCAAAACAAGTAATTTATCCTTTTGCCAAAATATTTTCAATTCTGTTTGATGGTTTGTACTATCACTTTTACAGATTTTCCAAGTTTTTATTCTGATGTTTTCAAAGTTACCTCCTCCAGATTTGTTGTACACAGAGCTGTAGATAAGGGGCATGTTCTGAAATCCTCGTTTGACCCTATAAGCCTATGTTGTGAGTACTCAAAATAATCGTCTCAATAAGATGATTCTTTTGAGTGCCACATCATAAGGTTTGGTTAGATAATAAGAGAGATATTGTGGGAAAAAGAGCTGTTAAATCCCCCATTATCTAGACCTTTGTTGTATGTGATGAAAGTAAATAATCATTTACAGATATGAGGCCCACTACAACCTGTCACACCGCCATGTATGTGGTACATGTCATCGTATATTTCCATCCGCCCATCTACTTGATATACACTTACTCGAGACACATGATGTCATGTTTAGCTTACTTGCTCAAAAATCAAAAATGGTAAGTTGCTGTATTTAATTTGTTAAGATGATTTGTGTTGCTTTAAATGTTTATTTCAGTCACATAATATTATACGATGGGGTTTCCTGGCTAAAAGGCTAAGCAGATTTCAATATGATATCATAGGAATGTTCCTTGGCGACTCTCTTCCAAGAAAGATGGCCAGCTGGGGTTATGTGTCCATAGTTCCAAATTTATCTGTATCAAACTTTTATTCTTTGAAAGTAAAGGCCCAATGCTATTTCAGACATATCACAGCATCACCTAGACCAATTTTAGCATATTTCACAGCAATATTCCTTGTCTGACCCTCTACAAAATGTTATCAAACCAACAATCATGTTTGGTTGAAAAGTGAAACCACAGACAATGGGACTTGTTACTTATAAGTTTCAAGTGTAAGATTTTTATTTTTTAATTTGAGACCTCAATGAAAATGATCCTCAAGACATGATGGCCAGAGAATCCAAAGTCATAAATAAAGATGAAAAGATTATGGCAAAAAGAAAAATTGCTAGTCATGAGCAATTTCTCCTTTTGCCACTTTCAGAAAAGTCATCTACTGCAGACGTGTTTAAATGTGTGATTTAGAATGAGGTGATGTCCTCTTAGAGTCGTCTGCTTCAGAAACTGGTGAGGAATAAAATATATAAATTTGAAATAGAAGATGGTGTGAGAAAAGTAGAATGATGTTGTATGGTTATGGAAAATTCTCCTCCTTTACACAGTGTTTTCAAAAGTTGTCTGGACAGTGGACACACACACTCACTGACAGACATCAAAGATTGTATGTATCAGGGGGAGAAATTCAATAATATATGTTTGGGATATATTTTACAGTTTCAGTGCATGATAGAAGGATGTGAAGATAAATTTAAAGATGGTAAAGAAAGACATAACCATTTGATAAAATATCATCGCTATCCTGCCAATTACAGATACAGACATTCAGAAGGAAGGTCAGTCAATTTATACTGTACCTTATATAGTATTTAAACCCTTTCCCACATACAGTGGCTACAGTGCCTAAAGGGAGCTACGCCTCTGACATACATGACATTTTATGATACCTATACAGCAGACTTTTTGAAAACATTGTGAAAAAAGGAGCAAGTTCACATGTTGCCATCAGGTTTTCAAATTTAGCCAATAATTGTCTTTCATTTTTTAGAAAGTTTCGACTTGATGTATCCAAACTGTTCTGCTGCAGAACTGTAGTATTTGGGAACACTTTAAGGCTATTGACCTGATTATGAAAACTTAAAATATGGTATAATTTTTATCTACTATGTTTTCGAACTTATTCAAAAATTATTCTTTCACTTAGAGATTTTTCAGAATTTTTCAACCTTATACATGGGCAGAATATCCAGGCCAATTGAGATAATCAGTTTGATTAACATATGTTAAAGATTTTATGCCTATAATTGAAGACTTATGAAAATATTGGGGCAAAAAGATAACTTATGAGCAATTCCCCCTCTTGCCATATTTTTGACTGTATTCAATATAAAATATTCTTCCCATTTAGTGAGATTTTCCATACTTATGCCTAAAAAAAAATCATAGTCGTCGCCAGCAGATTTGATGTTAAGCAGAAATGGAAAATTGTTCGGCCAACATGCAATAACTGTGTTTTCTAAATAAAAAGGATGGCTGTCAAGTCAACAAGGAAACATGTTTTCTTTGGCTGTTTATTAGCCAATTTCACTGTAGGTATTCTCGGTAGTTGTCTGCTTCAAGTAGAGGTTTAAATGTGTTGCCAAATTATTGTTTTTCACAGCAAATCAAAAAAGTCCAAGTTCTGTTCTCACAAGAATCTCGCGGGAGGAGAATCAATGGAGATGGAAACTGATCCTGAACCCAAACCATCGAAAAACAAACCAAGGTAATAGAATAGAAACTTACCATCCAGTCTTCTCGTGTCACCTGACTTGTCACGACGACTCAAAGGGTCACTTAACCCTTTCCCTCATACATCGAATCTGCAGCAGATGACTTTGAACATATTTTGTCAAAAAATAGAAAATCTTTATAATTGAATGGATAACCTATGACTAAAAGTGGAAAAACATTGTGTCAAAAGGGGAAATTGCTCGGTTTGAGCAATTTCTTCTTTTGTCACTATGTTTTCAAAAAGACGTCTGCTGCAGAGGCGTCAGAAAGCGTCTATATGAGGGAAAGGGTTAAATATACATCATCTGTGCATCTTGCCTTTATTAACCCTCTCCAACATACAACAAATCTGAATCAGACGTCTTATAAATTATCTAGGCAAAACTATGGATAATCTCTATGAAAAAGTTTCGTTATTGAAAAAAGTTGAAATCATTGTGACTAAAGGAGAAATTGCTGGTTATGAGAAATTTCTTCTTTTGTCACAATGATTTCAAAAGCCGTCTGCTGCAGAGGTGACAAAAAGCGTCTATATGAGAGAAAGGGTTAAATAGACAAACTTGAAAGGGTAAGTGACTTATTGGCAGGTAACACATGTGTTCCTTTCAACACTCTTGTCTCAGTAGACTTGTATCATTACCTTGAATGTTTGCAAACATAGGCACAAGAATCTGAAAAATCTCCATAAAAGATAGTTTAACCCTTTCCCTCATATAGACGCTTTCGGACGCCTCTGCAGCAGACGGCTTTTTTAAAACATAGCGACAAAAGAAGAAATTGCTCAAAACGAGCAATTTCTTCTTTTGCCACAATGTTTTAAATTTTAAGTCATACGTTATCTATTCAATTATAGAGATTTTCCATTTTTTGACAAAATATGTCCAAAGTCGTCTGCTGCAGAATTGTCGTATGAGGGAAAGGGTTAATTGTTAAATACAGTTGAAAACATTGTGGCTAAAGGTGACATTGCTCATCATCAGCAATTTCACCATTGGTCGCAATGTTTTCAAAAGTCGTCTGCTGCTATTGCATCAAAATGCATCTGGGTGTGGGAAAGGGTTAAGTATTTTGAGAAAACTTCTGCTTGGTGGATGGACTTACAGACTCCTTTGTGTCTGTCCTTCTGGAGTTCTGACATGTCTGCAGGTGACAAACGTCTTTGTTTGAACGTTATTGTAACACTGTTTTCAAGTTCGTCTTATGCACACAGGCATTGAATGTCTAAAAGATTAAAGTTTTTCTTTTGTAGAGTTCCAACCACTATATGTTTTGGACAAGGAGTAGGTCGAGGTTTTCAACGAGAAAGAAACAAACCAAAGAAGCATTGGCATAACCAGAAGAAAGGGAATAACAAGACTAATGTGGATATAGAGAAAGTAGACATGAATGATATGTCCGAGGCTCTTACAGATATTTAATTGTTTACCTGCACTGTGTTCAATAGACGTGGGAACTAAAACATGCGGTTTGCTAAAAAATCAGTGATTCTGTAATTTTCTATGAAAATTAATCCTCTCCCACATATAACAAATCTGGAGCAGACGACTTTTAAAGTTATGTTTCTACTTACCGCAGCTTTAATTAATTTGATAATTTTGAAGTTGTTTGCTTTTAAAATTTTGACATCTGATATATTTGAAATGTGAATAACATACAAAGGAGAAATTACTCAACTTGTAGAAGTGGCAAAAGTGTGTATATTACATGAACATTTGGAGAAGGATTTATCTCAAACCAGAAACATAAGATTATGACTTTTCCTAAATGAAATCTTATTAATGAAATGAGGTGATTTTCCATCTTGAGAAAAGAGAGAATGTTTCAATAGAAATTAAATTGTTTATTTTGACAAATTTCTTATTTTCTCGTCATATTTTCTTTTGAAGATACATCAGATTGTTGTTGTTTTGTAATTAAAATCTCAATGTTGACCAATTACTATCCTTCTTTTAAATTAAGAAGTTTTGAAAAAAGATAAAAAGAAGGTTTTTGAAAATTGTTAGTCAACTTATTGATTTACTATTTTACTGAAGGGATAACCTGAACAAATGAATTGTTAATTATTGGGATTTAACAGGAAACATTGTGAGATGTAAGAAATTTAACTTTTCAAACTATACTTTAAACTCATCTGTTGCAGCGGCATTAATTAAAAGATGTCTTTGTTGGGAAAAAATAAATGAAATAGACGTATAAGAGGTACATGTAGCTTATCATTAGTTGTTTATTTTTTGTTTGAAAATAAAGGTAATTTTTTAGCTCACCTGAGCTTTGTTCAAGGTGAGTTATTGTGATCGCCTTTTGTCCAGCGTCTGTCGTGTGTCAACTTCTTCTCCTCAGTAACCAGTGGGTCAATTGGGATGAAACTTCACAGAAAGCATCCTCTCAATGACCTCACCAGAATTCCTTCACATTTTTGGGATCCATGCAGAATTCTGGTTTACATGGCAACGAAACAATTCTTTTTCTAGCTCGACTTCTTCTCCAAAACTGGTTGGCAGATTTTCAAATAATTTTGTAGAAATGTTCCGTGGATGACCCTCTATCAGATTCCTTCAAGCCATGTTGATTTGTCGAAAAACATGGACGCCAAGGGGGCGGGGCTATTTTGCCTTATATGGCTATAGTGAAAACTTAAAAAATCTTCTCCTCCGAAAGTGTCGGGCCGATTTTCAAATAATTTTGTAGAAATGTTCCTTAAGTGAGCCATTATCAGATTCCTTCAAGCCATGTTGATTGGTCGAAAAAACATGGCCGCCAGTTGGCTATTTTGCCTTTTATGGCTATACTGAATTTCAAATAATTTTGTAGAAATGTTCCTAAGGTGACCCTCTATCAGATTCCTTCAAGCCAGGTTGACCGGTCGGAAACTACTGCCGCCAGGGGGCGGGGATTATATGGCTAAAGTGAAAGAAAAAAAATCAATTGAGCGATCCAGGGCCATCATGGCCCTCTTGTTAATTATGCCCCCTTCGAAGAAGAGGGGTATATTGCTTTGCACCTGTCGGTCCGTCTGTAGACCAAAGCTTGTCCGAGTGATAACTCAACAATGCCTGGACGTTGGGCCTGACCAGTAGATGAACCCTATTTATTTTGAGTTCATTGGGTCAAAGGTCAAGGTCACAGTGACAAAAACCCTTTTTAAGCTTGTCCGAGTGATAACTCAATAATGCCTGGACCTATGGTCCTCAAACTTGACTTGAAGGTTGGGCCTGACCAGTAGATGAACCCTATTTATTTTGTGGTCATTTGGTCAACACAAAAACCCTTTTTAAGCTTGTCCGAGTGATAACTCGACAATGCCTGGACCTATGGTCCTCAAAGTTGACATGGAGGTTGGGCCTGACCAGTAGATGAACCCTATTTATTTTGAGGTCAGTGGGTCAAAGGTCAAGGTCACGGTGACCTTGAACACAAAAACCCTTTTTAAGCTTGTCCGAGTGATAACTCAATAATGCCTGGACCTATGGTCCTCAAAGTTGACTTGGAGGTTGGACCTGACCAGTAGATGAACCCTATAATGTTTGACAAACATCTCTTTGTTATTTTAATGTTGCCTTTTTCAGTTTTTTGTCAGCTTTGGCACAGATTATTTCAAGCTCCCACGAGAGAACCAACATTGTGGATTCGGCGTTAAGTATCAACCCGGATCAGCCTAAGCATGCCACGCACGCTAGCCCGAACAGACGCTTTTTCGCCTCTGGTGGATTTTCTGTTTCAGGAATCATTACCCTGTATTCTATCCCATTGACACGGAATGTGTTGGCCCGAATGAGCCTGCGTAGGCTGATCTTGGTCAATACATTACGCATAGTCCATAATGTTGGTTTTCTCGTGGAACGGCTCGTATATACAGTGAAAGTGTTATTATATTTTCATTTCTCATTTTTTGTCTACAAGCAGTGCTAATGGATATATACATTATATTATACCCCCTTCGAAGAAGAAGTGGTATATAGGAGTCTATTTCTTATAAACCACTGGGTGGAATTCAATAAAATGTTCAAAGAAGCTTCTATACCAAGAGGAGATGTGCATATCCTAAAGGGGTTACAATTGCATGATATTTTAGAGTTATGGCTCTTTTACTAATTAAATTATGGTGTAGGTCAAGGTGCTGTTTAGGGGGTATTTTGTCCGGCCTATTTCTGAAGCTTCTATACCAAGAGGAGATGTGCATATCCTAAAGGGGTTATAATTATACCCCCAAAAAACAAAGTTTTGGGGGGGTATATAGGAGTCACTGTGTCGGTCGGTCGGTCGGTTGGTCGGTCGAAAGCCATATTTTGTCCGGACTATATCTTAACAATGCAACATATGATTTGAACGAAACTTCATAGGATGATACAACACATTGAGAGGAAGTGCGGTGTACAGGAACCATAACTCTATTTTATCTAAATACAGTGTTATTGCCCTTTGTTACTTTTTCTTGTCCGGAGAATTACTTAATAACTAACAGATGGAATCTAATAAAACTGCATAAAATGGTAGAGCATAATCAGAGGAAGTGCAGTGTCCAAGAACCATAACTCTAATTTACATAATTACAGAGTTATTGCCCTTTGTTACTTTTTCTTATTTGTAGAGTCTTGTCCGGAGCATAACTTTAAAACAAATTGTTGGAATTTAATAAAACTTCATAGGATGATACAACACATTGAGAGAAAGTGCAGTGTACAGGAACCATAACTCTATTTAGTCTAAATACAGAGTTATTGCCCTTTGTTACTTTTTCTTGTCCGGAGAATAACTTAATAACTAACAGATGGAATCTAATAAAACTGCATACAATGGTAGAGCATAATGAGAGGAAGTGCAGTGTACAAGAACCATAACTCTAATTTACATAATTACAGAGTTATTGCTCTTTGTTACTTTTTCTTATTCGTAGAGTCTTGTCCAGAGCATAACTTTAAAACAAATTGTTGGAATTTAATAAAACTTCATAGGATGATACAACACATTGAGAGGAAGTGTGGTGTACAGGAACTATAACTCTATTTAATCTAAATACAGAGTTATTGCCCTTTGTTACTTTTTCTTGTCCGGAGAATTACTTAATAACTAACAGATGGAATCTAATAAAACTGCATACAATGGTAGAGCATAATGAGAGGAAGTGCAGTGTACAAGAACCATAACTCTAATTTACATAATTACAGAGTTATTGCCCTTTGTTACTTTTTCTTATTCGTAGAGTCTTGTCCAGAGCATAACTTTAAAACAAATTGTTGGAATTTAATAAAACTTCATAGGATGATACAACACATTGAGAGGAAGTGCGGTGTACAGGAACCATAACTCTATTTAATCTAAATACAGAGTTATTGCCCTTTGTTACTTTTTCTTGTCCGGAGAATTACTTAATAACTAACAGATGGAATCTAATAAAACTGCATACAATGGTAGAGTATAATCAGAGGAAGTGCAGTGTACAAGAACCACAACTCTAATTTACATAATTACAGAGTTATTGCCCTTTGTTACTTTTTCTTATTCGTAGAGTCTTGTCCAGAGCATAACTTTAAAACAAATTGTTGGAATTTAATAAAACTTCATAGGATGATACAACACATTGAGAGGAAGTGCGGTGTATTTTGTTGGTCGGTCGGAAGCCATATTTTGAGTCAAGGTGCTGTTTTGGGGGTATTTATCATCTTCAGTGATAGTTCTAGTTGCATTATATTTTAAAGAATAATGGCCCTTTTACTAATTAAGTTATGGTGTAGGTCAAGGTGCTGTTTTTGGAGTATTTATCATATTCAGTGATAGTTCTAGTTCTTTATAGTTCTTTATGGAGTAAAGGAAAAGACCGTATTTTTCCAGTTATCTAGATTTAATCCTTCTGCACTGTTACTTGTAACGCATTCCAGCTCGGCCCTGGATGCTTTCCTCTGATTAACAACAGTCATTGTCACATGCGTCTTTACTCTTCCACACATGAGCTAAACAGTCTTTGCAGGAAGGTAGCCAGTGGAATACAGGTGCAAGTAAGCCAGGAAACGGACATTAGCTGAACTGACTAAGGTGGTATAACTGAAAAAGTATTGAAAACGGCGTTAAGAAACGGATATTATTCTGACAGTTTGATTGGATTGGGGGGTCGAAACCGGGACGCCCTGTTCCAAGTCTTTCGTCCCGGGTTCGATCCCCAGTCGCGGCGCGACGGTCATGTTTATTCTGACAAACTGTCCGCTTTGATCTAATTGCATGGCATGATTGCAAAGGCAAAAGTATATTTATCCCCACTTGATATGAGCCGTATCAAGAGAAAACCAACATTGCGTAAAGTATCGACCCGGATCAGCCTAAGCATGCCGGACAGACACTTTTCGCCTCCTGTTGATTTTTTGTTTCAGGAATCATTGCTCTATTCTCCTGAGACGGAATGTGTCGGCACGGATTAGCCTGGTGGAACGGCTCCTTTTTATAAATACATTAAGAACGGTTTCCATAGCGTCGCCTCGTCTCCGGGTTCGATCCCCGGTCGGGTCATACCAAATTCTTTCAAAATGGTTGCCATCAAATGGTAGTAATGTCTGCTCTCCTTTGCGCTCAGGGTTGGGGGGGTTAGTATCACGACTGACTGCCTGGGACCAGTAGTACTGGTAACCTAACCCAGGAAGCGGCGTGATATAACTGAAACATTGTTGAAAGCGTCGTTAAACACCATTCAATCAACCAAGAGCAGGGCTTAACCCTTTCCCTCATACGACAATTCTGCAACAGACGACTTTGAACATATTTTGTCAAAACATAGAAAATCTCTGTAATTGAATGGATAACCAATGACAAAAAGTGGAAAACATTGTGGCAAAAGGAGAAATTGCACGTTTTGTGCAATTTCTTCTTTTGTCACTATGTTTTCAAAAAGCCGTCTGCTGCAGACGCGTCTGAAAGCGTCTATATGAGGGAAAGGGTTAACTACTCTTTCACACGAAGACCGGCCTCTAAATAGAGTTTGTTTTATTGCATACTGAATTGATTGATCAAGATGAATGTTTTGTTGAACTTCTCATGAAGATATGAATAAAAGATGTGGCCTCTAAAGTGACCAGATGCTAATCACTTCATACTGAGATGAGCTTTAAAAAACCTATATTGATTGCAATACTTCAGTAACTTGAATTCTTTAACCCTATCCCAAATTATGACATACAACAAATCTGCAGCAGACGACTTTGAAAACATAGGCACAAAAATCTGAAAAATCTCCATAAAAGATAGCTTAATTGTTAAATACAGTTGAAAACATTGTGGCCAAAAGTGAAATTGCTCATCATGAGCAATTTCACCATTGGTCACAATGTTTTCAAAAGTCGTCTGCTGCTATTGCATCAAAATGCAGGTGGGAAAGGGTTAAGTTTTCTGTTGAATCTCAAAAATGAAATTTAAGAATTTGTCAATATTTTTGGGAAATATTTGAAAAAAATCAAACGCCAAAAGATTGCAATATCGATTGATGTATGTGATATACAGGTTTGCAAATTACGATACGCAATGCATTCTACTTTTTAGCTCGACTATTCGAAGAATATGAGAGCTATACTACTCACCCTGGCGTCGGCGTCTGCGTCGCCGTCGGCGTCCACGTCACACTTTGGTTAAGGTTTTGCATGCAAGTTCTTAAATACTACATGTATTGCATTGAAACTTTCTACAACCCTACCAAACTATCACACCAATGTAGATTATCAAGTTAGATAACTCTATCCTGCATTTTATGCAAGTTATGGCCCTTTTTTACTTAGAAATTCTGGTTAAAGTTTTGCGTGCAACTAAAGTAAGAGTCCATATCTCAGTATTTAATTGATGCATTGCATTGAAACTTTATACAGCACTACCCAACTATCACACCTATGTAGATTATCAAGTTAGATAACTCTATCCTGCATTTTATGCAAGTTATGGCCCTTTTTTTACTTAGAAATTCTGGTTAAAGTTTTGCGTGCAACTAAATTAAGAGTCCATATCTCAGTATTTACTTGATGCATTGCATTGAAACTTTCTACAACCCTACCCAACTATCACACCTGTGTAGATTATCATCTAAGATAACTCTATCCTGCATTTTATGCAAGTTATGGCCCTTTTTTTACTTAGAAATTCTGGTTAAAGTTTTGCATGCAACTAAATTAAGAGTCCATATCTCAGTATATACTTGATGCATTGCATTGAACCTTTATACAACCCTACCCAACTATTACACCTATGTAGATTAACAAGTTAGATAACTCTATCCTGCATTTTAGGCAAGTTATGGCACTTTTTTTTACTTAGAAATTCTGGTTAAAGTTTTGCGTGCTACTAAATTAAGAGTCCATATCTCAGTATTTACTTGCTGCATTGCATTGAAACTTTCTACAACCCTACCCAACTATTACACCTGTGTAGATTATCAAGTATGATAGCTCTATTCTGCATTTTATGCAAGTTATGGCCCTTTTTATGCCCCCACGGAATCTCCGATTCGGGGGGCATATAGTTTTTAGCTCGCCAGTACGAAGTACAGGAGAGCTTATGTGTTACCCCCGGCGTCGGCACCGTCGGCACCGTCGGCACCGTCGGCGGTGGCGTAGACACCTAGGTTTAAGGTTTGTGTTTAAGGTTTTCATTTGGGTTTTAAGGGTTTATACCTTTAGGAACCATTTGTCATCCATCTACGCACACCACTACACCCGTCCTGACCCTGGGTGAAGGTCAAGATAATTTCTACTTGGTTCTACTTGGTTCAGTTACAAGGTTTAAGGTTTGCGTTTAACGTTTAACATATCACTCTGCATTCACTATTATGACATTGATTGCTTTCATATTTAGTTTATACATTTAGGAACTATTGGTCATCCATCTACGCACACCACTACACCCGTTCTGACCCTGGGTCAAGGTCAAGGTCATTTCTACTTGGTTCAGTTACAAGGTTTAAGGTTTGCGTTTAACGTTTAACATATCACTCTGCAGTCACTATTATGACATTGATTGCTTTCATATTTAGTTTATACATTTAGGAACTATTGGTCATCCATCTGCGCACACCACTACACCCGTCCTGCACCTGGGTCAAGGTCAAGGTCATTTCTACTTGGTTCAGTTACAAGGTTTAAGGTTTGCGTTTAACGTTTAACATATCACTCTGCATTCACTATTATGACATTGATTGCTTTCATATTTAGTTTATACATTTAGGAACTATTGGTCCATCTACGCACCCCACTACACCCGTCCTGACCCTGGGTCAAGGTCAAGTTATATCAGAGTTATTGCCCCTTTTCTGTCAAAAAATCTAACTTTTTCGTCACGTTTTCAAATAACTTTTTTTCTACTCAAAGGATTAGATTGAAACTTCTGACAAATGTTTATATCAATGTGTGTGAATGGTTCACAAAAGGGAGATAATCCAAATAATTTTATATCAGAGTTATTGCCCCTTTTCTGTCAAAAAATTAAATTTTCAAATAACTTTTTTTCTACCCGAAGGATTGGATTGAAACTTCTGACAAATGTTACTTTTTTTTTTATTCGACGTCTGTCTGTCTATTTTTTTTTTTATCCGGCGTCTGTCTGTCTGTCTGTCCGTCACACTTTTTTCGTCACGTTTTCAAATAACTTTTGTTCTACTTAAAGGATTAGATTGAAACTTCTGACAAATGTTTTTATCAATGTGTGTGATGGGTTCACAAAAGGGCGATAATCCAAATAATTTTATATCAGAGTTATTGCCCCTTTTCTGTCAAAAATTTAAATTTTCAAATAACTTTTTTTCTACTCAAAGGATTGGATTGAAACTTCTGACAAATGTTTATATCAATGTGTATGATGGGTTCACAAAAAGGGGGATAATCCAAATATTTTTATATCAGAGTTATTGGCCCTTTTCTGTCAAACATTTAATCTACTCAAAGGATTGGATTGAAACTTCTGACAAATGTTTATATCAATGTGTATGATGGGTTCACAAAAGGGGGATAATCCAAATATTTTTTATATCAGAGTTATTGCCCCTTTTCTGTCAAATATTCAAATTACTTTTTTTCTGCTCAAAGGATTGGATTGAAACTTCTGACAAATGTTTATATCAATTTTTGAACTTGAACTTAGAATTTTTGTCAAAAGTATTGAAAAGGTGTATTATCTTGCAATAGGTGATACTGTGCGACTTTACCTAATACTTTAACTGTTCTGAAGTAGGCCCTGATAGGCGAGCTATATTGTCCTCCGACAACTCTTGTTGGCCTGTCTGTTGGTCTGTTGGTCTGTCTGTCTGCACAAAAAAAAGCTTTAACCTTGGCCATTACTTTTGAACCATAACAGGTACGGCTACCATATTTCACATGTGTATTCCTTGTGACATGACCTTTCTGTCAGTACCAACATTTTTGACCTTGCGACCTTGACCTTTGACCTAGAGGTTGCCATTCTCGAAAAAAACTTTAACCTTGGCCATTACTTTTGAACCATAACAGATACGGCTACCATATTTCACATGTGTATTCCTTGTGACATGACCTTTCTGTCAGTACCAACATTTTTGACCTTGCGACCTTGACCTTTGACCTAGATGTTGCCATACTAAAAAAAAAAATTAACCTTGGCCATTTCTTTTGAACCATAACAGGTACGGCTACCATATTTCACATGTGTATTCCTTGTGACATGACCCTTCTGTCAGTACCAACATTTTTGACCTTGCGACCTTGACCTTTGACCTAGATGTTGCCATTCTCGAAAAAAAAATTAACCTTGGCCATTACTTTTGAACCATAACAGATACGGCTACCATATTTCACATGTGTATTCCTTGTGACATGACCTTTCTGGCAGTACCAACATTTTTCACCTTGCGACCTTGACCTTGACCTAGATGTTGCCATTCTCGAAAAAAACTTTAACCTTGGCCATTTCTTTTGAACCATAACAGGTATGGCTACCATATTTCACATGTGTATTCCTTGTGACATGACCTTTCTGTCAGTACCTTGCGACCTTGACCTTGACCTAGATGTTGCCATTCTCGAAAAAAACTTTAACCTTGGCCATTACTTTTGAACCATAACAGGTATGGCTACCATATTTCACATGTGTATTCCTTGTGACATGACCTTTCTGTCAGTACCTTGCGACCTTGACCTTGACCTAGATGTTGCCATTTTCGAAAAAAACTTTAACCTTGGCCATTACTTTTGAACCATAACAGGTATGGCTACCATATTTCACATGTCAGTACCAACATTTTTGACCTTGCGACCTTGACCTTTGACTTAGATGTTGCCATTCTCGAAAAAAACTTTAACCTTGGCCATTACTTTTGAACCATAACAGATACAGCTACCATATTTCACATGTGTATTCCTTGTGACATGACCTTTCTGTCAGTACCAACATTTTTGACCTTGCGACCTTTACCTTTGACCTAGATGTTGCCATTCTCATTTTTTTTTTAACCTTCCCCACTACTTTTGAACAATAACAGGTAATGCTACCATATTTCACATGTGTATACCTTGCGACCTTGACCTTTGACCTAGATGTTGCCATTGGGGGCATCAGTGTTTCACAAACACATCTTGTTTTACTTAGAAATACTGGTTAAAGTTTTGCGTGCAACTAAATTAAGAGTCCACGTCTCAGTATATACTTGATGCATTGCATTGAACCTTTATACAACCCTACCCAACTATCACACCTATGTAGATTATCAAGTATGATAACTCTATCCTGCATTTTATGCAAGTTATGGCCTTTTTGGACTTATAAATTCTGGTTAAAGTTTTGCATGCAACTACATAAAGAGACCATCTCTTAGTAACTACTTGATGCATTGCATTGAAACGTTATACAGCCCTTACCAACCAGCATTTTATGCAAGTTATGGACCTTTTTGGACTTAGAAATTCTGGTTAAAGTTTTGCAACTACATTTAGAGTGTAATCTCAGTAACAACTTGAACAATTGTATTGAAACTTTATACAACCTTTCCCAATTGTACAACTATAAACACAACCAATTAAGATAACTCTATCCTGTATATGGTGCAAATTGTTGCCCTTTTTTTACTTAGAAATTATGGTTAAAGGTTTGCGTGCAACTACATTAAGAGTCCATATCTTAGTAACTACTTGATGCATTCCATTGAAAGGTTATACAACCCTATCTAACCATCAAACCTATGAAAATAATCATGTTAAATAACACTATCCTGCATATAATGCAAATTATCACCCACTAAGAAATTGTGGTTAATGTTTTGCATGCAACTACATTAGAGTCCATTATCTCGGTAACTTAAATAAGCGGTGGAATAGTCGAGCGCGCTGTCCTCCGACAGCTCTTGTTAACTCTTATCGAGCCATCAACGGCTTATAGTGCTGTATATAAACTTATAAGAGCAAGAGCACGAGAAAAAGGGAACAAGATGTAGTTACAACCGTTTTGCATGATGCCATCGATATGTAAATTTTGACCTAAAAGTTGGAACTTTATCCCTACTGTTACCAATCTTGCGACCCTTTACGAAATGTCAAAAACGAGAAATACCAGAAGAACATCGGGGCGAGGGAAATCTCCATTTAATTGTCAACATTCTTCTTGTACAAACGCGTCAAAATGAGCAAAGGTTATTTATAATTATTCCTGGCTTGATTATGAGTCGATAAGTAACTTCTTAGATCATATGAGCCGTCCCACGAGAGAACCAACGTTGTGGATTCAGCGTTAAGTATCAACCCGGATCAGCCTAAGCATGCCGCGCAGGCTAGCCCGAACAGACGCTTTTTCGCCTCCTGTGGATTTTCTGTTTCAGGAATCATTACCCTGTATTCTATCCCATTGAGACGGAATGTGTTGGCCCGAATGAGCCTGCGTAGGCTGATCTTGGTCAATACATTACGCATAGTCCATAATGTTGGTTTTCTCGTGGAACGGCTCGTATATACAGTGAAAGTGTTATTATATTTTCATTTCTCATGTTTTGTCTACAAGCACTGCTAATGGATATATACATTATTATTCTTTATGGAGTAAAGGAAAAGACCGTATTTTTTCCAGTTATCTAGATTTAATCCTTCTGCACTGTTGGCCATTTAGTCAACGTGTTTCAAGAAACTTGTAACGCATTCTGGATGCTTTCCTCTGATTAACAACAGTCATTGTAACATGCGTCTTTTACTCTTCACAGTCTTAGCGGGAAGGTAGCCAGTGGAATACAGGTGCAAGTAAGCCAGGAAACGGACATTAGCTGAACTGACTAAGGTGGTATAACTGAAATAGTATTGAAAACGGCGTTAAGAAACGGATATTATTCTGACAATTTGATTAGAGTTTTACGCCGTTTTCAACATTATTTCAGTTATATCACGGCGACAGTTCACTTCATTCATGATCCCTGGGTAAACAAACCAGTACTAGGCTAGGAAATGTGCCTTGCCCAAGGGCACTCCACCATGACCGTCGCGCCGCGACTTGGGGGGTCGAAACCGGGACGCCCTGTTCCAAATCTTTTGTCCCGGGTTCGATTCCCAGTCACGGCGCGACGGTCATGGTTATTCTGACAAACTGTCCGCTTTAATCTAATTGCATGGCATGATTGTAAAGGAAAAAGTATCCACACTTGATATAAGCCGTATCACGAGAAAACCAACATTGCGTAAAGTATCGACCCGGATCAGCCTAAGCATGCCGCGCAGGTTTACCCGGGCAGACACTTTTCGCCTCCTATTGATTTTTTGTTTCAGGAATCATTGCTCTATTCTCCTGAGACGGAATGTGTAGGCACGGATTAGCCTGCGCGGACTTTGAAAGCCGATCTTGGTAGATACATTAACACATAGTCCATAATGTTGGTTTTCACGTGGAACGGCTCCTTTTTATAAATACACTAAGAACGGTTTCCATAGTGTCGCCTCGTCTCCGGGTTCGATCCCCGGTCGGGTCATACCAAATTCTTTCAAAATGGTTGCCATCAAATGGTAGTAATGTCTGTTCTCCTTTGCGCTCAGGGTTGGGGGGGGGGGGGGGGGGGGGGGTTAATATCACGACTGACTGCCTGGGACCAGTAGTACTGGTAACCTAACCCAGGAAGCGGCGTGATATAACTGAAACATTGTTGAAAGCGTCGTTAAACACCATTCAATCAACCAAGAGCAGGGCTTAACCCTTTCCCTCATACGACAATTCTGCAGCAGACGACTTTGAACACATTTTGTCAAAACATAGAAAATCTCTGTTATTGAATGGATAACCAATGACAAAACGTGGAAAACATTGTGGCAAAAGGAGAAATTGCACGTTTTGTGCAATTTCTTCTTTTGTCACTATGTTTTCAAAAAGCTGTCTGCTGCAGAGGCGTCAGAAAGCGTCTATATGAGGGGAAGGGTTAACTAGGCTTTCACACGAAGACCGGCCTCTAAAGAGTGTTTGTTTTATTGCACACTGAATTGATTGCTGATTAGTGTGTATGTCGAGATTTCTGGTGTCGGTTGTTTTTCCAGCGATTAATGGAAGGTTGTGATGAAAACGGTCCAATTTGTTTTTACTTTGGATACGGCATCGCAAGAGGGTTCCATAATACAACTATTTTTAAAAAAGAAAGAAATTAAGTTGTAATAAAGGAATACATAAGTCACCTTTTATTTCATGATGAAATGATCATTTCTCACTCGATCGAAGGTATGTTTTATTTACAAATAAGACTGACTAATTTCGGAGATAAGCCGGGTAAGCTGTTTGCACTTCTCAAATGGAAGGCGTGACCGGAGTCAGTAGCAATCTGGTCAATCTCGTTATCTTGGGCCGCCCGTCCGAGTCCGATCGTGATGATGTCACTACTTTTGTGACTCAGCGCGTTGGCTAACAAGGACGTTTGGAAGATACGGTGAGAGGTGTCGTCGGTAATAAGGACGACTACATCCGGGACATTGGGTCTGTCACCGGCCTGTGCCGTCGTGGCCTTGTTGACCAAATACTGGAGGGCAACCGTGTTGTCTCCGCTACCGCCTCTGAAGTGGACTAGTTTTATCGCAGTCAGAAGGGATTGCATGTCGGTGTGGGTGTCTAGGTCCCAGCGGTCGGTTGCTGTCCCTGCGAATGTTGCCATGGAAACAAGCGATGCGGATGGTCCGATTGGTAACTTGGAGACGACGTCATAGAGGAAGTGTGAGATATCACCCTCAATAGACCTCATGCTGATCGACTCGTCCACGATAATAATGATGTCTTTCGTACAGTTACCTTAAATGACAACACGAGAATCTACAGGTTGTGGATTTTAGACATTAATCCTTTACTACATACATATGCTTTCTGACGCCTCTGCAGCAGACGACTGTTAAAAACAATATACCAAAAAGAGAAATTGCTCAAAATGAACAATTTCTCTTTTTGCCGCAGTGTTTGCAACTCTATTCAGTAATACTACTTTCTTTTATAGGGCTCTCTACATTTGTGCAACGATATTATCAAATTTGTCTGTTGCAAAGCGGATCTATGCGGGAAAGGGTTAACCGAGATAGGGTTTTCTGTTGAATCTCAAAAATGAAATTTAAGAACTTGTCAATATTTTTGGGAAATATTTGAAATAATTCAAACGCCGAAAAATTGCAATATCGATTGATGTATGTGATATACAGGTTTGCAAATTACGATGCAAAAAGTTGACGCAATGCATTCTACTTTTTAACTCTTATCGAGCCATCAACGGCTTATAGTACTGCTTGAGAACAGAATAGACCTACATTATCCACTTCTCTGTAACAACTTCTACATATGAGCCGAATTACGAAAAACAACAACATTGTGGACTCTGCGTAAAGTCTCGACCCCGATCAGCCTTAACATGCCGCGCAGGCTAATCCGGGCAGACACTTTTCACTTCCTGTAGATTTTCTGTTTCAGGAATCATGACTCTATACCTCTATCCCCCTGAGACGGAAAAGGGTCAGACCAGACAGATTAGCCTGCGCGGCATGCTTAGGCTGATCCGGGTTGAGACTTTACGCAGCTCATTTTTGTTTGTATATTCTGTTCAGATCCTAGATCGGTAAATTAGAGTCGGAGATAATATTGCTGGTCATTTTGGCAATTTAACATATTACCAATGTGTAATTAAAATCTTTCTGTTCTGCTGTAAAGACTTATCTATAAAACGCATGTTATGTACACGGATGCTTACCGTTCAATGGCATAGCGGTAGTTTTCATGGTTGTGGTCATCATTTGAGGATAATTACAGAGATCATCCGCACAACACGTGATGCTGACGTCACGGGCCTGCACGCCTCGTTTTCCAACAAAGTTGATGCTGAGTCCGGTACCATCGCAAGTCTTGAAAAAAGAGCAAAAAATGTCAAATATACAGCTATATTAAACATTGGATTATAATGCACGAACACGAAATCATTGCTCGGTTTCAATTGACAATCGTACTTCTAAATAAGATTTTAATCCAGGCTTTTATAGTCTTTCAATAATCAGTGGTATTCTTCCAGTTTAGACTAGGTCTATTATTAAATAACCACGATATATTATACAAAATGCACTGCATATCATGCAAAATGTACCACGTTAAATGAAATATGTACCTCGTATACATGAAAATGTACTGCGTGCAATACAATACAACATAGTAAGACAGTAAAGGCGTTCCATAGAACAAGGAACGTGTCTTCATGTGTTACTTGCTCATAAATAGCAAAACGCTTACAAGTAACTACAAAACCAAATACGTTTGAGGCCAAAGAGAACAACGCTTTGGTATAGTATTGATTCGACTGTGTATAGAAAACAACCATTTTACTGTGTCAGTCCTAATTGGTACGGTTACATTGACGAATCTGCTTCAATTGTCACCTGCATCACGACTTCTTTCAGACAAGGTTTCTGTCTTTAAAGCAAAAAAAACCCAAATCAGCGTGCATTCGCGCAGTGTACTCTGGTCTAAACTCTCCGCTATTCACCTAATCCGTTTTATCTGTTTATTCTTACGGAAACACGTTTAAAACTAATTGATTGATTAATTGTTTGGTGTTTTACAACGCTTTCAACATGTTTTCAGTTAGTTCATGGGTAAGTTACCAGTAATACTGGTTAATTTATCATGACACCAACCAGTCAGTCGTAATACTAACACTGCAATCCTGAGCAGCCATTACTACCAATTTTAAATTCTTTGATAAATCCGACCGGGAATCAAACACGCGACATCCCGCACCCGATGCGGACGCCCTACCACTTCACCACCAGGTGGTGTTCAAAATCAAGAATGCTGACATTGTTGTATGAATTCAGGGGAATCTGGGTTAACCCTTCCCCTCATACGACAGTTCTGCAGCAGACGACTTTGAACGTATTTTGTCAAAACATAGAAAATCTCTATAATTGAATGGATAACCTATGTCAAAAAATGGAAAACATTGTGGCAAAAGGAGAAATTGCACGTTTTGTGCAATTTCTTCTTTTGTCACTATGTTTTCAAAACGCCGTCTGCTGCAGAGGCGTCAGAAAGCGTCTGTATGAGGGAAACTGGGTTAACCATTTCCCACAGAGAACAAATATGTAGTAGACGGCAAAAACGTACGTACAGGCAAAACTATGGAACATCGATATAAAATAATTATTATAAATGGTTGAAAACACTTGCAAAAGAAGAAATTGCTCATTAGAAGTGGGTTTTTTTTCTTCTTCATTTTGCTTTGAAGGTTTTTAAAAGTCGTCTTCAAGTGGGAATAGATTGATGATACTTGTAATGCAGGTGTTCGTATTTGAAGGAACGGGTTAATTACTTACTGCTCTGCTTTCACACGTCATTTGGTATTCATGATGACCGTCAACAATGGACTTCAGCTCCTTCTGCATGCAAACCTTAAATAGCAAGATTGATGTTTTGGTGTATTACGCCGTTTTAACAATTTTTTATTTATATCACGGCGTTTCCTGGGTAAGTTACCAGTTCTTCTGGTCCATTTATCCTGACACCAGCCAGTCAGTCGAAGTGCTAACCCCACAACCCCGAGCGCAAAGGAGGGCAGCCATTACTACCATTTTCTTTAGCAAGAACGTATATTTTGCATTATTCCCAATAAATCCATTCCATGAGAGAACTTAACAATAATAAACCTCACGAAAAACACTCAGAAACGGTGATTTTCGAATACCCAAACACATTGTGTGTCGCCCCGTTTATAGTGTAGGCGTATAAGGAACAATGCAGTATTTGGAGGTTGGTTTCGATCACAACCAGACCGTACACATTTACACTATAATTGTATTTATTACTACTTGTAAAAACATCCGAAGGTAGGTTTTCGTATGGCGTGAAGCATGCGGTTATATATGGACGTCATGTTTGACTTTTAGAAGTCACGATTATATATCAAGACATCGATACATGACCTCACAGATAAAGCCGCGGTCAGATCTTACGGTCACGCACGTAGTTGACCGTAGTTCCCCGTAGTGGCACTACGGTCAACTAGGTATTATTAGGGTGAAGTAGGTTCGAGCATAATGGCTAGGGTTAAATAGGGTATCACTACGTGTAGCTACGGACAACTACATTGAACTATGTGTGAACTACGGTCAAGTAGGGTCAATTAAATAGAAGTAGGGTGAAGTAGGTTGGAGCATAATGGTTAGGATTAACTAGGGTATCACTACGTGTAGCTACGGACAACTACGTTGAACAACGGTCAAGTAGGGTCAAATACTGTCAACAAGGGTCACCTTCGTTCACAGTAGGGTCTTTGCATCCGATCTCACCGTAGAGATATTTTGAACATGTTGAATTATTTTTGCTAGCTACGGCTAAATCATGGGTTTCTTGAAGTTCAAACTACGTTTATAACTACGTTGAACCAGTAAACTACGTTGAACTAGTTAACTACGTATAACTACGGTCCACTACGGTCAACTATGGTCATCCCCCACTACGGTCAACTACGTGCGTGACCGTAAGATGTGACCACGGCTTCAAACAAGCAGAAAATACCCATTTGCCGTTCCACGAAAAAAACACATTATGGACTCTGCGTAATGTATTGACCAAGATCAGCCTGCGCAATCCGCGCAGGCTAATCCGGGCCAACATATTCCGTCTCAGGGGGATGGAGGTATAGAGTAATTATTCCTGAAACAGAAAATCCACAGTAGGCGCAAAGTGTCCGCCTGGATTAGCCTATGCGGCATGTTTAGGCTGATCCGGGTCGATACTTTACGCAGAGTCCATAATGTTGGTTTTCTCGTGGGACGGCTCCCATGATTTAGGGATAACTTTGTGAACCGAGAAAGAACAGCCTTGATACAGCCGAGTATTGTTTAAAGGCCCAAGTTCGGCTCAACACTAAAGATATTAACGTAACCAAGGATACAACATGATATAACTGAACAAGTGTTGAATGCAACGTTAAGCTTCAATCGAACAGATAAACAGCGAATCTACAAACAATTATTTTGAAATTTAAAAGCAAAGCAGAGTAAAAAAAAAACTCAAAATAAAGATGAACACAATGGGGAGGCAAAAAGATAAAATGCTTTTTATGAAAGATTTCTCCTTTTTCAATAATGTTTTCAAAAGTCTTCTGATGAAGATGCATCAAGTTATATCAGCATGTGGGAAAGGTTAAGCGAACAAATATACTACCTCTCCGTCCTTACAGACTTGTGTATTGTTACACATACCGGGATCGGTCATTGTTTCGTTACACTGGTAACACTCCAAACCTGAAACATTCACAAAGCTCTTAGTATGAAACATGTCATTAATAGAGTGTTACACATAGCGGTCAATGTTTCGTTACAATGGTAACACTCCTAACCTGAAACATTCACAAAGCTCTTAGCATGGAGCATGCCAATACTAGAGTGTAGCACATACCGGGATCGGTCAATGTTTCGTTAACACATACCGGGATCGGTCAATGTTTCGTTACAATGGTAACACTGCAAACTTGAAACAATCACATCCATGTATAAAACCTGTTTTGGTTTGGGGTTTAAGCCGCTTTCAACAACTAAGGTTATATCACGGCGGACATGAAAGATTATATTGGTAAACATTGTGGCTAAAGGAGAAATTGCTCATTATGAGCAATATCTCCTGATGCCGCAATGTTTTCAAAAGTCGTCTATAGCAAATGCGTTTAAATGCGTCGCCTGCAAGTTGGAAATGGTTATATTCGCGTATAATGCTATATGGGTTAACATGTAGAAGAATTGTTGTACAAGGTTATATTAACTCTAAAACGTATCAAGTATACTTACGACACAAGTTGCAGTAACGTTTACAGGCACTTTCCGCGATGGCGGTGTTCGAACAGAGGTTCGTTTGTTGCTGTGCCATGAGCTTGCAGGCCGATGTGTCGATATCCTGACATGTCATCTGGCCATTAACGACAGCTAGGCCTCCTACCAACACTGGAATATATAACACAGTATCGTCAACACCAAATGATGTACGGTGCACGAAATCGACCATCGTACATTTTACAATTGTCCCGAGTCTGGCGATTTAGGGATCGTGTAGAGTCTTCGTACACTTTAAAATACACGCACAGTCTAGCGAGCGTGTGGCTTCCGAGTTATCGAACGCTTTAAAGTACACACATAGTCTTATCAGATCGTCAGGCGATCTGTGGATCTTGTAGTGTCTTCGTTTACTTTAAACCATGAACACACATAGTCTCACCAGAACGTCTGGCGATCTGGGGGTCTTGTAGCGTCTTCGTACACTTTAAAGTACACGCACTTTCACATCAGACCGTCTAGCGATCTTGTGGCTTGTAGAGTCATCGAACACTTTAAAGAACACACATAGTCACATCAGATCGTCTTGCGATCTGGTGGCTTGTAGTCTTTGTACACTTTAAAATACACACATAGTCTTACCAGACCGTCTAGTGATCTTGTGGCTTGTAGAGTCATTGAACACTTTAAAGAACACGCACCATATCACCAGATCGTCTAGCATTCCTGGGGGTCTTGTAGAGTCTTCGTACACTTTAAAGTACATGCACCAGATCGCCTGGCGTTCCTGTGGGTATTGTAGTGTTTTCGTACACCTTTAAGTACGTGCATAGTCTCATTAGATCGTCTAGCGTTCTGGGGGTCTTGTAGTGTTTTCGTACACTTTAAAGTACACGCACTAGATCGTCTAGCGTTCTGGGGGTCTTGTAGTGTTTTCGTACACGTTTAAGTAAAGACATAGTCTTACTAGACCGTCTGTCAAAATGGGGTTCTTGTAGTGTCTTCGTACACTTAAAAGTACACGCACAGTCGCACCAGACCGTCTATCGATCGTGTGGCTTGTAGTCTTCGAACACTTTGAAGTACACACATAGTCTTACCAGACCGTCTCGCAATCTTTTGGCATGTAGTCTTCGAACACTTTGAAGTACACACATAGTCTTACCAGACCGTCTCGCAATCTTTTGGCTTGTAATCTTCGAACAATTTGAAGTACACACATAGTCTTACCAGACCGTCTAGCGATCTGGTGGCTTGCAGAGTCATTGAACAATTTAAAGAACACACATAGTCTAATCAGATCGTCAGGCGATCTGGTGGCTGGTCGATTCTTCGTACGGTTTAAAGTACACCCACTGTCTTATCAGATCGTCAGGCGATCTGGTGGCTTGTCGAGTCTTCGTACGGTTTAAAGTACACCCACTGTCTTATCAGATCGTCAGGCGATCTGGTGGCTTGTCGAGTCTTCGTGCGGTTTAAAGTACACCCACTGTCTTATCAGATCGTCAGGCGATCTGGTGGCTGGTCGAGTCTTCGTACACTTTAAAGCACACGCACAGTCTCACCAGACCGTCTGGCGTTCTGGAGGTCTTGAAGAGTTTTCGTACACTTTAAAGTACAAGCACTCTCTTACCAGACCGTCTGGAGGTCTTGAAGAATGTTCGTACACTGTAAATTACACGCACTGTCTCACGAGACCTTCTCGCGTTCTGGGGGTCTTAAATAGTCTCCGTACACGTTAAAGTACACGAAGCGTCGCACCAGACCGCATCAGTCGTGTAGTGGTAGAGCTTCTACCACGAGTTCTATGCCCGATCGGGTCATACCAAATACTTTAAAAAGTGTAGCAATAGCGTTTACTTCTTTGTGCTCAGGATTGTAGGGTACCAATTTCGACTGACTTGTTGGTGTCAGGATAAATGAACCAGTAGTACTGGTTACCCCGGAAAAGTCGTGATATAATTAATAAATTGTTGAAGGCACCAACAGAAAGAGAAACAAACCAGTCTCATCAGAGTCTTCACTGTCCGTTTGTATATAGTCCTGGGTAAGTTACCATTTATCCTGACACCAGCCAGTCAGGTGAAAGACGAATTACGCATGGCACAGTGCCTTTTGTCAAACCTCGGAAATAATGTTGGCCGAGCTGGTATCCAAACTCATAACCATTGGATTGAAAGCCCGCGTCGCATCCGACTGAGCTAATCGGTAGAGTGACACAACGACATGTTAAATCTGTCGAGTAGCAGAATTAATGTTACTCATTCTGCCAGTTAACTTACTATTCCATGTTTAAGCCTTTCCCTTTACATTAAATCTGCAGCAGACGACTTTGAAAAAATATCGATGCAAAATTGTGGAAAATCTCAATAAAAAAAATAAAAAGATATACCATTAATTTAACAAACTTGAAACAAAGGTGACCAAACAAAATTCAGTGCAACATAGAGCACATTTACGTATTGACAAATAAATTTAAAAAAATGGAACTTTACCTAAACAAGTTGCCCAAAACATGATTAAAACGTCTGTACGCTGGGTCAGAAAGGTCTGAAGTATTTTAACGGAACGAAACTCAAACTGTGGCAACGTGGATACAACTAGGTCAGTTATGTATGTGACTCTTATCATTGAATCTATAGAGCCGTATTCGGCTTTTATGTGACGCTTTTATTTTCAAATAAAAGGAAAAACGAAACTTGCTTAAAAAAACCACAAACAAAACACATAAAGTTGAAGCTGGAACAATAATATGTATTCGTCCCAGGTTTAACCCTTCCCACATACAACAAATATGTAGCAGACAATATGTATGAAAAAATAGTGACAAAAACCTGAAAAATCTCCATAAAAGATAGTTTAATTGGTCTTAAACATTGTGGCCAAAGGAGAAATTGCTCATCATGAGCAATTTCTCCTTTGGCCACAATGTTTTCAAAAGTCATCTGCTGCGGTACGTATTGGTCATTTATGAACATCCCAGTGGATTAAGCTTTAAATCATTTATAGAATTGTGTACCCTTTTAATTCCAAATTATTAAAAAGAAAGGGTAGAACAAATGGGAAAAGAAGTTACATCTTGATCCACATAAAATGGAAAAAAAGATAAAAAGTAAAGAAAAACAAGCTCTATATGATGGTTCTTCTTTTCCTACGTATTTTCTAAAATACTTGACTGAAGTCTTAGTCATCTGTATGAGGGAAATAGGAAATAATTAAATGTCAGTAAATGGGATACATTCATCACGATTCGTATTTCCATATACATGTTTACCGCTATTTCTAAAAATGTGACTTTTTGTCCGAACGGCTCCAGTTAACACTTCCAGCGCCGAAAACCCTAAAGTAGATTCTTCCATGCACAACATCGGGCGACTCCAGTGTTAATGAAATAAAACTTTTGAAATACTTTGAAAACTATACGACAACCACTGCTGATTCGAGATGAGACAGCTCGTTACAAGCTGACTCACCTGAAACGGTATTGTTCGCAAAACTTTAATATAACCATGGGCACTGAAAGAGTTGATCCTTCATTAAGAATTTTTTAAATTTAACTGGAACATTTTACTGCTCATTTCATTGGTTTCTACGATGTTTTCAACAGTATTTCAGCTAGTTTACCGCGACAGTACGCTTATCAACGACTCATTGCGACCAGTATTTCAGCTAGTTCACCGCGACAGTACGCTTATCAACGACTCATTGCGACCAGTATTTCAGCTAGTTTATCGCGACAGTACGCTTATTAACGACTCATTGTGACCAGTTTTTCAGCTAGTTTACCGCGACAGTACGCTTATCAACGACTCATTGTGACCAGTATTTCAGCTAGTTTACCGCGACAGTACGCTTATCAACGACTCATTGTGACCAGTATTTCAGCTAGTTTACCGCGACAGTACGCTTATCAACGACTCATTGTGACCAGTATTTCAGCTAGGTCACCGCGACAGTACGCTTATCAAACGACTCATTGTGACCAGTATTTCAGCTAGTTCACCGCGACAGTACCCTTATTAACGACTCATTGTGACCAGTATTTCAGCTAGTTCACCACGACAGTACGCTTATTAACAACTCATTGTGACCAGTATTTCAGTTAGTTCACCGCGACAATACGCTTATTAACAACTCATTGTGACCAGTATTTCAGCTAGTTTACCGCGACAGTACGCTTATTAACGACTCATTGTGACCAGTATTTCAGCTAGTTCACCGCGACAGTACGCTTATTAACGACTCATTGTGACCAGTATTACAGCTAGTTTACCGCGACAGTACGCTTATTAACGACTCATTGTGACCAGTATTACAGCTAGTTCACCGCGACAGTACGCTTATCAACGACTCATTGTGACCAGTATTTCAGCTAGTTTACCGCGACAGTAAACTTATTAACGACTCATTGTGACCAGTATTTCAGCTAGTTTACCGCGACAGTACGCTTATTAACGACTCATTGTGACCAGTATTTCAGCTAGTTCACCGCGACAGTACGCTTATTAACGACTCATTGTGACCAGTATTTCAGCTAGTTTACCGCGACAGTACCCTTATCAACGACTCATTGTGACCAGTATTTCAGCTAGTTTATCGCGACAGTACGCTTATTAACGACTCATTGTGACCAGTATTTCAGCTAGTTTACCGCGACAGTACGCTTATCAACGACTCATTGTGACACACTAGTACTAGATAAGGAAATGTGCTTTGCCCATGACGCGGAACTCAGTGATCGAACCCGAGACGCATTGCTTCAACTCCCCCGAAAACTAACCCATCTGGGATTCCTGGAAAAGTTTATGAATTGTTTGAAAATTATTCATAGCAATGAACCTGTTCGTCACGTCACGGGTATTTGATCCCCGAATACGTTGGCGACACAAGTCAATCGCCCGATCTCTGGTCCACCGTCATCTTCATACAGATCGATCCGTCTCCAGTTAAATTACGAGCTCTGATATGACTGTGCCTTTAGATTCGTCAAGGTCAACGCCAAACATGGAGGAGAGCATGACAACTGTATGTCAAGTGTTGGAAATCGTGACCGAATTTTATCAACGGTAACCCTTATCCTACTTAATTTAATTTGTTTCGTCTATGATTCAGCATTGGATCTCTCTTAGTCTTATCATGGGTCTATTTCCCCCGAATACTGATACTGCGACACGAACATTATAGATCAAATTGCACGTATGCGCAGATATATCTTGATCTACAGTGATGTCAAAACTTGGTTATCGTCGTGTTAAATAGACCACGTATTCATTTACAGTCAAACGTAGTCAATGTTTCAAGATAAGTGTTTATTTTCCTACAATCAGAAATCTTCGGCCAATCTCGGAACCTCGTAACAAGACAATTGATGTTTGGTGATATTTTATGTAATATCAAATAACATCTAAGTGCACAGTCCTTTGGTAATAATTAGTCTCCAGAAGCACTCAGTGTGCTTGTACGAATAAAAAGCGAACATGAAAGATCGTGACCAGAATACATCATGGAGGCGCATCCTTATCTGGATATTCATTGTTCGGAAAGTCTCGAAAGATATGTGTTCGTGTGTCGTGTGTTGATAGCCAAGTGGAGATGATAAGAAGTAAACTAGAAGATTACCTGTCTGTATCTTGATACCCAATGCGCAACAAGGCCAAATCACCCAAATAATGAACCTGATGCGTAATTTCATTCTCCTCTTAGCCCGTTCCCACATACAGCAAATCTGAAGCAGACGACTTTGAAACTATGGTGACAAAAACCTGAAGAATCTCCATAAACGATAGCTTAATTGTTAAATAGTTGAAAACATTGTGGCCAAATGTGAAATTGCTCATCATGAGCAATTTCACCTTTGGCTACAATGTTTTCAAAAGTCGTCTGCTGCTATTGCGTCAAAATGCGTCCGCAGGTGGGAAAGGGTTACTTCATGGAGTGTATCTGATAAAAAGATTGTCAAATATAGACAACGAAAAAGAAAAATATCCCGAAAGAGTAAGAACCATTGTGAAAGAAAGAAGATTGTTTACATTTTATATGAAAGTCTTTGATTGATGTGTTATACAAATCGTGTGCTGTTGACTGAACATATAGCGAGCTCTTTTATAGAAAACATCATCCGATTACCTGGTTAGGTATATATTTTAAGTCGTTGCCTTGTAAAAACCCGAAGATAAAGCTAACATCTGAAATATTTGAAAGTCTTCTGTTTTACAAGGCTCCGGTGTCGTCTAATGGGAACGTATTTAAATATGATCACGATCAGGGTCAATGCTTATCACTGTTATGCTCAAGGAATATTTGGACTGGGATTGACAAGATGACTTTACTGAAATTACAGAAATGTAAGTGACACATTTAAATATGACGATGCTGATTATGATGTTAATGTTGGCGGTGGGCGTTATGGTATTGATGCTGACGTTATTGATGATGATAATAATGACAACAATATTAAATGTAATACATTTTTTCATCATTTACCCGTCCGTCAATTCCCTGTCGCTTTTCCGTAGAACCTACCTTTAAGCAATATGTAGAATATAATAAATCATTTTGTTGTACATATTTGCAGGTATCTGGATGTTTGTGTTGGTTATTGGCATCCGTACAAGCTACGATCAAGAAATATGCAGACAATGATAAAGCACTTCATTCTATATGCACCAACGTACAGACTATAATAACGCATTGCATTGTATATATTTACATGTAAATGGATGTTTGCGCTGGTTATTGTAGCATCACGAGATACCATCAAGCAATGTACAGACTATAATAAAGCATTACATTGTATCTATTTACATGTAAATGGATATTTGCACTGGGTTATTGTAGCATCACGAGATACCATCAAGCAATGTACAGACTATAATAAAGCATTACATTGTATCTATTTACATGTAAATGGATGTTTGCACTGGGTTATTGTAACATCACGAGATACCATCAAGCAATGTTCAGGACTATAATAAAGCATTACATTGTATCTATTTACATGTAAAAGGATGTTTGCACTGGGTTATTGTAGCATCACGAGATACCATCAAGCAATGTACATGCTATAATAAAGCATTACATTGTATCTATTTACATGTAAAAGGATGTTTGCACTGGGTTATTGTAGCATCACGAGATACCATCAAGCAATGTACAAACTATAATAAAGCATTACATTGTAGCTATTTACATGTAAAAGGATGTTTGCACTGGGTTATTGTAGCATCACGAGATACCATCAAGCAATGTACATACTATAATAAAGCATTACATTGTATCTATTTACATGTAAAAGGGTGTTTGCACTGGGTTATTGTAGCATCACGAGATACCATCAAGCAATGTACAGACTATGATAAAGCATTACATTGTATCTATTTACATGTAAACGGATGTTTGCACTGGGTTATTGTAGCATCACGAGATACCATCAAGTAATATACAAACTATAATAAAGCATTACATTGTATCTATTTACATGTAAAAGGATGTTTGCACTGGGTTATTGTAGCATAACGAGATACCATCAAGCAATGTACAGACTGTTATAAATTGTTATACATTGCATATTGATAGGTATACTAGTAAGCTGGTGTATGTGTTGGTCATTGTAGTCGCTACAATGTGCAGACTATAATAAAGCAAATGCTTTGTACACACTTCAAGGTATACTGGTGTATGTGATCGTCAGTGTAGCCACACCAATGCACATACATGTACTATAATAAATAATTCCATTGTATATATTTACATGTAAATGGATGTTTGCGCTGGTTATTGCAACCACACAAACTACCATCAAGCAATGTACAGCCTATAATAAAGTATTCCATTATACATGTTTCCATAAATCTTGATGTTTTTGTTGGTTATTGCTGTCCGCACAAGCTACCATCAAGCAATGTGCAGTCTATAATAAAACATTCCATTGTTTACATTCTCCGGTATCTTGGTGTATGTGTGGTTATTGGTGTTCGTACAAGCTACCATCAAGCTATGTGCAGCCAATAGTTAGCATTCCATTGTACATATTTCCCAATTGCTGGTGGTTGTGTTGATTATTGTTGCTGTACTAACTACCATCAAGTAAAGCACACTATAATATATAATACCTTTGTACATATTTCCCGGTATCTGGTGTTTGTTTATTTATGTTTGTACAAGCTACCATCTCAATCAATGTGCAGAATATATAACAAAGCATTGCAATGCACTTATTTACTGTTTCAGGATATTTTTCCAGGTGGTGTAGCCGTACAGCCTAATCTTCAGTCATGTGCAGTCTAATGAACTATTTGATCTTTGATATTTCAAGGTATGTGACCAGTTTTTCAGCTAGTTCACCGCGACAGTACGCTTATCAAACGACTCATTGTGACCAGTATTTCAGCTAGTTCACCGCGACAGTACGCTTATTAACGACTCGTTGTGACCAGTATTTCAGCTAGTTTACCGCGACAGTACGCTTATTAACGACTCAATGTGACCAGTATTACAGCTAGTTTACCGCGACAGTACGATTATTAACGACTCATTGTGTGACCAGTATTTCAGCTAGTTTACCGCGACAGTACGCTTATCAACGACTCATTGTGGCCAGTATTTCAGCTAGTTCACCGCGACAGTACGCTTATCAAACGACTCATTGTGACCAATATTTCAGCTAGTTCACCGCGACAGTACGCTTATCAAACGACTCATTGTGACCAGTATTTCAGCTAGTTTACCGCGACAGTACGCTTATTAACGACTCATTGTGACCAGTATTTCAGCTAGTTCACCGCGACAGTACGCTTATCAAACGACTCATTGTGACCAGTATTTCAGCTAGTTTACCGCGACAGTACGCTTATTAACGACTCATTGTGACCAGTATTACAGCTAGTTTACCGCGACAGTACCCTTATCAACGACTCATTGTGACCAGTATTACAGCTAGTTTACCGCGACAGTACGCTTATTAACGACTCATTGTGACCAGTATTTCAGCTAGTTTACCGCGACAGTACGCTTATCAACGACTCATTGTGACCAGTATTTCAGCTAGGTCACCGCGACAGTACGCTTATTAACGACTCATTGTGACCAGTATTTCAGCTAGTTTACCGCGACAGTACGCTTATCAACGACTCATTGTGACCAGTATTTCAGCTAGTTCACCGCGACAGTACTCTTATCAAACGACTCATTGTGACCAGTATTTCAGCTAGTTCACCGCGACAGTACGCTTATCAAATGACTCATTGTGACCAGTATTTCAGCTAGTTTACCGCGACAGTACGCTTATCAAACGACTCATTGTGACCAGTAGTTCAGCTAGTTTACCGCGACAGTACGCTTATCAAACGACTCATTGTGACCAGTATTTCAGCTAGTTTACCGCGACAGTACGCTTATCAACGAGTCATTGTGACCAGTATTTCAGCTAGTTTACCGCTACAGTACGCTTATTAACGACTCATTGTGACCAGTATTTCAGCTAGTTTACCGCGACAGTACCCTTATCAACGACTCATTGTGACCAGTATTACAGCTAGTTTACCGCGACAGTACGCTTATTAACGACTCATTGTGACCAGTATTTCAGCTAGTTTACCGCGACAGTACCCTTATCAACGACTCATTGTGACCAGTATTACAGCTAGTTTACCGCTACAGTACGCTTATTAACAACTCATTGTGACCAGTATTTCAGCTAGTTTACCGCGACAGTACCCTTATCAACGACTCATTGTGACCAGTATTACAGCTAGTTTACCGCGACAGTACGCTTATTAACGACTCATTGTGACCAGTATTTCAGCTAGTTCACCGCGACAGTACGCTTATCAAACGACTCATTGTGACCAGTATTACAGCTAGTTTACCGCGACAGTACGCTTATTAACGAGTCATTGTGACCAGTATTTCAGCTAGTTTACCGCGACAGTACGCTAATCAAACGACTCATTGTGACCAGTATTTCAGCTATTTCACCGCGACAGTACGCTTATTAACGACTCATTGTGACCAGTATTTCGGCTAGTTCACCGCGACAGTACGCTTATTAACGACTCATTGTGACCAGTATTACAGCTAGTTTACCGCGACAGTACGCTTATTAACGAGTCATTGTGACCAGTATTTCAGCTATTTCACCGCGACAGTACGCTTATTAACGAGTCATTGTGACCAGTATTTCAGCTATTTCACCGCGACAGAACGCTTATTAACGACTCATTGTGACCAGTATTTCGGCTAGTTCACCGCGACAGTACGCTAATCAAACGACTCATTGTGACCAGTATTACAGCTAGTTTACCGCGACAGTACGCTTATTAACGAGTCATTGTGACCAGTATTTCAGCTAGTTTACCGCGACAGTACGCTAATCAAACGACTCATTGTGACCAGTATTTCAGCTATTTCACCGCGACAGTACGCTTATTAACGACTCATTGTGACCAGTATTTCGGCTAGTTCACCGCGACAGTACGCTTATTAACGACTCATTGTGACCAGTATTTCAGCTAGTTCACCGCGACAGTACGCTTATTAACGACTCATTGTGACCAGTATTTCAGCTATTTCAGCGCGACAGTACGCTTATTAACGACTCATTGTGACCAGTATTTCAGCTATTTCAGCGCGACAGTACGCTTATTAACGAGTCATTGTGACCAGTATTTCAGCTAGTTCACCGCGACAGTACGCTTATCAAACGACTCGTTGTGAACAGTATTTCAGCTAGTTCACCGCGACAGTACGCTTATTAACAACTCATTGTGACCAGTATTTCAGCTAGTTCACCGCGACAGTACGCTTATCAAACGACTCATTGTGACCAGTATTTCAGCTAGTTCACCGCGACAGTACGCTTATTAACGACTAATTGTGACCAGTATTTCAGCTAGTTTACCGCGACAGTACGCTTATCAAACGACTCATTATGACCAGTATTTCAGCTAGTTCACCGCGACAGTACGCTTATTAACGACTCATTGTGACCAGTATTTCAGCTAGTTTACCGCGACAGTACGCTTATCAAACGACTCATTATGACCAGTATTTCAGCTAGTTCACCGCGACAGTACGCTTATTAACGACTCATTGTGACCAGTATTTCAGCTAGTTCACCGCGACAGTACGCTTATTAACGACTCATTGTGACCAGTATTACAGCTAGTTTACCGCGACAATACGCTTATTAACGACTCATTGTGACCAGTATTACAGCTAGTTTACCGCGACAGTACGCTTATTAACGAGTCATTGTGACCAGTATTTCAGCTAGTTCACCGCGACAGTACGCTTATCAAACGACTCATTGTGACCAGTATTACAGCTAGTTCACCGCGACAGTACGCTTATTAACGACTCATTGTGACCAGTATTACAGCTAGTTCACCGCGACAGTACGCTTATCAAACGACTCATTGTGACCAGTATTTCAGCTAGTTCACCGCGACAGTACGATTATCAACGACTCATTGTGACCAGTATTTCAGCTAGTTCACCGCGACAGTACGCTTATTAACGAGTCATTGTGACCAGTATTTCAGCTAGTTCACAGCGACAGTACGCTTATCAAACGACTCATTGTGACCAGTATTTCAGCTAGTTCACCGCGACAGTACGCTTATCGAATGACTCATCGTGACCAGTATTTCAGCTAGTTTACCGCGACAGTACGCTTATTAACGACTCATTGTGACAAGTATTTCAGCTAGTTCACCGCGGCAGTACACTTATAAACGACTCATTGTGACCAGTATTTCAGCTAGTTTACCGCGACAGTACACTTATCAAACGACTCATTGTGACCAGTATTTCAGCTAGTTTACCGCGACAGTACGCTTATCAAACGACTCATTGTGAACAGTATTTCAGCTAGTTTACCGCGACAGTACGCTTATTAACGACTCATTGTGACCAGTATTTCAGCTAGTTCACCGCAACAGTACGCTTATTAACGACTCATTGTGACCAGTATTTCAGCTAGTTCACCGCGACAGTAGGCTTATCAACGACTCATTGTGACCAGTATTTCAGCTAGTTCACCGCGACAGTAGGCTTATCAACGACTCATTGTGACCAGTATTTCAGCTAGTTCACCGCGACAGTAAACTTATTAACGACTCATTGTGACCAGTATTTCAGCTAGTTCACCACGACAGTACGCTTATTAACAACTCATTGTGACCAGTATTTCAGTTAGTTCACCGCGACAGTACGCTTATTAACAACTCATTGTGACCAGTATTTCAGCTAGTTCACCGCGACAGTACGCTTATTAACGACTCATTGTGACCAGTATTTCAGCTAGTTCACCGCGACAGTACGCTTCATAACGACTCATTGTGACCAGTATTTCAGCTAGTTCACCGCGACAGTACGCTTATTAACGACTCATTGTGACCAGTATTTCAGCTAGTTCACCGCGACAGTACGCTTATCAACGACTCATTGTGACCAGTATTTCAGCTAGTTCACCGCGACAGTACGCTTATTAACGACTCATTGTGACCAGTATTTCGGCTAGTTCACCGCGACAGTACGCTTATTAACGACTCATTGTGACCAGTATTTCAGCTAGTTCACCGCGATAGTAGGTTTATCAACGACTCATTGTGACCAGTATTTCAGCTAGTTCACCGCGACAGTACGCTTATTAACGACTCATTGTGACCAGTATTTCAGCTAGTTCACCACGACAGTACGCTTATTAACAACTCATTGTGACCAGTATTTTAGTTAGTTCACCGCGACAGTACGCTTATTAACAACTCATTGTGACCAGTATTTCAGCTAGTTTACCGCGACAGTACGCTTATCAAACGACTCATTGTGACCAGTATTTCAGCTAGTTCACCGCGACAGTACGCTTATTAACGACTCATTGTGACCAGTATTTCAGCTAGTTCACCGCGACAGTAGGCTTATCAACGACTCATTGTGACCAGTATTTCAGCTAGTTCACCGCGACAGTACGCTTATTAACGACTCATTGTGACCAGTATTTCAGCTAGTTCACTACGACAGTACGCTTATTAACAACTCATTGTGACCAGTATTTCAGTTAGTTCACCGCGACAATACGCTTATTAACAACTCATTGTGACCAGTATTTCAGCTAGTTTACCGCGACAGTACGCTTATTAACGACTCATTGTGACCAGTATTTCAGCTAGTTCACCGCGACAGTACGCTTATTAACGACTCATTGTGACCAGTATTTCAGCTAGTTCACCGCGATAGTAGGCTTATCAACGACTCATTGTGACCAGTATTTCAGCTAGTTCACCGCGACAGTACGCTTATTAACGACTCATTGTGACCAGTATTTCAGATAGTTCACCACGACAGTACGCTTATTAACAACTCATTGTGACCAGTATTTTAGTTAGTTCACCGCGACAGTACGCTTATTAACAACTCATTGTGACCAGTATTTCAGCTAGTTTACCGCGACAGTACGCTTATCAAACGACTCATTGTGACCAGTATTTCAGCTAGTTCACCGCGACAGTACGCTTATTAACGACTCATTGTGACCAGTATTTCAGCTAGTTCACCACGACAGTACGCTTATTAACAACTCATTGTGACCAGTATTTCAGTTAGTTCACCGCGACAATACGCTTATTAACAACTCATTGTGACCAGTATTTCAGCTAGTTTACCGCGACAGTACGCTTATTAACGACTCATTGTGACCAGTATTTCAGCTAGTTCACCGCGACAGTACGCTTATTAACGACTCATTGTGACCAGTATTTCAGCTAGTTCACCGCGATAGTAGGCTTATCAACGACTCATTGTGACCAGTATTTCAGCTAGTTCACCGCGACAGTACGCTTATTAACGACTCATTGTGACCAGTATTTCAGCTAGTTCACCGCGACAGTACGCTTATCAACGACTCATTGTGACCAGTATTTCAGCTAGTTTACCGCGACAGTACGCTTATCAACGACTCATTGTGACCAGTATTTCAGCTAGTTTACCGCGACAGTACGCTTATCAACGACTCATTGTGACCAGTATTTCAGCTAGTTCACCACGACAGTACGCTTATTAACAACTCATTGTGACCAGTATTTTAGTTAGTTCACCGCGACAGTACGCTTATTAACAACTCATTGTGACCAGTATTTCAGCTAGTTTACCGCGACAGTACGCTTATCAAACGACTCATTGTGACCAGTATTTCAGCTAGTTCACCGCGACAGTACGCTTATTAACGACTCATTGTGACCAGTATTTCAGCTAGTTCACCGCGACAGTAGGCTTATCAACGACTCATTGTGACCAGTATTTCAGCTAGTTCACCGCGACAGTACGCTTATCAAACGACTCATTGTGACCAGTATTTCAGCTAGTTCACCGCGACAGTACGCTTATTAACGACTCATTGTGACCAGTATTTCAGCTAGTTCACCGCGACAGTAGGCTTATCAACGACTCATTGTGACCAGTATTTCAGCTAGTTCACCGCGACAGTACGCTTATTAACGACTCATTGTGACCAGTATTTCAGCTAGTTCACCACGACAGTACGCTTATTAACAACTCATTGTGACCAGTATTTCAGTTAGTTCACCGCGACAATACGCTTATTAACAACTCATTGTGACCAGTATTTCAGCTAGTTCACCGCGACAGTACGCTTATTAACAACTCATTGTGACCAGTATTTCAGCTAGTTCACCGCGACAGTACGCTTATTAACAACTCATTGTGACCAGTATTTCAGCTAGTTCACCGCGACAGTACGCTTATTAACGACTCATTGTGACGGGTATTTCAGCTAGTTCACCGCGACAGTACGCTTAATAACGACTCATTGTGACCAGTATTTCAGCTAGTTCATCGCGACAGTACGCTTATTAACGACTCATTGTGACCAGTATTTCAGCTAGTTTACCGCGACAGTACGCTTATTAACGACTCATTGTGACCAGTATTTCAGCTAGTTCACCGCGATAGTAGGCTTATCAACGACTCATTGTGACCAGTATTTCAGCTAGTTCACCGCGACAGTACGCTTATTAACGACTCATTGTGACCAGTATTTCAGCTAGTTCACCGCGACAGTACGCTTAATAACGACTCATTGTGACCAGTATTTCAGCTAGTTCACCGCGACAGTACGCTTAATAACGACTCATTGTGACCAGTATTTCAGCTAGTTTACCGCGACAGTACGCTTATTAACGACTCATTGTGACCAGTATTTCAGCTAGTTCACCGCGACAGTACGCTTATTAACAACTCATTGTGACCAGTATTTCAGCTAGTTCACCGCGACAGTACGCTTATTAACGACTCATTGTGACGGGTATTTCAGCTAGTTCACCGCGACAGTACGCTTAATAACGACTCATTGTGACCAGTATTTCAGCTAGTTCATCGCGACAGTACGCTTATTAACGACTCATTGTGACCAGTATTTCAGCTAGTTTACCGCGACAGTACGCTTATTAACGACTCATTGTGACCAGTATTTCAGCTAGTTCACCGCGATAGTAGGCTTATCAACGACTCATTGTGACCAGTATTTCAGCTAGTTCACCGCGACAGTACGCTTATTAACGACTCATTGTGACCAGTATTTCAGCTAGTTCACCGCGACAGTACGCTTAATAACGACTCATTGTGACCAGTATTTCAGCTAGTTCACCGCGACAGTACGCTTAATAACGACTCATTGTGACCAGTATTTCAGCTAGTTTACCGCGACAGTACGCTTATTAACGACTCATTGTGACCAGTATTTCAGCTAGTTCACCGCGACAGTACGCTTATTAACAACTCATTGTGACCAGTATTTCAGCTATTTCACCGCGACAGTACGCTTATTAACGACTCATTGTGACCAGTATTTCAGCTAGTTCACCGCGACAGTACGCTTATTAACGACTCATTGTGACCAGTATTTCAGCTAGTTAACGGCGACAGTACGCTTATTAACGACTCATTGTGACCAGTATTACAGCTAGTTAACCGCGATAGTAGGCTTATCAACGACTCATTGTGACCAGTATTTCAGCTAGTTTACCGCGACAGTACGCTTATCAACGACTCATTGTGACCAGTATTTCAGCTAGTTCACCGCGACAGTACGCTTATTAACGACTCATTGTGACCAGTATTTCAGCTAGTTCACCGCGATAGTAGGCTTATCAACGACTCATTGTGACCAGTATTTCAGCTAGTTCACCGCGATAGTACGCTTATTAACGACTCATTGTGACCAGTATTTCAGCTAGTTCACCGCGACAGTACGCTTATTAACGACTCATTGTGACCAGTATTACAGCTAGGTCACCGCGACAGTACGCTTATTAACGACTCATTGTGACCAGTATTTCAGCTAGTTTACCGCGACAGTACGCTTATCAAACGACTCATTGTGACCAGTATTTCAGCTAGTTCACCGCGACAGTAGGCTTATTAACAACTCATTGTGACCAGTATTTCAGCTAGTTCACCGCGATAGTAGGCTTATCAACGACTCATTGTGACTAGTATTTCAGCTAGTTTACCGCGACAGTACGCTTATTAACGACTCATTGTGACCAGTATTTCAGCTAGTTTACCGCGACAGTACGCTTATTAACGACTCATTGTGACCAGTATTTCAGATAGTTTACACCGACAGTACGCTTATCAACGACTCATTGTGACACACTAGTACTAAATAAGGAAATGTGCTTTGGCCATGACGCGGAACTCAGTGATTGAACCCGGGACGAATGGCTTCAAATCCCCCGAAAACTAACCCATCTGGGATTCCTTGAAAAGTTTATGAATTGTTTGGAAATTACATTAGCAATGAACCTGTTCGTCACGGAGATGTGATCCCCGAAAAGTCAATCGCCCTATCTCTGGTCCATCGCCTTCTTCATACAGATCGATCCGTCTCTAGTTAAATTACGAGCTCTGATATGACTGTGCCTTTAGATTCATCAAGGTCAACGCCAAACATGGAGGAGAGCATGACAACTGTATGTCAAGTGTTGGAAATCGTGACCGAATTTTATCAACGGTAACCCTTATCCTACTTAATTTAATTTGTTTCGTCTATGATTCAGCATTGGATCTCTCTTAGTCTTATCATGGGTCTATTTCCCCCGAATACTGATACTGCGACACGAACATTATAGATCAAATTGCACGTATGCGCAGATTTATCTTGATCTACAGTGATGTCAAAACTTGGTTATCGTCGTGTTAAATAGACCACGTATTCATTTACAGTCAAACGTAGTCAATGTTTCAAGATAAGTGTTTATTTTCCTACAATCGGAAATCTTCGGCCAATCTCGGAACCTCGTAACAAGACAATTGATGTTTGGTCATATTTTATGTAATATCAAATAACATCTAAGTGCACAGTCCTTTGGTAATAATTAGTCTCCAGAAGCACTCAGTGTGCTTGTACGAATAAAAAGCGAACATGAAAGATCGTGACCAGAATACATCATGGAGGCGCATCCTTATCTGGATATTCATTGTTCGGAAAGTCTCGAAAGATATGTGTTCGTGTGTCGTGTGTTGATAGCCAAGTGGAGATGATAAGAAGTAAACTAGAAGATTACCTGTCTGTATCTTGATACCCAATGCGCAACAAGGCCAAATCACCCAAATAATGAACCTGATGCGTAATTTCATTCTCCTCTTAGCCCGTTCCCACATAGAGCAAATCTGAAGCAGACGACTTTGAAACTTTGGTGACAAAAACCTGAAGAATCTCCATAAACGATAGCTTAATTGTTAAATAGTTGAAACATTGTTGCCAAATGTGAAATTGCTCATCATGAGCAATTTCACCTTTGGCTACAATGTTTCCAAAAGTCGTCTGCTGCTATTGCGTCAAAATGCGTCCGCAGGTGGGAAAGGGTTACTTCATGGAATGTATCTGATAAAAAGATTGTCAAATCTAGACAACGAAAAAGAAAAATATCCCGAAAGAGTAAGAACCATTGTGAAAGAAAGAAGATTGTTTACTTTTTATATGAAAGTCTTTGATTGATGTGTTTTACAAATCGTGTGCTGTTGACTGAACATATAGCGATCTCTTTTATAGAAAATATCATCCGATTACCTGGTTAGGTATATATTTTAAGTCGTTGCCTTGTAAAAACCCGAAGATAATGCTAACATCTGAAATATTTGAAAGTCTTCTGTTTTACAAGGCTCCGGTGTCGTCTAATGGGAACGTATTAAAATATGATCACGATCAGGGTCAATGCTTATCACTGTTATGCTCAAGGAATATTTGGACTGGGATTGACAAGATGACTTTACTGAAATGTAAGTGACACATTTAAATATGACGATGCTGATTATGATGTTAATGTTGGCGGTGGGCGTTATGGTATTGATGCTGACGTTATTGATGATGATAATAATGACAAAAATATTAAATGTAATACATTTTTTCATCATTTACCCGTCCGTCAATTCCCTGTCGCTTTTCCGTAGAACCTACCTTTAAGCAATATGTAGAATATAATAAATCATTTTGTTGTACATATTTGCAGGTATCTGGATGTTTGTGTTGGTTATTGGCATCCGTACAAGCTACGATCAAGAAATATGCAGACAATGATAAAGCACTTCATTCTATATGCACCAACGTACAGACTATAATAACGCATTGCATTGTATATATTTACATGTAAATGGATGTTTGCACTGGTTATTGTAGCATCACGAGATACCATCAAGCAATGTACAGACTATAATAAAGCATTACATTGTATCTATTTACATGTAAATGGATATTTGCACTGGGTTATTGTAGCATCACGAGATACCATCAAGCAATGTACAGACTATAATAAAGCATAACATTGTATCTATTTACATGTAAATGGATGTTTGCACTGGGTTATTGTAACATCACGAGATACCATCAAGCAATGTACAGACTATAATAAAGCATTACATTGTATCTATTTACATGTAAATGGATGTTTGCACTGGGTTATTGTAACACCACGAGATACCATCAAGCAATGTACAGACTATAATAAAGCATTACATTGTATCTATTTACATGTAAAAGGATGTTTGCACTGGGTTATTGTAGCATCACGAGATACCATCAAGCAATGTACATACTATAATAAAGCATTACATTGTATCTATTTACATGTAAAATGATGTTTGCACTGGGTTATTGTAGCATCACGAGATACCATCAAGCAATGTACAAACTATAATAAAGCATTACATTGTAGCTATTTACATGTAAAAGGATGTTTGCACTGGGTTATTGTAGCATCACGAGATACCATCAAGCAATGTACAGACTATAATAAAGCATTACATTGTATCTATTTACATGTAAAAGAATGTTTGCACTGGGTTATTGTAGCATCACGAGATACCATCAAGCAATGTACAGACTATAATAAAGCATTACATTGTATCTATTTACATGTAAAAGGATGTTTGCACTGGGTTATTGTAGCATCACGAGAAACCATCAAGCAATGTACATACTATAATAAAGCATTACATTGTATCTATTTACATGTAAAAGGGTGTTTGCACTGGGTTATTGTAGCATCACGAGATACCATCAAGCAATGTACAGACTATGATAAAGCATTACATTGTATCTATTTACATGTAAACGGATGTTTGCACTGGGTTATTGTAGCATCACGAGATACCATCAAGTAATATACAGACTATAATAAAGCATTACATTGTATCTATTTACATGTAAAAGGATGTTTGCACTGGGTTATTGTAGCATAACGAGATACCATCAAGCAATGTACAGACTGTTATAAATTGTTATACATTGCATATTGATAGGTATACTAGTAAGCTGGTGTATGTGTTGGTCATTGTAGTCGCTACAATGTGCAGACTATAATAAAGCAAATGCTTTGTACACACTTCAAGGTATACTGGTGTATGTGATCGTCAGTGTAGCCACACAAATGCACATACATGTACTATAATAAATAATTCCATTGTATATATTTACATGTAAATGGATGTTTGCGCTGGTTATTGCAACCACACAAACTACCATCAAGCAATGTACAGCCTATAATAAGGTATTCCATTATACATGTTTCCATAAATCTTGATTTTTTTGTTGGTTATTGCTGTCCGCACAAGCTACCATCAAGCAATGTGCAGTCTATAATAAAACATTCCATTGTTTACATTCTCCGGTATCTTGGTGTATGTGTTGGTTATTGGTGTTCGCACAAGCTACCATCAAGCAATGTGCAGTCTATAATAAAACATTCCATTGTTTACATTCTCCGGTATCTTGGTGTATGTGTTGGTTATTGGTGTTCGCACAAGCTACCATCAAGCAATGTGCAGTCTATAATAAAACATTCCATTGTTTACATTCTCCGGTATCTTGGTGTATGTGTTGGTTATTGGTGTTCGCACAAGCTACCATCAAGCAATGTGCAGTCTATAATAAAACATTCCATTGTTTACATTCTCCGGTATCTTGGTGTATGTGTTGGTTATTGGTGTTCGCACAAGCTACCATCAAGCAATGTGCAGTCTATAATAAAACATTCCATTGTTTACATTCTCCGGTATCTTGGTGTATGTGTTGGTTATTGGTGTTCGTACAAGCTACCATCAAGCTATGTGCAGCCAATAGTTAGCATTCTATTGTACATATTTCCCAATTGCTGGGTGGTTGTGTTGATTAGTGTTGCTGCACTAGCTACCATCAAGTAAAGCACACTATAATGCATACTACCCTTGTACATATTTCCCGGTATCTGGTGTTTGTTTATTTATGTTTGTACAAGCTACCATCAATCAATGTGCAGAATATATAACGAAGCATTGCAATGAACTTATTTACTGTTTCAGGATCTTTTTCCAGATGGTGTAGCCGTACAGCCTAATCTTAAAGCATGTGAAGTCTAATGAACTATTTGATTTTTGATATTTCAAGGTATATCGATTCTAGCGTTGGTTGGTGTAGCCGTATCAGCTACCGTAAAGCCGTGTGTAGATATTGACACATCAGCCTGCACAAAGATGGCAGTTTCACAACCGGATCTGTGCTCGGACCCGACACTGTCGTCTACAGCGTGTCCGGCGTATTGTAACCTGTGTCGTAAGTATTCATTGATAATGTCGACCTGGCATTGTTCGTTGTGTCGTTAGTATTGAAGATAATATTGGCATGACTTTGTCCCTTGTGTCGTAAGTATTAATTGACAATGTCGACCTGACCATGTTCGTTGTGTCGTAAGTAGTAATTGACAATGTCGACCTGACCTTGTTTGTTGTTTCGTACGTATTGAAGATAATATTGGCATGACTTTGTCATTTGTGTCGTAAATATTAATTAACAGTGTCGACCTGACCTTGTTCGTTGTGTCGAAATTATTGCAGATAATGTTGGCATGACTTTGTCCATTTTGTCGTAAGTAATGAAGATACTATTGGCATGACTTTGTCCCTTGTGTCGTAAGTATTAATTGACAATGTCGACCTGACCTTGCCCATTGTGTCGTAAGTATTAATTGACAATGTCGACCTGACCTTGCCCATTGCGTCGTAAGTATTAATTGACAATGTCGACCTGACCCTGGTCGTTGTGTCGTAAGTATTAATTGATAATATCTACCTGACCTTGTCCCTTGTGTCGTAAGTATTTTGTTGTTTATTTTAACATTTTCTTAAATGATGACTATTTCTGAAGTCTCGACAGTAGACGAATTTTGAAAACAATGTTGCAAATTGTGTGCTAGAAAGGGTTAACAATTGATGACAAAATATGACAATATATGACAATATATGCCCATCAAAATTGTATATACTGTGGGAAAAAAGAAACGCATCGTTTTTTAAATTCCCATTGTCGTAGAAACGCACAAGCAAGGTGATGTGTGTAGTATTGTTCGATGCGTGAATAATCAACGAACTCAACACGTCTGGTATTGTTCGATGTGTAAATAATCACCGAACTCAACACGTCTGGTATTGTTCGATGCGTGAATAATCACCGAACTCAACACGTCTGGTATTGTTCGATGCGTGAATAATCACCGAACTCAACACGTCTGGTATTGTTCGATGCGTGAATAATCACCGAACTCAAAACGTCTGGTATTGTTCGATGTGTGAACTATCACCGAACTCAACACGTCTGGTATTGTTTGTTGAATGAATAATCACCGAACTCAACAAGTCTGGTATTGTTCGATGCGTGAATAATCACCGAACTCAACACGTCTGGTATTGTTCGATGTGTGAATAATCACTGAACTCATCTGGTATTGTTCGATGCGTTAATAATCACCGAACTCAACACGTCTGGTATTGTTCGATGCGTGAATAATCACCGAACTTAACACGTCTGGTATTGTTTGTTGCGTGAACTATCACCGAACTTAACACGTCGATATTCTGAAAACATCCACGGCGAGCAGCTTATTTATTTATTTATTAGGGTTTTACGCCGCTTTCAACATTATTTCAGTTATATCACGGCGACAGTTCACTTATTCATGATCCCTGTGTAAACAAACCAGTACTAGGCTAGAAAATGTGCCTTGCCCAAGGGCACTCCACCATGCATGACCGAGGTGCCGCGACTGGGGATCGAACCCGGGACACCCGGTTTCGAAATCCCTGGCGAGCAGCTTACACAACAACACGGTATTAACGGTTGCTGCAAATGTGGAATTTCTTCATAAGTCGAGATATTGTCCAACGACGAATTGGCCTACTTACCTCCGTGTTCCGGGGCAACACTAACACTATTTACTGCATTGTATGGGCGTTCCGGATGCAATTCCGTAGGTGACGATGATGTATGCATACGTCATAAGGTGACGTAGCTACTTGCAGAGAACCTGGGCCTATGGTGTGTTACTGTATTCTTAAAACAAATATTAATTTCAAAATTAAAGAAGATGTCATCAGTTGGCGATATCAATACCGATGGAATGCGAAAGAGACACTTCAAATCATATCAAAGCACTGATAAGACTGAACGTATGACTTTGTTCAAACAATAACGAATTTGATCGGTGTCGTTTAGCTCTTATTTTTGGATCATAATTTATTCAGATTTAGTCCGGTCTGGGTGTGGCTATACTTGTACCGAATATGCCCCAAAACTAGATTGTTTGAATTGATTTACGGCTATGCGATATGATTACAATTAATCCCGATTATGATATAGGATAACACGAATGACATATTTTTGGAACAAGGACCTTTTTGAATGCATTCGATCCGGATACATGTTAAAGTATTTGTTAAAGTAGTGTAACAATGGTTTATATCCGTTAATAAAAACATTATTTGTAGTAACAACAACCACTGAGACTACTCTTCCAACAACAACAACAACAACAACAACGATGATGACGTCGACTCCGTTACCAGTGGTAACCAGCACCTGTGATGATATCGATACTTCCGCTTGTCATCTGATGGCCATGAATAGACCGGATCTGTGTATGGACGCTGTTTTAGCTAACAGCGCCTGCAAACGGTTCTGCAATCTATGCCGTATGTTTATTTTAGTATTGTATAACACCTACGATTCACCGTAATACTATATTCACTTTATTTCACCCAATATCATAATAATTTATTTCTTCGTTTCCATCAAATTGTCCAGCCTTTTGCTTCAATGGCATCGAAAGAGATGTGTTTTAAAATAGAATGTATCGAGGGCTTGGTGTGAAACGGTTGTATCTAAAAACCTATTTTGAAAACACTAGTTTAGGGGCAATTTTGACCCCTTTGTAAACAATGCAAATTTAGGTGTCATTGCTCAGAACGAGCAATGGCACCTAAATTTCCATTGTTTACCAAGAAAAATGATTTAACGCTTATAAATACTTTATGGCGATTTTAGTTTCAAATGTTTCACACCAATTAAGCTGCGATGTTTACCAAGAAAAACCACACACGATCACTTTCGTCGATACTGATACAAATAAATTAAGTTATGCGCGTATTTTCTGATTGCGTACCAATGGTAATATTGAGGTTTTTGCAAACAATGCAGATTTAAGTGAGTCAGCTCGTAAAATGAAGTCGCAGTATTTTGAACATAGAAGAGTTTACTAAATGATATTTTCAGTCATATCAGGGCGTTTCCTGGGTAAGTAACCAGTCCTTCTGGTACATTTATCCTGACAACAGCCAGCCAGTCGTGATGTTAACCCTGCAACCCTTAGCGCCAAGGAGGGCAGCCATTTCTACCATTTTTCGTATGATCTGTTTTTTGGTAATACAGGCTAAATATAACATTGTATGTTACCTGTATACATGTGCATTTTGATTTATTTTCAGCGATAACATGTTATCACTGTAACGCCTCAGTAACTGACTACCACCAGTGTCAGACTACCAAAGAATGTCAAACAGGAGAGGTATGTCAACTAGTTTAATCCTTTTCCACATACAGACGCTAACTGACTCCTCTACAGCAGACGACTTTTGAAAATTGTGCCAAAAGAAGGATCTGCTCATGATGAGCAATTTCACCTTTTACCACAATTTTTCTATAAAAGTGAGATTGTAGATTCCAATACTGTTTAATGAGTCGAATGCAAACTGACCAGATTGACTATTGAATGGCGTAATTGATTCCAGAGATTATATACACGTACTTAGAGGTTTGTTAACAATGCCACATACATGTAGTTTAGTCGTCTGTCCCATAGATAGACAATATGTAGCTATGTGTTTCTATAAGGGGATATTTATACTGCCTTGCTAAAGAACTAGCTTTTGTCGACGTAGAAGAGTGTTCACCTCCGGCCCAAGAGGTCCCGAGTTCGAGCCTTAGTCGGGTCAGGCTTTCTCAGCTGGATTACATACACACCAATTGTATAATTTGTAATGCGACTGCAATTCTACTAGTACCATGGAAATAGTTCTCGAAATTTCGTTCTGAGCACGATCTCATTTTTCACAACAATTTCAGAATCAGTTTGTTGAACATCACCGGTCACCAAAAATCGTATCTGTCAGAAAATCAGTCAGATAAATTCAGTATTGTTATATTCATAGGGACAAAGGTGATTGTACCACAATTGATATGAAAAGTGGATACAATAATGCAATTTTTTTTCTTTAAAAGAAAACTTATGATTATAAGATTTCTTTAAAAAACTAAATAATAAATGACTTAAAACTAATATGCAAAGAATACGACCAACTTGACGATTTTAGGTATGCATGGTGAAAAAGCTACGCTCTTTCTTCGATAACCATGAGGAATATGAGATGACGTGCGAACCTAAACAGGTAACATTTACAATTACGTGTCATCCTTTTCCACCGGCATACGACTTTTGAAATATTGTGGTAAAAGAGAAAAAAAATACTTACAACACTCGTCTTTCTATTAACCCTTTTCCTCATACGACAATTTTGCAGCAGACAACTTTGAACACATTTCGACAAAAAATAGAAAATCTCTATAATTGAATGGATAACCTATGACTTAAAGTGGAAAACATTGTGACAAAAGGAGAAATTGCTCGTTTTGAGAAATTTCTTCTTTTGTCACTATGTTTTCAAAAAGCCGTCTGCTGCAGGGGCGTCAGAAAGCGTCTATATGAGGGAATGTGTTAAGTCATATCTACATGTTTCCGGGGGATACTGTTATTATGTTTAATTCATATTAACCATTTCCTTCCTGTAGACGACACATTACGAGCAATTTCTCCATTTGCCAAAACTTTTTCAACTTTATTCGTCATTATACTTTACTTTTCGCATATTTTCAACGTTTCTTTGCAAACAAATCTTCAAAGTCGTCTGCTGCAGATCTGTTGTATAAAGGAAATGGCTAAATGCTAAACACGCATTATGTCACTATGTTAAAAAAGTGAGCCATACCGTATTTTGGTATATTAAAATGTCAACATACTAACGGGTCAACCTTTGCAAAGATATCAACGTTTTAATGAGTAGGCTACACATCAGGAAAATAAGACACATCAATGCTTTGCAAGAAGTATGCATTTTGAAAAAATGCCAGTCAAAAAATGTTCAATGTCATGAGGTTATCTTGGAGAAAATTGAGTATACACACATGTGAGGTAGGGGTCCGAGTAAATTCCGTGATGAATATTTTGAAATCCTACATTTAATATGGTTAACTAATATTGTCGTTTTGGTCATACCGAAAACGCCAACTCGGACCAGCTCAACCCTTACCACACTCTCAGCCTTCAGTTGTGTGTTTGTTTGCCATTTCTGACGAATTGTACGCATTGGCATACGTGTATATGCTTGGGTATGCGCCTGACTGTGTGAACAAACGATAAGTTCAAGGAGCAATCTAAATAAATCTTTGCATAAACTTAACAGAGATGTGACGGGGATGATTTATCAATTGCAATCGGAAGACGTGGTATCAATGCACGAGAATTGTCTGTCTCGTGCTGCGCTTACGATCGCTGTAACTATCCGGAAGTACCAACGACCTTAGTACCAATGACTTTGGTACCCACCGTGTCAACAACAAGTCAACCAAGTAAATATGTATAACCTCATTTTAATAAATTATTCTGTTAATGCATATGTAAATATCAAATATATCAATATGTCAATACTCGATATGTTAATATGTCTAATGTAAAGTGAGCTTCGAATTTTATGAAATTGAGAGAAAAAGACATATCAATGCCATCAATTCTTTTCATGCAAATTCCACAAATACGTTTTGTTTTTATTCGATTCACTAATGGGCTACGATAATAAAGTATATACATACAGAACTTCCGTAAAATTGCTCCAAATGATGGGGGGCTATATGTTTGTGCTGTTCATTTGTTACAGTTATGAATGAACATTCAGAGGCCTGAGGTTTATTTTATACCTCAATTCAATCTTTAACGGTAGTTAAATGCCCAACATAACTGTTACATATGAGCCGTTCCATGAGAAAACCAACACTTTGAACTCTGCGTAATGTATCGATACATTCCGTCTAAGGGGGATAGACGTATAGAGTAATGGTTCTTGAAACAGAAAATCTACAGGAGGCGAAGAGTTTCTGCCCGGATGAGCCTGCGACCCTTCTTCTAGCTTTACCATAGCAAGACAAGCAAATATGGGCCGTTCCACAAGAAAACAAACAGTGTGGACTCTGCGTAAACAGTATCGATCCGGAACAGCTTAGGCATGCCATGCCGCGCAGGCTCATCCGGGCAGAAACTCTTCGCCTAAGCTGTTCCGGGTCGATACTGTTTACGCAGAGTCCACACTGTTTGTTTTCTTGTGGAACGGCCCATATTTGCTTGTCTTGCTATGGTAAAGCTAGAAGAAGGGTGTGGCACCGTTAAAGTTAAGTTGTGGAAGACAGTGGTACAGAGGTAGAGCGTCGGCCTCTTGTACAGAAGGTCCCGAGCTCGAATCCCGTGATGAGCGGGTTCTGCCTTTGGGATTTTTCCACACAAACGGCGCGAGTACTGGTTAAGTATCCAGGAAACAGACATCGAACGCGATTAATATAAGCTTAAAGCTTGTTTCGCAATCGATGTAAAATAAATAAGTTTAAACTAACGTTAAATAAGTAGTAAGATTCTAAATATGTCACCGAACTATACAATAACAAAGCACGGAAATGTATTTTGGACATTTTCAAAATCCGTCTACCGTTGTAGATTGAATTGAGTGGTACTGCTTAACGAGACTCGTGGTGGCAGTACCACGTACTTATCACCTGCCTCTATATCCTTGATTTAATATCGGGTCAGGCATACATAATAATGGCGGCATCCTTTGGACATGGACGAGGGAGAAAAAACGCTATAGAGCTAACATCTTTTTGTGTGGGCCATATCTTTCAAATTCTGTAAGGTGTTTGCTTCATTATTTATGTATTAATTCAAAACATCAAGTTATTTATCTTATCAAAAATTATTCACCGGGTACCAGCGTACACTGTATACATGTCAGCATGGTTCATGTCAGACGTATTCATTTACTAAAGCATGCCGGACATAAGATCTGGAGCTCCGAGAATCGACTCATTTCAAAGTGCTGAAACATTTAAATAATTGACATGTGTGTGGGTGTCGTGCTTTGAACAACGGGATTGGTACACAGAGGGAATACACTGTTCTATAAAATGTCTTTTTTTTTTAAAGTGGATGATATTTTGTATTTAGATCCTTTTATCGTCGGATATATTCAACAGCCGAGTGGGAAAGTAGGCCATTCATTGACTTTATTTGTTGAATCGGGTTCCACTAGTTGTTTCTTCATGTTTGCCCATAAATTGATGTTTATTTACTTTTTCTTTACTGTAGGTTGTAAGAAAGATATTATTTTCATGATCGAAGGATCTTCAATATTACATAGGTTCGAAGACGACGTGAAATCTTTTATTTCCAATATCGTACAAGACCTTGCCATTGGCCAGGACGCATCGTTAGTTTCTATGGCAACATATTCGACAAGTACGGATAAAATATGGGACTTGGACGGCCATGTACACAAGAACGGGTTACTTACAGCAATAAATAATGACCTCAATATTCCCAGAAGCCGGCCCGATCTTCAAGATGCGCTAACCTTCCTAACGAACTACGCAACCACTCATCGTGCGGGAGACCGTAAAAACGCTGACGATGTCGTTGTTTTCCTGTGGGGAAAAGACCCCGATACGTCACACCAAACAGCCTCGTTAGCAAATCAATTACATCATATTAGTAGTGATGTCATAAGCATTAGCATTGGTAGTCACAGTTCCCATGACATCATTTCTACTGATTCCAGGCACGAGTTGCACGTACAGAATGGAAACGACCTTGATTCAATTAAACAGAGAGTACTTCAGCTTATTTGTGAATAAGGCCATGGACAATTAATCTGTTATAACATAACTTATATTTTTATGTTTATTTCAGAAATATAAAGATCTTGGAATTTGACAAATGCTTTGTTAAATAGTATTTTTTTTCATAAGTTTTATTGACTCGTCTGTTTTTCGTATAAGAAAAGTCGGGCTATTGTGATACCCTTGGCGTCGTCGTCCGCGTTGTCGGCGTCGTCACAACACTTTAACATTACCTCATAACTCAAACAAGAGGGCCATGGGGCCCTGGAATCGCTCACCTGAGAATAGGCTATTTAAGACTCTTTCAGCGCCAATTCGGCCGAGTGACCTACTTTTTAACAGACCAATATTTGAACTTGGCCTACATATCACCAAGACAAACATTCTGATAAAGTTTCAACATGCTCAAATTAGAAATAAAGCATCCAGATTGTTGACAAGATTTCCCTTCCATTTGGCCTAGTGACCTAGTTTCTGACCCAAAATGACCCATATTCGAACTTGACCTAGATATTAATTAGACATACATTCTTACAAAATGTCAAGCTGCTGAAGCAAAATCGCGGCCTATACAGTGTTAACAAGATTGTCCTTCAATTTGACATTGTGACCTACTACTTGACCCGACATGACCCATGTTCGAACTTGACCTACATATCATCAGGACAACCATTATGATAAAGTTGCATGCTGAAGTTAAAAATGCACCATCCAGAGTTTTAACAAGATTTTCCTTCAAATTGGCCTAGTTACCTAGTTTTTTACCCGGCATAAACCATATTCCAACTTGGCCTAGATATCATTAGCAAACTTTCTGACCAAATGTTAAGCTGCTGAAGCAAAACATGTGGCTTCTACAGTGTTAACAAGATTTTCCTTCAATTTGGCCTAGTGACCTTGTTATTTAGACAAACATTCTGACAGAATTTCAAACTGCTGAAGCAAAAATTGCGACCGCTAGAGTGTTAACAAGATCTTTCTTCAATTTGGCCCAGTGACCTAGTTTTTGACCCAACATGCGGCTTCCAGAGTGTTAACACGATGTTCCTTTAATTTGATCTAGTGACCTAGTTTGTGACCCAACATGATCCAGTTTCGAACTTGGCCTATATTTGATAGAGATGTATGTTCTGATACACTTTCATGATGATTGGATGCAAAATGTTGCCTCTAAAGAGTTTACAAGCAAATGTTGACGAAAAACGGACAAAAGGCGATCACAATAACTCAACTCGAGCACTTCGTGCTTAAAATGTTCAACATTTTCAAATGAAACTCTGTACACGTGTTCCAAGGGACAAGACGCATTTCTATATCAAGTCAAATAACTCTAGCTTAAATATTCAGTAATGCCTCTTTTTCAAGTTAGAATAAACAGACTAGAGATGGCGTTCGCTCTGCGGCGCTCTTGTTGGGATATGTACTAAACAGAACTGTCTTTCAAGGGCATTTTCTTTAGTATCTAAGTATCTGTAATGGCTAAATGGCATAATTAATTTATCACTTTAAGTCGGTTATTCACATTGTATCTTTAAATTGACACTGTGGAGTTTCTCCAACTTTTTAGCCGATACGTATTTTTTTTTTTTTTAGAATAAACATTGAAATTGGAAAGTGAATTTATATTGGTTGACAGATACTGTGGACACCCGTAATATACTATTCCTCCTAGAGCACAATTCAGTATTCACTTTTCTTGTCAAACCAGAGACCTAAAACAACATGCTATTTTAGTTCTCTGGTCAAACCATTGTCTTTTCGGAAAGGTTTATGGAATATATATATGGCAGGGGTAGGAAGAAACTGAGTTTAGATGAAGTTATGCCTTTTCCGAGGGCGAGTCTAAGAGGAGGAGGGCAATGGGTATTCTCTTCCGCAAGAAAAAGCATACTTGCAATATATATTTTGAAACACATGCCTCATTACGTCCTCGTGGCTATACGCCAGTCAGGTTATTTGTTAAATTCAAAACAGTATAAAGCATCTATAAAGAAAAAAGTTAGGGGTGATTAACCACAAACAATGAAGGATAAAAAAACATTTTTAACAAAATACGTTTTATTTCTGGTTAAGAAAACATTGAATGAATTCAAATTTCTTGCGCACTTAGGGGCCAAAAATGAGTTCCCCAAAAAGGTATTTACCCATTGACATTAATGTATTTCGCTTTTTTGAAACTGAAAATAATGAATGCATTGATATGGTGCATACACTTTTAAAAAGAACAATACTTGCGGCATATAGGTTAATGCAGTCAGTCGGTACAGTTTTTTAGTTGATAAACAATATCAGGGGTGTAGCTTTGCACTAATCAATGTGTAGGCCGTCTCGTGAGAAAATCAACATTATGGGCTCGGCGTAAAGTGTCGACCCGGATCAGCCTTAGGCATGCCACACAGGCCTACCCAGATAGACACTTTTCGCCTCCTGTGGATTTTCTGTTTCAGGAATAACTACTTTATAAATATATTCCCCTAAGACGGAATGTGTCGGCCGGATCAGTCTGCGCGGACAGCGCAAGCTGAACTGGTCGATACATTACGCAGATGTATATCGCCGCAGCTGCATTTTGGAGCATTTTGAGAAAAAATGTGTAGGCACGTGCCTACAGTGACTAAAGGGAGCTACGCCCCTGAATAAGTATGTCCCTATTTCATGGAGTGGGTGTGGGCGAGACATAATCAATGTGAACAGTAGTCTACGCGATAATACTTTTGGGAGCACTATCAAGGCCACTGAATGTTCATAACAGACAGAAGACAAACATTGTTGGGATGTATCAGAGACATGTATGTATCAAAGATGATTACTCCCAAGTCACAACGAAATCCAAAACTTAATGATGTCACAAACATATTAATACTTTATTTAACTGGAAAAAAATAGTTATATTTACTTTTTCAACCCCCCTTTAAACGTTGAATAGCGTTTTGGGCAATTTCTTCTTTTGTCTCAAAGTTTTCAAAAGTCGTCTGCTGCAGAGGGAAGACATCATGAATCACCTTTCCAAGCTATATGAAGACCAGTAACACTACATGTATCTATATCTATACATATTATTAGTTGTTAACAAAATAGCCCCATCAAGTTTAAAATAAAATACTAAAAATTGAAGACAGAAAAGAAAAATTAATATTAAATGTCCCTATAGCTACTAAAATTCTAAATGCTATTTTCCTTTCGCTGGTTTCATAGAGGATAAGTATCCCTATAAACTCTTAAAAGTGACAAACATTTCTCTAAATAATTAATAGCAACCACATTTCTAAATGGTCAGTAAATTATTTTTGATGTTTTCATGGGGACATTCCTTAAAACTCCATAGCAAACATGTACAGTTCTGAAAGTGTTTTGTGTTTTTTGTTGCTGCTTTCATTGAAACAAAAATCTCCTGAAGTTCTGAATGGTTATTGCATTATGCTGTTTTCATCAAAGAGGCCTGGCATGCTATTAACAAAACGGAATACTCTATTATATATATAATGGAGTAAATATGTTTTTAACCCTTTCCCTCATATAGACACTTTCTGACGCCTCTGCAGCAGACGACTTTTTGAAAACATAGTGACAAAAGAAGAAATTGCACAGAACTTTTGCCACAATGTTTTCCACTTTTTGTCATAGGTTATCCATTCAATTATGGAGATTTTCTAAGTTTTGACAAAATACGTTCAAAGTCGTCTGCTGCAGAATTGTCGTATGAGGGAAAGGGTTAATAGCTTGCCAGGCCCCTATGGTTTTCATAGGAGACAAAAATGCCCTTTATCCCCATAGCTACAACATTTCTAAATGGTATTTTTTTTTTTATAGAGGACAACACTCATTTAAAGTCTTTATAGCAAGTTCTTAAATGAATTTCTTTCAGTTGTTTCATAGGGGACAAACAGTCCTTTTGAATAAGTTGGCCAAGTATTATAGAAGGAAATATTCCTTTAACCCATTCCCACATGTAGATGCATTTTAACCTATCTGCAGCAGATGACATTTGAAAACAAAGTGACAAATGGAGAAATTGCTCAGAATGATTTCAACCTTTTTTCAAGCATAAAACTTTTCCTTAAAGAGGTTAATCCTTTCCCTCATACGACAATTTTGCAGCAGACGACTTTGAACATACTTTTGTCAAAAAATAGAAAATCTCCATAATTGAATGGATAACCCATGACTTAAAGTGGAAAACATTGTGGCAAAAGGAGAAATTGCACGTTTTGTGCAATTTCTTCTTTTGTCACTATGTTTTCAAATAGCCGTCTGCTGCAGAGGCGTCAGAAAGCGTCTATATGAGGGAGAGGGTTAACCATCCATTTTGCATATATGTTTTACAAGTCGTCTGCTGCAGATTTGTTGTATGTGGGACAGGTTTAAACGAATTGTTGCCAGGATATGTCAGACATTGTATGGTCACAACAGCTTAACTTTGAGCTAAAATCCTATAAGATATCTCTATTCACAACAAACTGTTCTTGATTACAATAAAATCCAAATCAAATGATAATTAACAATGTGGTAATGACAAGTTAGCATAGCAAACATTCACCCAGTAGAGCTGAAAATCATGAGAATGACCCAGGGGTTTTAACCCTTTACCCCATACAACAATTCTGCAGCAGACGACTTTGAAAGTATTTTGTCAAAACATAGAAAATCTCCATAATTGAACGGATAACCTATGACTAAAAGTGGAAAACATTCTGGCAAAAGGAGAAATTGCACGTTTTGTGCAATTTCTTCTTTTGTCACTATGTTTTCAAAAAAGCCGTCTGCTGCAGAGGCGTCCGAAAGCGTTTACAAAAGGGAAAGGGTTAAGCATGTTTCATACAACTCTTTTAGGAAAGCTCATCAATTTTGTCCTTTGATTTTCTCAGTTATCCCTTATTGAATCATCCAATACTCCAGAATGGTTGTTCTCAAAGATCAAAGAGCATGCAAGTATTGTGTCTGGTCGAGTCACAAGTCTTACAAAAGACAAAGATAAGCATATCCGTGAACTGTGTGTATAATTTGGTATAATAAGATCCGAAACCATATTTCTGAAAGACAAAATCAGGCTACATTCATGTACAAAACGAAATTTATCAAATTTCTCTACAACAAAGATGGTGTAAGAAGCAACAATGATGGCTCTTCAGTAAAATACAATTGAAAATATTGTAGGGGAAGTAGCAAATTGTTCATAATGTGCATGCAGTGTCTCCTTTTTCTTTAACTATACATCAAACTCTTGTTTGTTCAATGTTTCTTCAACCCTTTCCCACATACAACAAATCTAAGCAAAAACCAAGATAATCACTCAAAATGTAGGTGTATATATAAGCCGTTCTGTGAGAAAACCAACATTGTGGACTCTGCGGGATGGTTCATATATCGCTGAAAAAAGGTTGAAAAAATTATGACAAAAAGAGGAATTGCTTGTTTTGAAAAATTTCTACTTTTGTCATAATGTTTTCAAAAGTTGTCTGCAGCAGAGGCATCAGAAAGTGTTTATATATGGGAAAGGGTCAAAGCTGTTTTTTTTTCATCAAATATCCTTTAACAGAAAAGCTCAAAGCAACAGAAGACTACTGATATATAGAGAAATGGCATTCACAGGCCAAGATAATGAGAAGTTAAATTGCTCTTTCCCCCCCCCGCAATATCCCTCTTATTTTACAATCGTCTCATTTACATGATTCTTTTGAGTACATACAATATAGAGTTTAAGAGTTAATGAAGGTCTATATAAAATGAAATCTGGAATTCTGCTACATAATACTATAAAAGGTTCATCCATGATACTTTGAACACAAAATGTTTAACACACAAACCGTAACCAACAATTCTATTCATCCTTTTCCCACATTCAAACTACTTTTGAAGCATCTGCAGCTTACAACTTTTGAAAACAAACAGGCAAAAGGAGAACTACTAAAAATTATAAATTTCTCTTATTGTCACAATGTTTTCAATCCTATTCATTAAGTACACCTACATTTATAGATGTTTTTCAAATTTTTGCTGAGATGTTTTCACGATTGTCTGCTGCAGATTTGTCATATGTGGGACAGGTTTATATGAATGATACCTACATCATTCAATGGAATGTCATTAACCCTTTGCCACATATATACGCTATCTGATGCCTCTGCAGCAGACAACTTTTTGAAAACATTGTGATAAAAGAAGAAATTGCTCAATACGAGCAATTTCTCCTTTTGCCACAATATTTTCAACTCTGTTCAATAATTATAATTTCATCTATTGAAAGGGTCTATATTTTTGCCCAGATGTTTTCATAGTCGTCTGCTGCAAATTTTCTCTATGTGAGAATGGGTTAAGTGTTTTTTGGGGGAAAACAGACAAACAGTGCAGTCAACAAACAACGCAGTGAACTCCAGGAACTTTGTGTGTCAGGAGTATAATGATAAGTGATAAAACAAAATACACTCTGTATAAATTTGAAGAAATAAACAATGTTTCACAAAGACAGATGTTGTGCACAGGTGCCAGTACTATATATATTGAATATATAGTAAAATGCTATTTTTAGATTTCAAACTTTGTGGCCATTGTGACCTGAAGCTAGATCCTGATCAGTCTGCACTCTTAACCCTTTCCCACATACAGCAGACGACTTTGAAAATGTCAACTTAAAGAAAATGGAAAATATATTTAATTAAATATGAGTAATTACTGAAAAATGATGAAAACATTGTGGCAAAAAGAGTAATGGCTCGTTTTGAGTCATTTCTCCTTTTGTCACAATGTTCCCAAATGTTCCCTGCTGATGATTCGTCAAAATGCGTCTATAGGTTGCAAAGGGTTATTTAGTGAAATCAACATGCAACAGAGTGATCTCAGTTAGATGATTCTTTCGAGTACCAACAACATAGGACTTTGAGGTGGAATAAAGGTTTACAAACAAATTATTGATATATACATCCTGTAGTGAGAGTTCAGACACATGTATGCATTGTAATTAATTTTCCTTCGAATGTCCATTTTCATGGGATATCACTAAAATCATGTCCCCAGTAAATATAGGTAGTTTTTGTACCTTTTCTGAATTAAAAACTTTTATGATATGTATATATAAAACTTTAACACAAGCAAACAGTCAATCAATTGTTTCAGAAGTATTCATATGAATTTCTGGCGGCTTTCATTGCAGTTCTTGGACCCTCATCACTATGTAAAAAGGAGGGATTAGATCTCCCAAGTTTCTCTGACTCCCCGCTTCGTCTGTTTTGTGAAGTAAGGGGCTGGTCGTCTTCTTGTCCCTGTTATAATACAAAAAATGGCAGCTGATGAAGAAAGAAACAGCCGATATGACTAAATAATTTCAAGTGAAATATTTCTTAATTTTCACAATATTTATATTGTTCCATAACATATCTGCTGCATGTATCATAGATCTGTATTTTGAGGGATAAAAAGTAAATATTTTGAAAAACATTGTAGCAAAATGAAAAATTTCTCTTCAGCAAATGACTAGATATGCATATTAATCCAGCTCTACATTGTTTACTAACTAATGGTAACAGGAGAATTCAAGAATCATTTGATATAAACACTGTAAATTTTTATCTGATAAATGATTGAACTGGCTCTTCATTGTACTCCATTTATCAGTAACAGAGGGCCGGTTTCTCAGGAAAATTTTGATAAATCTTGTCCATTTTAATCTTATCTCATGAATTGGCATGCAGCTTAATCCTTTTTCCCACTAATAGACACTTTCTGAGGGCTTCTGCTGCAGAATCTGATGTCTATTGAAAACAATGTGACAAAAGGAGAAATTGCTCAATATGAGCAATTTCTCCTTTTGCCACACTGTTTTCAACTTGATTCAATCAATATACTTTGTTTGATAGGGAATTTTCCACATTCGTGCAAATATGTTATCAAGGTCGTCTGCTGCAAATTGTTTTATGTGGGAAAGGGTTAATGTCACTCTATATTATGTTCACCAATTACTCAACCGTAAATGGTTTCAAGAATCTTTTTTTCATAAACATAACATACAGAGCTCTAGATAAGGGGCATTTTTCATGTTCTAAAATCCTTATTGGACATTCAAACCCTATATTGTGGGTACTCAAAAGAATCGTCTCAGTGAGACGATTCTCTTGAGTACCCACAACATAGGATTTTGGTGGATAATAAGAGAAATATTGTGGGGAAAAGACATGTTCACTTCCTCTTATCCCTTTCCCTCATATAGACGCTTTCTTCGAAGGGGGCATAAATATATGGTTAACCCAGTTTTCTATATTCACATAAACCTAAAAGACTTATCTATAGAAAACTAGTACATGTATATATTTTTAACCCTTTCCCACAACAAACCTGGAGCAATCAGCTTTGAGAACACTTAATTGCAAAAAAAAAATGGGGAATCTCTGTTAATGAATGTAAGATTATTGGGGATAGTTGATAGATAACATTGTGGGAAAAGCAAAATTCTCCTTTTGCAAAAATGTTTTAAAAGGTCATTTGAATCAGATGTGTCTGCAAGTGGGAGAGGGTTAGTAATGGATAATATAGGGCCATATGTCTACTGATTTACAAAAACATACTCAGATGCAAAATGTTATTATCGCCAAAGATTGTGCTGCAGAGCTGTCCTGAGACGTCTACAGGAATATTAGAGAAAGGTTAATTACCCATCATATACATCAACAGTTATACAAATAGTTCAGTAATGCAATCACCTTAATGAAACTTAGGAGAAAGTGACAGTATGCATATTGTCAGAAATAAAATATAATATGATGAAATATAGCCTTGAAATAAAAACCATCAAATACAGTTTGAAATAAAAAACCATGCAATAATGCTTATGAATTTGTTGTAAAATTCTCTCTCTGAGTACATTAGACAAGAAAAGCTGTCAAAACATTTAAATTGCTACATTTCTTTGATTTTATCATCTTTGAGTTCACACAGTTTGTTTGCAGTAATGGTCTACACTGTGTCCTCTAGTTCACAAAGCATTAACCCTTTCCCACATATAGACACTTTCTGATGCATCTGAAGCAAACGACTTTTGAAAACGTTGAGGTTAAAAAGAAATTGCTGAAAACAATTAGTAATTTCTCCTTTTGCCACAACTTTTTCAACTTTAATTAATTATTAAACTCCCATTTATGAAGATATTTCACATTTTTGCCGGTATGTTTTCAAAGTCGTCTGCTGCAGAAATGATGTATGTGGGAAAGGGTTAAGGAAAAAATACACCCATGTTGTATGTTGGAAGAGGTTATAAGTAAACTCCTGCAAAGACATTAAAAGTTGTCTGCATCAGAGAAAGAGTTGAACAGAAAACAAATTGTTTATACACGTTTGGGTAACATGGTCCTCACCACAAAACTCAGAAAAATGTTCCAATATATTCACTATATTCATCGTCAAATGAATTATTATACTGTAAATATATAACGTCAAATGAATAATTATACTGTAAAGATATAACATCAAATTAATAATTATACTGTAAAGATATAACGTCAAATGAATAATTATTCTTAAAATATATAACGTCATATGAATAATTATACTGTAAAGATATAATGTCATGAATAATTATGCTGTAATGCTATAACGTCAATATGTACAGTTCAATATCACCTACATAAATATCTGTGTCACTTATTGTGCTGTGTGACAGAGTGACAATGTGGATTTGATGATGTCACTGTTTTAAATCTTTTCCCACATATTACAAATCTGCAGCAAAACATGTGTTTAAGATATTGTAAAACTCTATAAATGAATTGTTTGTCCATTGAAACATTGTGGCTTAATTATTTTCAGAAGGCACTATTAAATTATGGAAAATCTATCAAAACGAAACTAAAATTATGTCATAGAGTTGAAGAAACTTTTATTAATTTCATCTTTTCGCACAATATTTTCATAGTCATCGGCTGTGGATTAGTCAAAATATGTCTGCATTATGAGAGGGTTGCTACATTCAGATTGAAAAGTTCTACCGTCAAAGCTAGCATTTCGATCTCAAATTTGAATCAATAGTTAACCTGACACAATGTTTAACCTTTTCCCACATTTAGACGCTTACTGACACCTCTGCAGTAGAATAATTTTGCAAACATTGTGACAAAAGGAGAAATTGCTCATAATGAGCAATTTCTGCTTTTGCCACAAGGTTTTCAATTTTGTTGAGTTATTATACCAATTTCTCCTTTTGTCTTAATCTTTCAAAATCCATCTGTTGCTGATGGTTCGAAATGCATTTTTATGAAGGAAAAGTTTAACTATGAAATGAGAAGCGAATGATTCGATACCTTTCCCGTTTCCGGATATTCCATTCCAATACCATTGGTGGTTTCTTCTATTGTGTTGTATTCAGAGGAACGTAACTTTGCCCTGGGTATTGAGAAGGTTGTAGCAGTATCCATGTTGTCGCCATCATCGTCAATTGGCATGTCTTTGTGATAACGTAAATTGGACTGCGTAAGTCCGTTGAAATCATCCGATGATGAAAGAGGTCTTCTCGAGTAACGGAACCTTCTGTTTTTATGCCGTCTGTCAATTCAAGAAAAGACATGAATGTAAATATGTAAATTATAAGAAACAGCTTTGGTCGTTATTTCGATGCATCTGCAGCAGATGATTTTTGAAAACATTGTGACTCAAGGATAAATTGCTCATAATGAGAAATTTTCGATTTTGCAACAATGATAATAATCAAGCCTTTATTTTGAGATTTTTGCAAGAAGTTTTCAATGTACATTAAGTTGTTTTTAGAAAGGGTCAAGCCCAAAACTCCAATTTAACCAATATTGTATAGAAGTTAACAGATATGATTAAGGAGAGCAGTCTGAAATAACCTGCCCCTACCATGACATTAAAAACAGTCAGGCATATACCTATAATGACTTTAGCAAAACAAGAGGGCCATGATGGCCCTGGAATCGCTCACCTGATTTTTTTCTTCACTTTAGCTATATAAGCCCCGCCATCAAGCGGGATTAGTTTCCAACCAATCAACTTGGCTTTAAGGAATCTGATAGAGGGTCACCCTAGGAACATTTCTACAAAATTATTTGAAAATCGGCCTGACACTTTTGAAGGAGAAGATTTTTTAAGTTTTCACTATAGCAATAAAAGGCAAAATAGCCCCGCCCCCTGGCGGCCATGTTTTTTGACCAATCAACATGGCTTGAAGGAATCTGATAGAGGGTCATCCAAGGAACATTTCTACAAAATTATTTGAAAATCGGCCCGACACTTTTGGAGGAGAAGATTTTTTAAGTTTGCACTATAGCTATATAAGGCAAAAAAGCCCCGCCCCCCCCCTGGCGGCCATGATTTTCGACCAATCAACATGGCTTAAAGGAATCTGATAGCGGGTCATCCAAGGAATATTTCTACAAAATTATTTGAAAATCGGCCTGACACTTTTGGAGGAGAAGATTTTTTAAGTTTTCACTATAGCCATATAAGGCAAAAAAGCCCCGCCCCCCTGGCGGCCATGTTTTTCGACCAATCAACATGGCTTCAAGGAATCTGATAGAGAGTCACCCAAGGAACATTTCTACAAAATAAGTTCAAAATCTGCCAACCAGTTAGGGAGAAGTAGAATTTTGAAGTTTTTTTCGTTTCGTTGCCATGGAAACCAGAATTATGCATGGATCTCAAAAATTTGAAGGAATTCTGGTGAGGTCATTGAGGGGATGCTTTCTGTGAAGTTTCATCCCAATTGACCCACCGGTTACTGAAAAGAAGATGTTGAAGATTTTTTAAGTTTGCACTATAACCATAAAAGGCAAAATAGCCCCGCCCCCTGGCGGCCATGTTTTTGACCAATCAACATGGCTTGAAGGAATCTGATAGAGGGTCACCCAAGGAACATTTCTACAAATTTATTTGAAAATCGGCCTGACACTTTTGGAGAAGAAGATTTTTTAAGTTTGCACTATAGCCATATAAGGAAAAATAGCCCCGCCCCCCCTGGCGGCCATGTTTTTCGACCAATCAACATGGCTTGAAGGAATCTGATAGAGGGTCACCCGAGGAACATTTCTACAAAATTATTTGAAAATCGGCCTGACACTTTCGGAGGAGAAGATTTTTTAAGAATTTTGAAGTTTTTTCATTTCGTTGCCATGGAAACCAGAATTCTGCATGGATCCCGAAAATTTTAAAGAATTCTGGTGAGGACATTGAGAGGATGCTTTCTGTGAAGTTTCATCCCAGTTGACCCACCGGTTACAGAGGAGAAAATGTTGACGGACGACGGACGCCGGACATAGGGCGATCACAATAACTCACCTTGAGCACTTCGTGCACAGGTGAGCTAAAAATGAATGAAAGCAAAATGCTATCGATACAACCCTATTTGTGGACAAACCAGTTTAAACTTTCACACTCTGAATGTAGTTTGATTCATTTATCCTGTATTGATTCCAAACATCAAGTTAATTGATCCGCTGTAGAGTTTACAAAAATTAATTGGATGATCAGATTTGTCTCTAGTTTTCTCTGTACTTATCCATCCTTTTTACCTTAACCCTTTCCCACATGTAGACGCTTTCTGACGCCTCTAAAGCAGACAGATTTTGCCTAAATGTTTTCCACGTTTAGTCATTGGTTATCCATTCAATTATAGAGATTTTTAATTTTTTGCCAAAATATGTTCAAAGTCGTCTGCTGCAGATTTCTTGTATGTGGGAAAGTGTTAAATATATTTATAACATACCTGTACATTCCTAGCATCACTAATAGTAAGATTAAACACAGTGCACCAGCACTGGCACCCACTGCAATGGCTATTATCTTCAAACCTGTGAAAGTACAACAATAAAACAAGTGAGCTTTGTTCAGGAGGAACCATTATTGGTTTTTTTTCATTGTATATCATACATGTGATATCGTCCCGGAGTCAATGAGGGACAAACATTTGTCACAAAAAGTCAAATCTAGACCCATAATTTTACCAATTGAGGACGACTGTTGGCCCGATCGCTGCTCTTGACATGCTCCATGCAGTACACAGGTCATGTTGGACTTGCTCCCAGACACCCTTAGATTGGTGGTAATCACAAGAAATTATCACATGTATGTTGTATATATAGTAAAGGGACAATGGTATGTTGATTTTCAGAATTTATTATATCGTGCTTATTTTGAATAACGAATGAAAACACAATGGCAACAGCATGAAAATCTTTATATATGAGAGAATAATCATTTAAAAATGAGTTGAAAACATTATGGCAGTTTTTTCATTTTGCAATGTTTTCAAAAATCATCTGCTGCAGAGCGCCCCAGAAAGTGTCTACATGCAGGAAACATGATGGTTACATGGAAGGACAAACGGTCAAATGACGGTCAGATGACGGAGAGATGCCAAGGAAGGCAACACAAACATTGAGTTGTGATAAGATCTGCCTGTTCAACGATGTTATATGATTCAAATGGCTTTTGATGCATCTGTAGCAGGTAGTTTTTTTCAATATTTCATTTCTAACTCTTATCTCAAATTAATCTTTAATATATGTTATTTTCATCAAGGAGAATCTGCATTATTAATATTGGAAATAAAGTAAGAGGCACACAAGTCCTTATTTGGCCAATTTTTGTACAAAAACATGGTTCAGACTTAATGCATATTTAACCCTTTCCTTCATACAGACTATATCCAACACCTTTGCAGCAGACAACTTTTTAAAACATTGTGACAAAAGGTGATATTGCTCATGATGAGCAATTTCCCTTTTTGCCACAATATTTTCAACACTTTTTAAAAACTTTCATTAAAGGAGATTGTTCACGTTTTTGTCAATTTGATTACAAAAGTGTCTGCTAATGATTTGTTGTATGTGGGAAAAGTGGGATTAAAAGCAGCAGATTCAACAAACCCTTCGTAACATAGAGAACAATCAACAATTGTAGCTACTGCCTGACATGGATTATATCATCATAATAAATCATATGAAGGAGGGAATATGAAATTTCCATAACCCTTTCCCTCATATAGATGCTTTCTGAAGCCTCTGCAGCAGATGTCTTTTTGAAAACATGTTGACAAAAGAAGAAATTACTCAAAATGAGCAATTTCTCCTTTTGTCATCATGTTTTCAACTCTATTCAATTATTGTTCTTTCTTTTAAAGGGAGTTTCCAATTTTTTGGGGTATGTTTTCAAAGTCTGCTGCAGAATGGTTGTATGTTGGAAAGGGTTAATACATATAAAACATGTACATGTATTCTGGATTGACATGTAAAAAAACATACGAGACAGTTCCGAGTTTTCTGTTTCACAATAAGCTCCTGTCCACTTGTCATCACATCTGCAAATAAAATTAAAATTATGAAACACTCAAAACTTTCTATTGGTATATTTTATTGTTAAAATTTTGATAGGCTCGAGTAAAAGTAAAGACTCCAGCAATGATAGGTCAAACAGTAAAGACCAGCACTACTAATCCAGGTGTCTTGAGTTCGAACTTCACTCATTATTTTCAGATGATTGACAGAAGTAATTCATCTTACAACCATTGGGCTAAATCAAGCAATGATAGGTCAAACAGTTAAGACCAGAGCTATCAATCCAGGCATCTTGAGTTGGAACTCAACTCATTATTTTCAGATGATTGACAGAAGTGATTCATCTTCCATTAACGAGCTAAATAGGCTATGACTCTATGTGGGAAGGTAGCCAGTTGTCACAGAAGAATGCTGTGTGGAGTACATGTGAGAGAGTATCGGGAAACACACATTAGGTGAACTGGCCGCAGTGCTATAACTTAAATGACATGCCAACACCCGATCGATTAGCACAGCATGGGCACTCAGGGTAAATGACAGGTACTTTTTTTCGACATAAAAATGGGTACTAAAGTTCATCAATTAAGTAGAGGTAAAGAATAAGACGAGAGTTAGAACGCCATGCATGACCTAGCTCGCAGCTAAGTCAAAGCGTTACAGCTCTCTTTAAAACAACTTCACAGAAGCTAAATGTGAACATGATTTGGATCTTATAATGATACATCTGACCTCCAACAATCATAGAAAATTAATGGAAACGTTCGCTCTACAATATGTTTCAAGTCAAATGGCAATAACTCCAATTTAACAATCTGACAGCAACCTCATTCAAACTTGACATGTATCTTGCAATAATACAACTACACACAACATTTCATTGAGATATCTCTATGCATTCTAAAGAAAAAAATATGAGAACCGCAAGCGAACACCAACACTCTTTTTTCTAAGTCGAAAATTGGGCATTACTGAATAGTTAAAGCCCGACTTATGTGACATGCGAATTGTTCCTAGGAACATGTGTACCAAGTTTTATTTAATGATGTTGAATGGTTTTTGAGTTATGAGGCAACATTAAAGTTTTGTGACAACGCCAAAGGTATCACAATACCCGACTTCGTTCTTCAAAAAACAGACAAGCAAATGGATGGTAACTAATTGTGACAGTATGACAGACAGTCAGACAGTAGATAGCAATATTATAATTTTGACTTCGGCCAATTTTGAAAATCAACTAAATAAAGTTTTGTAAATCTATTGCCTGATGTACTTGTTTCACACTGCTAAAAAGTGAATTCATATGCTGTCAACTGGTTCAACTATTGGCAGGAACTGTTTTGACACATAGGAAACAAGTTGAAAATGATCACCATAAGCATTTTCTTTCTTTTTCTACCAGAAGGTTCTAAAAAAGTATTATCTGCAGAGGCATAAAAGGTTTTCTACATGATTACCAAACCTTGGGTCAACGGGTGATAAAGAGCATCAAGAATTTGTGTAAAAGAAATAGATATTTTGTCAAAGATGTTTTTATAGATGTTTCGGGCGACGCCCCTATTAACCAAACATTAACCCTTTCCCACTCACATATTATCTGCAGCAACACAAGTTTGAACAAGACATGGAAATTCCATGAAACCAGGTTTTCTATAATGGAAGGTGTTTGATTAAGAATTAACAGATCTGTCAAATCTTTCTGTTAATAGTTAATCAAAGCTAGTAATTCAAGTAACAGGGAATATTTCTATTGATGAATAATCATAATTACTTTGTCAATTAAATATATCACAATTTTATCTAACAAATACCAGTTCAATACAGTCAATCGTGTGTTGATGGCCTCCTTTATTAAGAACATATAATAGATAACAGATATTAAGCAACCTTTTGTTGTAAGCAGTCACATTTTAGGATCCCTAATGCCAGGTTGATAATCAGTGATCTGCCTTAACCCTTTACTTGATAGTAACGCGTTTATGCCTTTGTAAACAGACTAGATCCAGGGCCCGAGGTTATGAAACTTACTCATATCTATGCTATATTCTTTTAAATTGCCAAGTTATTTAATATGGAGCATATTTGCGCGAAGTTATTTGAAAATATCTATATGCATGGTAAAGTTATGGTCTGAACAAAAAAAGTTCAAGTAAAGTATATTTTCTGTCACTGTGACTTTGACCTGGAAGCTAAAAACATAAATTGTGCATATGACACAGCGTCTTGATATGGTGTATATCTGTTCCAAGCTATTTGAAAATATCTCTATGGATGAAAAAGTTATTGTCCGGACAAGAAAAGTTCAACTGATGTCTATTTGTTGTCACTGTGACCTTGACCTTGAAGCTACAGACAAAAGTTTTGCATGTGACACATCATATTGATATAGTTCATATTTGTGCCAAGTTATTTGAAAATATCTCTATGCATGACAAAGTTATGGTCCGGACAAGAAAAGTTCAATTAAAGTCTATTTCTTATCACTGTGACCTTGACCTTGAATCTACAGAATTCTTTTTTGCATTTGGCACATCGTCTTGATATGGTGCATGTTTGTGCCAAGTTATTTGAAAATATCTCTATGCATGGCAAAGTTATGGTCCGGACAAGGAAAGTTGACGCCCGCCGCCCAACCGCCCGCCGACTTCGCCAAACTAATAACCAGATTTTTCCTTCGGAAAACCTGGTTAAAAAATATAGTACAAACAAAATCAAATAATTTGTAAGTTTACTTATTGAATAAAAAAGGAAACATTGTGACAAATGCAGATATTGTCCATAATAATGAATTTAAAAGTTGTCTGCTGCAGATGTATCAACGCACGTCTTGTGAGAATTGACCAATGAAACTTACTTGCAAATAATTTGACCTGCTGCATCCCCTGGTTGGCAAATACCATCATTCTGACAGGGACCAGACATGCACATATCTAGATAAAGGAAAACAGAGGACATTCAAATCACAGCAAATAAACAATCTAGCGTTAATCCTTTCCCACATACAGACGCTTTATGATGCCTCTGCAGCAGACAAATTTTGAAAACATTGTGGCAAAAGAAGAAATTGCTCACAATGATTTCAACTCCATACAGTATTTTTATTATTATTTTGAGAGATTTTCTATATCTTTGTCTACATTTGTAAAATTTGTCTGCTGGGATAAGAGTTAAGACCATTGAGTATCGAGATGATCAAGATCAGTATTTGTGTCCACACAAGATGATCTTCAAGATCATACCTGTCTTCCATCTGATCATACAAACAGTAGGGCACAATTATGAACAAACTATGCAAGTTGATCTTTATCATTTGTTTAATTTTTAAACCTCAAAAAGTTGTTTTCTTGTAACATATGTGTTCTGTGGTTTTACGATAACATGTGTGTACAGTGGTTTTATGATAACATGTGTGTACAGTGGTTTTACAATAAAATGTGTATGTACAGTGGTTTAACAATAACATGTGTGTACAGTGGTTTCACAATGTGCAGTGGTTTTACAATAACGTGTGTGTGTGTGTGTGTGTGTACAGTGGTTTTATGATAACATGTGTGTGTGTACAGTGGTTTTAAGATAACATGTGTGTACAGTGGTTTTACACTAACATGTGTGCACAGTGGTTTTACAATGTACAGTGGTTTTATGATAACATGTGTGTGTACAGTGGTTTTACGATAACATGTGTTTGCACAGTGGTTTTACAATGTAGAGAGGTTTAACGATAACATGTGTGTACAGTGGTTTTACAATGTACAGAGGTTTTATGAGAACATGTGTGTGTACAGTGGTTTTACAATGTACAGAGGTTTTAAGATAACATGTGTGTGTACAGTGGTTTTCCTGTAACATGTGTGTGTAGTGGTTTTACAATAACATGTGTGTGTACATTGGTTTTACAATAACATGTGTGTGTACAGTGGTTTTAAGATAACATGTGTGTACAGTGGTTTTAAGATAACAATTGTGTGAACAGTGGTTTTACAATAACATGTGTGTACAGTGGTTTTACAATAACATGTGTGTGTACAGTGGTTTTATGATAACATGTGTGTGTATACAGTGGTTTTATGATAACGTGTGTGTGTGTGTATACAGTGGTTTTATGATAACATGTGTGTACAGTGGTTTTACAATAACATGTGTGTGTACATTGGTGTTACAATAACATGTGTGTACAGTGGTTTTACAAAAACATTTGTTTTACAATAACATGTGTGTACAGTGGTTTCACAATGTGCAGTGGTTTTATGATAGCATGTGTGTGCACAGTGATTTTACGATAACATGTGTTTACAGTGGTTTTACAATAACATGTGTGTGTACAGTGGTTTTAAGATAACAGGTGTGTACAGTGGTTTTACACTTACATGTGTGCACAGTGGTTTTATGATAACATGTGTGTGTACAGTGGTTTTACAATAACATGTGTTTGCACAGTGGTTTTACGATAACATGTGTGTGTACAGTGGTTTTACAATAACAAGTGTGTGTACAGTGGTTTTACAATAACAAGTGTGTGTACAGTGGTTTTACAATAACATGTGTGTGTGTAGTGGTTTTAAGATAACATGTGTGTACAGTGGTTTTAAGATAACATGTGTGTGTACCGTGGTTTTAAGATAACATGTGTGTACAGTTGTTTTACAATAACATGTGTATGTACAGTGGTTTTACAATAACATGTGTATGTACAGTGGTTTTACAATAACATGTGTGTACAGTGGTTTTAAGATAACATGTGTGTACAGTGGTTTTACTATGATAACATGTGTTTGTACCGTGGTTTTACAATAACGTGTGTGTACCGTGGTTTTACGATAACGTGTGTGTACAGTGATTTTACAATAAAATGTGTGTGTACAGTTGTGTTACAATAACATGATTGTACAGTGGTTTTACAATAACATGTGTGTACAGTGGTTTTATGATAACATTTGTATACAGTGGTTTTACGATAACATGTGTGTACAGTGTGTACGATAACAGACAACTTTGAAAACATACAGGGAAAAAAATGGATACTCCCAGTAAATGAAAGTACAATAATTGAATAGAGTTGAAAACATTATGACAAAAGTCTCGACTCGACTCCCATGATGAGCGGGTTCTGCCTTTGGGATTTGTTCACAAAAACAACGCGAGTACTGGTTATGTCTCCAGGAAGCAGACATCGAGCGTGATAAATAAAAGCTTAAAGCTTGTTTCGCAATTGATGTAAAATAAATAAGTTAAACTAAAATACGATGACAAAACAGTTCTATCTTACTAACAAACGATACATACCTTCACATTGAAAAGTGTTTCGATCAAACTTGTATCTATTTGGACAAAGACAGTCATAGGACCCAACAGTGTTGTTGCAACTTCCAGCACTGTCTTTGCAGCTTTTTCCCTCAATCTGAGAGCATTCATCAATATCTGTAACAAAAGTTAACCCTTAACCCTTTCCCACACATAGACACTTTTGATGCCTCTGCAGCAGACGACTTTTGAAAACATATTGACAAAAAGAGAAATTGCTCAAAATGAGCAGTTCTTCTTTTGCCACAAAGTTTTCAACTTTTTTCAGTAATAGTACCTCTAATTTTAGTGATTTTCTTTGTTTTTGCTTAGATGTTTTCAAAGCCGTCTGCTGCAGATTTATTGTATGTGGGGTTAAAGCTTTTCAAATGTGTGTCAACCGACAATATCATCTGTGAGTTTTGAAAGAAATACTTAGCTGTTTATGGACCACTTCTTGCATACTATCGATAAACTGAGTTGCTAACAATATAGACAAAGATTAGACAGCATGAATGTGCAGGCTGATCTTGGTCTACATTTATTTTCAATTGCAGTTTAGATTTGTGTATAAAAATCTATGCAAATATTTAAATCGTGTGCTATTGGATGATACAAAAGGGCCGTGTCTAGTGAGTTAGGGTCTAGTTGACTTTCCAATTGGGCATCATTAACTTTTCCTAACTGTAGACGCATTTTGACGTGTCTGCAGCAATCTCCCCTTTTGACACAATATTTTCATTTCTAGAGTAGATGTTTTCAGTGTTGTTTGCTACAGATTTTTTGTTTTTGGGAAAGGGTTAAGAGGTTACATTAACTTATTTGGGCTACACTTTAAGTTAGTATTAAACATTTCCCTCCTTCAGACACATTTAAAAACATTGAGACAAAAGAATAAATTGCTCATCATGAGCAGTATGCAACAATGTTTTCAACTCTATTCAATAATTACTTTCATTTCAAAAAGGAGGATGTTTTTAAAAACTCTTCTTCTGCAGAGTTATTGTAATGATTGTATTTAATGTATGTGGGAAGTGACAACAAGCCTAACCCTTTCCAGATATAAACAATGTACATATTACTTCTTATCCCATGTCAACAGACGACTTTTGGAAGAGTTGTAGAACAAATTGGTCAAACTGTCAGAAAATACACCGACAAGGGTGGACAAGAACTGTTAGAAATAGAGAGCAAACATTCATGCTAATTCCGGGGCCATAACTCCTGGAGTGACTAGTACAATCTGGCTAGCAATCAAACTAAGTAGAGAACGCTTAAAAACACATTAATTAAAAGTTTGATGAATAGCAAATTTGATTGGGTATCAGTGGTCAAGAGCGTTGACCTAGGTTGGTGAAACATGAATTCATTCAACCTCTCTAGCCACTGAACCTGTGTATGAAGTATCAAGACATTCAATGACAAATGAAACTGATAAACTGTGGAGTACTTTTGTACATATGTATTTTAGTCAATGTGACCTGAATCTTTGACTTAGGTCAGTTAAATTGTTCCAAAACAAAATTGTGACTTTTAAGCAACATTTCCAAAATGATTTTAAAGTTTGGCTGCTACAAAAGCTGTCAGGATAAGACAGCAGATTAAGTATACCTTGGCATCTAAAATCATCAATCGCATCTCTTTTAAACCCATCTTTACATTCACAGCTGTAAGTGCCATTGGCTACAACACAGTATGTTGAGTCTTGATCACATTTCACTCTGTTGTCTATGGTGCATAAAGCAGCATCTTTGTCTAACATATGAAAAATAGAAACAAGAAGGCCATTAGGTATGCACCGAATATTATGAACCAGAAACATTTCCAGTAATCCCTTTATCCATATTTTATACATTTGACCTCTGACCTCATGTCAATAGATAAATGGATCCTGTGCAGAATCTGCTTATGTACATACATGTTGAAAGTTTCATGAAATAAGCTATTGCACTTTCAGAGTTAAACAATTTTCCATCAACTTTTGACATTGAAGTATAACCTTAAGATTAAGTTAACAGATATGGCTTATATTAGATATGTTTTATTGTCGTCTTGCATAATTAATAGTGAATACTTTGTTGGTGATAGAAAATCAAAACAATATCGTTTAAAGATCTTCTACTCTTAGATTTGAATTCCAAGTAATTACATATTTGATGAAAAGAGTGGTAAGAAAGTTTTCAAACAGGTGAAAACATTGTCAGAAAATGAAAAGGTTTTACATTATTTTTGATTTAACAGGGGAAAAAAAAAAAAATAATAATAATAAAAGTACCTGAATACACTTTTGATTCCTTTGTATTTATCCTAAAGGCAAAATTTTCAAGATCTAATTCATTTGGTGTTATTTCATTTCGAACTGCATTATTTTTCACATAATCTTTAAAAGCTTCCTCATAAACAGAGGTTTCTGACTGATGTTTTCCATGTATTATGTAATTGCATTCCAGATGTCTTTCATCCTCGTTTGCCCTCTTTCTCCTGTAAAATTGGTAAATACAGTATCTCAAAATGGCACTTCATCTTTTAACCCTTTCCAACAACAAATCTGCAGAATATGACTTGGATATAATCTAAGCAAAGATATGGAAAATCTCCCTAAATGAAGACATACTTATTGGATAGAGTTGTGTCAAAAGGAGTTTTGAGCCATTTCTTCTTTTGACACAAAGTTTTCAAAAGTCATCTGCTGCAGAGGCGTCAGAAAGCGTCTACACGTGGGAAAGGGTTAAACCTTTTAAAACATGCAGACACATTTGAGGCATCTGAAGCAGGTGACTTTTCAAAACATTCAGGCAAAAGGAGAAGTTGTTCATCAACTTATTTCACCTTTATTACTAATAAAACTTCCGTTTTTTCCATACATTTGCACAGATGTTTTCAAAGTCATCACATGCAGATTTGTCATAAATAGGAAAGGGTTAATACAAATCTACCAATGCAGATCCTAATAATTTCTTGTTTTCCACCCAAAGAGTTTGCAAAATACATAATTTTGCTCCAAGTTCTGAGACAAAATGACTCAATAGAATTTAGAAAATCGCTTACTGAACTTCCTCAAGGACCACCTTGGAAGTGCAGTGGTTTGAGCATCAACCTCAGACTAACAAAACAAATTCCTCAGGGGTAAGAAGGCCTTTGAAAGGTCTTTGATATCTGTCTGAATACTCAATTTAAACCTTTCCGTCATATAGATGCTTTCTGACACCTCTGCAGCAGACAGCTTTTTGAAAACATGGCAACAAAAGAAACAAGAGGTCCATGAGGGCCTATGCTCTACTGTCATTGATCTGGCTTGTTTCAAAAGGAACCAATATGTCATCAATATTCAAATACCATCTAAGTTTGGTGAAGATCAGATAGTAAATGGAAGCTCTATTGTGTTCACAAGCTGTATTATAGCAATTTTGACAATTTCAAGGGCCATAATCCAGCCATGCATGGGTAAATCTGGCCGTTTTTTAGAAATGAACCAAACTCTCATGGATATCTAACTACTGTATAAGTTTGATTGAGATACAATCAAAAATAAGGACTGTATCATGTTAACAAGCCCTATTATAGCAATTTTGACCATTTCAAGGGCCATAATCCAGTCATGCATGGGCAGATCTGGCTGGTTTTCGAAAGGAACCGAGCTCTCATGGATATCTAACTACTGTATAAGTTTAGTTGAGATACAATCAAATGTGAAGACTGTATCGTGTTAACAAGCTCTTTTATAACAATTTTGACCATTTCAAGGGCCATAATCCAGTCATGCATGGGCGGATCTGTGGCTGGTTTTCAAAAGGAACCGAGCTCTCATGGATATCTAACTACTGTATAAGTTTGGTTGAGATACAATCAAAAGTGAAGACTGTATCGTGTTAACAAGCTCTTTTATAGCAATTTTGACCATATCAAGGGCCATAATCCAGTCATGCGTGGATCTGGCTGGTTTTCGAAAAGAACCGAGCTCTCATGGATATCTAACTACTGTATAAGATTGGTTGAGATACAATTAAAAGTGAAGACTGTATCGTGTTAACAAGAATTGTTTACAGACGTTCGGACGGATGCACACACTCACGGACGACGGACAAATCGCCACGACATAAGCCCTTCTGGCCTTTGGCCTGTAAAGCTAAAATTGCTCAAAACGAGCAATTTCTCCTTTTGTCACCATGTTTTCAAATCTTTAAAATTATTGTACTTTCATGCAAGGGGGGTTTAAACAAAAAAATGGGTATGTTTTCAAAGTCTTCTGCTGCAGATTGGTTGTACGTGGTCAACCCTATATTGCCTGCAGGCATTACATTTGCTGTGCTTAAACAGTAATTCTGATTGATAAATTTTAAGACTGAAGTCAATTCTGATCTGAGCCAAATTCTGATCACAAAGCTTTATTTCATAATTTTGGGACCAGCCTTACGTTTGCGAAACAGAAACGTGCTGCAGATGTGTTAAAATGCATGTGGATGAGAGAGAGGGAACATAAAACTCAACTGTCTTGCCATATTGAGTCTTTTTTTTTTACTCTCAAATATCCAATAATTTATCTTTCCTTTTTCTATTAACCCTTTCCCTCATATAGACGCTTTCTGACGCCTCTGCAGCAGACAGCCTTTTGAAAACATAGTGACAAAAGAAGAAATTACACAAAACGTGCAATTTCTCCTTTTGCCACAATGTTTTCCACTTTTGGTCATAGGTTATCCATTCAATTATAGAGATTTTCTATCTTTTGAAAAAATATGTTCAAAGTCGCCTGCTGCAGAATTGTTGTATGAGGGAAAGGGTTAATGTAGTTAAACCCTCCATTCCCACTTGCAGCCACAATTACAGCATACATCTTTTGAAAACATTGTTGAAAAAAAAGGAGAAATTTCTCACAACGTTTCAATCTTTATTCAATAATTATACGGTATAGACATGTTCTGTGTCGTTGGCTGAATATTACAAAGTCGTCTGCAGTCATATGTAAGATTTGTCTTACACGAGAAATAGATTGAGAAAGATAAATATTACCTTGCATTAGTGACAACAAAGTCTTGTATTTCAAGAATTTCAATATGGTCCACATTCGATACATTTTTGAAAATGGATTTGATCTGTAAATGTAAAAAATGTTTTATTAACATATGAATCACATGAAGTGTTCCAAATATATAATTATTAATAGACATATGACAAATCTACAGCAGTCGACTTTAGAAAACATTCTGACCAAAAGCAATTTCACCTTTCACTTCAATGTTTTCAATCTATTCAATAATTATACTTTCATAAATAGCATTTTTCCATATTTTGTCTATATGTTTTCACATTAGTCTGTTGCAAATTTGTTGTAAGTTGGATTTAGCCTGAACAAATCATAATTAATTTTGATATAGAGTAGAATACATAGTTTAAATAGTGAAACTGCTCTGACAATTTGAGCACCTTTCTGTGTTGACAGACGAGGATTAAACAAGTTAATGTTGTATTGCAAGCAATACAAAAGTCCCCTACCGGAGGAGGACAGCATAATGTGTATTGTATGTGTTTTTTTGGACAAAAACAGCAATGCACTGCATACATTTTAGATACAGTCCTATCAAACATTTCTCATCTCGACCTTTGACCTCTAAGTGTTACTTTGTCCTTTGAGGTACAGGCATGTGTCTTGTGTGCCACATGTCACCTCATCATGGTGAACTTGTGTGCCAAGTAATTTGCAAATTCTATGATGCATGGTTGAGATGTGAGCTGGAAAAGGTAGTCCTATAAAACAGTACTCATTTTGACCTTTGACCTCTAAGTGTGACCTTGACATTTGAGGTACAGGCCAGGGTCTTGTGCGCAACATGCCGCCTCATCATGGTGAACGTTTGTGCCAAGTTTCTTGGAAATTCTATGATGGATGTTTAAGATGCGAGGTGGACAAGGTTAGGTAGGACTGACAGACTGACAGACAGACAGACAGAATCGACCAAACCAATAGTCCCCAAACTGGTCTCTGACTGGTACGGAATAATAAATCATTAACCACCCTTTCCCACATACAGAGACATTTTCAGCAGACAACTTTTGAAAGATTGTGACAACAGGAGAAATTGCTCAAATTATTTCAAACTCTTTACAATAATTATATTTTCCATATATGTTTGGCTTGATGATTTTCAATTGTATCTGCTATATATTTGTTGTATGCGATTTAGGGTTAATGATGGAATTACATGTATATGAATAAAAATGAGATGCTTTTTATAGTGATCTTCAAATTCCATTTTCATCAAGTAAAACATATCAGAAGCAATTGGCACAGATATAACAGTTAATTACATCTATAATATTGATCCTTGTTTAACTATTTATGATACAGACATCATCATGTTGTCACTTAACCCTTTACCTCATGTAGACGCATTTTGACGAGACACATTGCAGCAAAAGATTATTTTTCATAATGAGCAATTCCTTCTTTTGCAACAATTGTTTTCACTATTTTCTATAATTATACTTTTATTCATCCAAACAGTCCTTAGTTTTTCTACTGGATTTTTTCAATTTGTTGATTGATTGATTGATTGCTTGGTGCTTTAAGCCACTTTAAAAAACAATCAGTTATATCATGGCGTTTCCTGGATAACTTTCCAGTTCTACTGGTCCATTTATATTTACCAGCCAGTCAGTCGTAATGCTGACCCCACATCCCTGAGAGCCAAGAAGGGACAGCCATTACTACCTTTTTTAAAGTCTTTGGTATGACCCGGCCAGGTATCAAACATGTGACCTCCTGCATCTGAGGCAGATGCCCTACCACTACACCACGTGGTGGTCTAATTTGTCTGCTGAAAATTTCTTTATGAAGGAATAGGAGAAAAAGAAGTTGAAACAAACAACATCTGTAACAAGGGAATGACAATGATATCTCCCTATACTGTACATATCAGTCCTTTCCCTCTCACAGACACAGTTTGATGCATCTACAGCAGACAACTTTTGAAAATATTGTGGCAAAAGGAGAAATTGCTCACAATTGCTCACAATTTTGTTCAACTCAATCAAATAATAATAATTTCAATTGGAGATTTTCAATGTGCTTGTTGTGACATGTTCAAAGTCGTCTGCTGCATATTTGTTGCAAGTGGGAAAGGGAAACAGGACTATGTTTAAAAAAGATTGATTACATTTTTCATAAAAAAAAAACCACTCACAAGTTTTTCCAATCCTTCTTTCAATTTGATGTTATCCTGTTCAATGGTTTTGAAAACAAGCTTTCCGACAAATGAGGATTTTACTGTAAAGAAACAAAATGACATTATAATAGTATATTAAACATTAAGCATTTCTCACATTCAACGAATCTGAAACATTAGAGATTTGGTACTGGGATGATCCTGATCTTGGTGCTTAGGAGCATAGGCTGAGCAGGGTCCATGATGTTTTAAAAAGACCATTGTTCCTGTGATGTTGATCATACGATCTGTAGATATTTCAGATTTCTATTCTTACCCATATACAACAAACCTTCAGTAGATGATACCAAGGCAAAACAATGGAAAATCAATAGAAATGAAAGTATAACAAGATGGTTGTTTTTGAAAAAAATCCATATGTCTTCCCTATGTTAGTTTGACAGTAATACTGATACAGGATGTTTGAAGGAAATAAGTATGGCAAAAACATATGCTCTGCACCTCATTTCAATATTATGGTAAAGAGTTGTAGCAAGTTATTCCAAAATCATTCAAGCAGTACAAGATAAATGGAGCAGACATAAAATATAGTCATATGAACTTTGACCCCTTAGTATGACCTTGACCTTACTCTGGTTGTAACATGCACTCTGCACATCATCTCAGTATGGTGAACATTTGTGGAAAATCATTTTCTTTCAAGCGGTTCAAAAGTTATGGAGTTGATACGAAAAGTATAAGACAGACAGACAAACCACACAAGCAAAAGCAATATGTCTCCTCTTAATATGGAGGGAAGAGACATAAATATTGAAAACAAATGAAATTATTGAGACAAAAGTAAAGCAAGAGGTCCATGATGGCCTTGGTTGATGCACCTATGTTATGCAATGTGATTTGACTTGCCAACCACACTTTCAATCTTAATAATTCATTTTGTGATACATGTAAGGTAAGCTAATACTTGTGACCTGGTTTTTGACCTAATATGTCCAAACTGTGAACTTTACCTAGGTATCATCAAGACAAACATTCTGACAAAGTTTCAATATGCTCAAGTATAAAAATACAATCTCTGGAGTATTCACTAGAATTCAGTCATTTTTGGCCTACTGACCTAGTTTTTGACCTGACATGAACCATATTTATTCTAAGCAAAGATGTCATCAAGGCAAACAATCTGACTAAGTTTCATCAAAATTGCAGCCTTTTTAACCCTTTCCCCCTACAGATGCATTCCCCCGCCTCTGTCCATTCCCACCTACAGATGCATTCCACCGCCTTTGTCCAGTCCCACCTAGAAACACATTCCAAGAGTGAGTCCTAGTTTTGACCCAACATGACCTACATTCAAATTTAGCCTAGACATCATCAAGAAAAGCAATCTGACAAAGTATCAACATGCTCTAGTTTAAAATGCATCTTCCAGAGTGAAAATAAGATGTTCCTTCAATTTGGCCAAGTGACCTATTTTTTTGACACATGACCTATATTCAAACTTGACTTAGATATCATCAAGAAAAACATTCTGACAAAGTTTCCAACATGCTCAAGTTAAAAATGCAGCTTCCAGAGTTTAAACAAAATCTTCTTTCAATTTGACCTTGTGTCCTAGTTTTTGACCCCACAAAAGCCCGGATTTGAACTTGGCCTAGATTTGATGGAGATAAATGATCGATAAACTTTTATGAAATTTGGATGCAAAATGCTGCCTATAAGGTGCTAGCAAATATGTACAGACAAAATGCGTTCACAATAGCTCACCTTAATAATCAATTCCTATTTTTGTCACAATAAAAATGTGCCAGCATGTAGGGAATAATTAATAATACTAAGCATCTGAATGATTGTGAATGGGAAACATATATTTCTTTTATATGATAGTTTATATACCTTTAATACAATTACTCGTTTTGTTTTCTCTCACATATTCTGGTCTACACCTGCACTCAAACGAACCATTTGTATTTACACAATATTCCTCATCATGACATGTCTCTGGATCTGAACATTCATCATTATCTGAAATGGACAAAACTCGGTAAGTCAACTCTTTCCCATTGAAAACAAAACTTTGGAAATTTCTTAGTAAACATGAGGAAAATCTCTGAAAATGAGAGTATAATAATTAAAAGATTTGACAACATTGAGCTTTTTCTTTTGCCATAATGTTAATGTACAAGTAAAACTTATACTTTTAACGGGTATTATTATTTAAGATATGTTTAAACCCTTTTAAACATGCAGGCACATTTTGACACATCTGCAGCAGATGACATGTCAGTACCAATCTGTGCAAGTTTTGTAAGAAATCACATGAAAACTGTGGTCTCTTCTGTGATCACCAGCAATTTTGATTTTTTAATACATTTTTATCAATTTACTGATACACAGAATTTACCCAGCTTTCATTGATTGATATAAACAATCTGATTGATGAAAACTGTTAGACCCTCTATCCCTTTCCTACATACAACAAATTTGCAGCAGACGACTTTGAAAACATCTTGACAAAAACACAGAATATCTCTATAAATGAAGGCATAATTACTGACAAAAGCTGAAAACATTGCGGCACAAGGAGAACTTGCTTGTTTTGAGCAACTTCTCCTAATGTCACTATGTTTACAAAAGTCATCTGCTGCAGAGATGTCAGAAAGCGTCTATATGTAGGAAAGGGTTAAACCATCATTTCAAATTTTGAAGGAAACAGTAAAAATATATTAAACCCTTTTGCAGGAAATAGTAAACATACATTAAACCCTTTTGAAGAAAACAGTAGAAATATATTAAACCCTTTTGAAGGAAACAGTAAATATACATCAAACCCTTTTGAAGGAAACAGTAGAAATATATTAAACCCTTTTGAAGGAAACAGTAAACATATATTAAACCCTTTTCAAGGAAACAGTAAACGTATATTAAACCCTTTTGATGGAAACAGTAAACATATATTAAACCCTTTTGAAGGAAACAGTATACATATATTAAACCCTTTTGAAGGAAACAGTATACATATATTAAACCCTTTTGAAGGAAACAGTAAACATATATTAAACCCTTTTGAAGGAAACAGTAAACATATATTAAACCCTTTTGAAGGAAACAGTAAACATATATTAAACCTTTTCCACACACTCAAAATGTGCAGCAGACAGTTTTGAAACATCTAGACAAAAGATAGGAAAATATCTTTAATTGAATGTATTTTATTGAATCAAATTAAAAACGTTGTGACAAAAATAGACTAATTGTTCATTCTGGGTTATTTCTCCTTGTGTTTTCAAAAGTCATCTGCTGCAGATGTAACAAATTCTGTCCGTAAGCGGGACAAGATTTACCATCTGATTGACATGACATACAAATACCTTCACACTGATGCTTATCTGACTTGAGTTTGTATCCTTTCTCACAACTACAAATATAGGATCCTAGAGTGTCATTACACTTCTGTGAACAACCAGATCTATTTAGGTAGCATTCGTTGATATCTGTAATTGAACAACAGATTTTCACATAATTAGCACAAATGTCTTCCCAGATACAGACAACTATTGACCCCCTTCCAAGGTTTGTCAGAAAATGAAAGTTGTTCGTTTAGACCAATTTCTCCTTTTCAAACAATATTTCAAACTCTATATATGAAAATTAAATGTTATTAAAAATTTATAGTTTCATCATTAATACTCATAACAACATTTATTTTAAGGAGATTAAATTTACCAATTTTGCTGTTTATCTAGTTAATTGAACTTATAAAATAAGATAGCATTCAATATATCATCAAGAAACCAATTTTATTTTCACTTTCTGATATGTTAAGACTTCTAAAAACATTTTGCCAAAAGGAGAAATTGTTCATTATGAGCTATGTTTACAAATCTATTCAATAATTATTTAACCCTTTCCCTCATACAGATGCTTTCTGACACCTCTGCAGCAGACGGCTTTTGGAAAAACATGGCAACAAAAGAAGAAATTGATCAAAACAAGCAATTTCTCTATTTGTAACCATGTTTTCAACTCTATTCAATTATTGTACTTTCTTTTAAGAAAGTTCTCAAATGTATTCAGCTATGTTTTCAAAGTTGTCTGCTGCAGATTCGTGGTACTGAGGGAAAGGGTGAATTCATAATTTTAAGACAATATTTCAATACGATATTTTCCAAGTCATCTGCAGCAGATCTATTGTATGTCTGAAAGTGATCGAGGACAACGATAAAGAGAAACTTACTTTCACACTTTGTTCCGTCCCCTACGAGGCCATCTGGACAACTGCCACATACGCTAGTAGCATCACTACTGGAGTCACATGTAACATTAGGAAAGCACACATCTAACTCACAAACATCTATACTACTGTTACAGAAATCCCCAATGGTGTTTTGGGTACAGATGCATGATATGCTCTTGTACTGACCTGAAAAGTAAAAGATTAGGAAATAGAATTGATAACTGTTTCCCATATGCAGGAGAATTTTGACACTTCTGCAGAAGATCTTTTGTAATACAATCACACTATAGATGAACTAATCTGATAAAAAGATTAAATATTCTAGTCAAATGAAAACTATTTAAATTTAACATATTGAAAATCATTGTTGAATGAAGAGCATTTACATATTTTATTTTTATCTATTTTAAAGAAGCCAAAACAACTAAATAATCAAACCTTTCCTGATAATAAGATATTTAACAATAACTGTTGACCTCTTTTGAAAACATTGTACAGAAAGAAAAATTGAGCAATATCTCATTTACCAACAATGTCTTCAAGGCCATATTAAATTGAAAACTAGAAAATGTCTGTAAGCCATAATTTCCCTTCCCTCCCCCAAGCAATTAAAATATATATAAACAAGAGGCCCAAGAGGGCCAGTATCGCTCCACGGCCATAAGGCAAAAATCAAATCTCCAAATAGCCCTTCCCCCTGGTGGCCATGTTTTTTACCAACCACCATGGCTTAAAGGAATCGTGTAGAGTGTCACCCAAGGAATGTTTCCTCAAAATTATTTGAAAATTGGCCCGACACTTTCGGAGGAGAGGATATTTTAAGTTTTCACTAAAGCCATATAAGGCAAAATAGCCCCACCCCCTGGTAACCATATTTTTCAATCAATCAACATGGCTTGAAGGAATCTGATAGAGAGCCTAGGAACATTTCTACATAATTATTTGAATATCAGCCAGACACTTTCGGAGAAGAAGATTTTTTAAGTTTTCTCTTTAGCCATAAAAGGCAAAATAGCCCCGCCCTCTTGCGGCCATGTTTTTTTACCAATCAACATGGCTTGAAGGAATCTGATAGAGGGTCAGCCAAGGAACATCTCTACAAAATTATTTGAAAATCGGCTGGATATTTTCGGAGGAGAAGATTTTATAAGTTTTCATTATAGCCATATAGGCAAAATAGCCCTTCCCTCTGGCGGCCATGTTTTTTTTACCAATCAACATGGCTTGAAGTAATCTGATAGAGGGTCACCCAATGAACATTTCTACAAAATTATTTGAAAATCGGCTGAACACTTTCGGAGAAGAAGATTTTTAAAGTTTTCTCTTTAGCCATATAGGCAAAATAGCCCCGCCCTCTGGCGGCCATATTTTTTTTACCAATCAACATGGCTTGAAGGAATCTGATAGAGGGTGAACAATGAACATTTCTACAAAATTATTTGAAAATCGGCTGAACACTTTCGGAGAAGAAGATTTTTTTAAGTTTTCACTATAGCTATATAAGGCAAAATAGACCCTGGCGGCCATGTTTTTCGCCCAATCAACATTTCTTGAAGGAATTTAATAAAGGGTCACCCAAGGAACATTTGTACAAAATTATTTGAAAATCGGCCTGACACTTTTGGAGAAAAAGATTTTTTAAGTTTTCACTATTTTTTTTCTTTTGGTTGCCATGGAAACCAGAATTATGGCTGGATAAAAAAAAATTAAGGAATTTAAGAGAGGACATTGAGAGGATGCTTCCTATGAAGTTTCAACCAAATTGGCCAAGGGGTTAGGGGAGAAGAAGTTGTTTAAAGGAAAAAGTTAACGCACGCACAGACACAGACGCACGCACGACGGACAATTCACCATGACATAAGCTCGACTGGCTTTCAGCCAGTGGAGCTAAAAAATAAAACAATTAAGAAAACCTGACGTGATGGGTTACTATAGTAAATATAACCTTTGACCTGGGTCAGTGAAACATGAACTTCTTTACTATGCGTTTGACAAAGGTTGAGAAAAATGTACTACCGGTAGTTCAAGCTCCATTGACACTGGACCTTGGTATGAAGTATAGTAGAATTTAACATACAAACAAAGTGCTAGAGCAATGACTTCATTACATACATTTGTATTATAGTCTCTTTCACCTTGACCTTGGGCCTTGTTTGTTGAACTCATCCAACTCCCTTGACACCTAAACTTTATATGAAGTATGAAGGAATTCAACCAACAAACGAAAGTGCTAGAGCAATGACGTTGTTGTGTACAGATGTATCATAGCTGCTCTGTGAAGTTGACCTGTGACCTAGGTTGGTGAAACATGACCTTGTTTAAGTTCTTTTTAACCAACGCATGAAGTCTGATTTGATTCAGTCTACAAATCAAAGTGCAAGAGCAATGACGTAGTTTCAAACAGCTGAATACATGGGACAGACAATGTTTATCGTTAGGGATTAATTAATTATATTTTCCATCAGAAGTTTTAAAAGCAGATGACTCTATCCCTTTTCCTCATATAGACGCTTTCTGACACCTCTGTAGCAGACAGCTTTTAGAAAACATAGTGACAAAAGAAGAAATTGCTCAAAACATGTTCAAAGTCGTCTGCTGCAGGGAAAGGGTTCAGCCATATAATGTTGGTACTTCAAAGATTCACAGAGACAATTCTATTGAGTATGCATAACATAGGGTTGCAAATGCAATTAATTTCCATTTTTAATTCTATTAATGATAATGGAAAATGAAACATTCTCCTTATGTAGAGCTTTTCTCTAAAATGATCACATCAGGTAAATAGATTCTAAACTAATTAGTCAAACCTACTACCTACCCAGCTCTGTTCCAACTGAATATAAATCACATTCCTGGTGTCTTTCACACCCACAGTAAATGATCTGAGGATGATAAATTTTCGTTGCATTTGTGCCGTCCTTGGCAGTGAATTGTAATGTCAAGGTCATTCCATTCCTTAAACTCTCTGTGTTATTCCAGAAAAATATCCAATTTCCATTGCCTCCTGTAAAATATCAACATTTACCCTTTCAAACTTGCAGACATATTTTGACAAATTTACAACAGACGACTTTTAAAAACATTGTGGTAAATGGAGAGTTTGCTCATATTGAACAATTTCTACTTTTGCCATAATGTGTTCAACTCCAATACAAAATATATGTATACTATCATTTACTCATTGATCTTTGTTAACAAATTGTATATGTATGTCTGTCTATACTATTTGGCTAAAAACACAGTAAGTCGTTTAAGCCTTTTTGGAAATAAAAAGTAAGATAAATTTATTGAGATTACATATATTTGCTTAGGTGTTTTCAAAGTCGTCTGCTAAAGATTTGATATATGTGTGGGAAGGGTTACTTGATCAAGAAGCATGAATACAGGTTAGACAAATTACATTTAGAATGTTTTATTTTCTACATAAAGCTAGAAGCCATTCAGTCACAGACATAGTGTATGATGTCATTTTTATGAAACATTGCCTGCCAGCCATGTCACTAGTTGCACGTTAAAACTTTCTCACTTGTATACATGTTTTGATGCATCTGCAACAGACAGCTTTTAAAAACTTTGTAGCAAAAGGAGAACTTACTATTAATTTAAAATGTCTTGTTTATCCAAAATGCTCTCAACTTCACTCAATAATTATCTTTTAATTTTTAAAGAGTATGCATATTTTAGCCGAGGTATTTTCAAAGTTGTATACAGCATAAAATATTGGTTGTATATGGGAAAGGGTTAACCCTCTCCCTCATATAGACACTTTCTGAGGCCTCTCCAGCAGACGGCTTTTTGAAAACATAATGACAAAAGAAGAAATTGCTCAAAACCAGCAATTTCTCCTTTTACCACAATGTTTTCCACTTTTATTCATAGGTTATCCATTCAATTATAGAGATTTTCTATTTTTTGACAAAATATGTTCAAAGTCGTTCGCTGCAGAATTGTTGTATGAGGGGAAGTGGGGTTAAAAGCTTACTTCCAAAGCAGGCAATATAATCTGCTCACCAAATAGCCGTTTAAAAAAAGGTAAATGCAGACAGTAAAAATGCCATTGCAGTTGTAATAACGCTCCCAATTGTCCAAAACATTAATTACAAATCTGCAGCAGACAACTTTTAAAATATGGAAAATCTTTATTAACGAAATTACATTTATTGAATAGAGTAGAAAACATTGTTGCAAAGGGAAAAAAGTGCTCATGATCAGCAATTGTTTTCTTTCTGCCACAATGCTTATATAAGTCGTCTGCTGCAGATACATCAAGGTGCCCGTACATCTGAATTTAGAAAATTGAATCAAAACAAGCACTTACCATTCTTAAAGAGATAGACATCATCTGTAAGATCTGTGTTCACTGTTACATCAGCATTCTCTGATGCCTGGATCTCAATATTCACTGTTGTGTTCTCAGTAAATCCAATATAGATAGGATCGGGTCCAGTTATGTTTGGTGGAAAGTGGTCTACAATAAGAAGTACAATGTAGCTTTAACTTTTTCCTTAACCCTTTGAAGGTTTTCTGCTCTTCGATTTGACAGTGTTCAAATATTTTCAATATACTCGATAAATGATTATCAATTTTGCCTATCTTCTTTTGTCACAATGTTTTAAAAAAATTCTGCTTAAGATGCATCAAAATGCAAATGCAGAGGCATGTTTCAATAGTTTAACAGAATTATTTCATTAACCCTTTCCCCTATACAGCACCCTCTGACGTCTCTGCAGCAGGCAACTTTTGAAACAATGTTGCAAAAGAAGAATTTACTCAAAAATGAGCAATTTCTCCTACTCATGTTCTGCCATCAGAAAGCATCTACATGCACAGGGACTTGCTCCTCTGAAAATAGATATGACCCTACCTATGCATATATATTAACAAGGGTGGACACAGCTTTCTGGGTCGCCTCGCTTCAACTCATATTTTTCCAAGTATTCGAACAAATATATGAATTTGAAGTACGGAATCAATAAATAATGCTTTTCTCTATCGAACTATACCAAAATAACGTGAAGTTGTTCTCTCTAAGTATGTTTATTCCTTTGAAGGATTCGGGAATTCGCCAAGAGGTCATCTGATGCTTTCTCTATCGAACTATACCAAAATAACGTGAAGTTGTTCTCTCTAAGTATGTTTATTCCTTTGAAGGATTCGGGAATTCGCCAAGAGGTCATCTGATGCTAAGGTTTCAGAAAGGGGCTGTATATGGAAAAGGGTTAAATGACTTACTTGCTTCAGTAATTTTTTCAATGGTCGCCTCCTCTATTTCCTTTGACATTGCCCCTATTTGCGTGTTACAAGTGGCAGCAGTGTCCACAATACAGGCCTTATTTTCACCACAACTATTCACTGAGCTTGTGTCATTATAACCACAATTCGCTTCCAAGTAGTTGGCTAGACTTTGTTCACCATCATTTATTAAATCACTGATAAATTCTGGTGTGAAATTTGAATAAAAGGTAATGTTTCTTTCTAGGAACAATGTCTTCTCCACTGCCCCTGTAAAAAAAAAAGAGAAAAATTAACTGTTACCCATGCACATACAACAAATCTTCAGATGGCGACTTTGAAAACATCTAGGAAAAACGATGGGAAATGCCTTTAATGAAAGTTTGATTATTGAATAGACTTGTAAAGGACTGTGGCAAAGGGAGAAATTGCTCATTATGAGAAATGTCACCTTCTTCCAACAATGTTTTCAAAAGTAGTCTGTTATAGATATGTCAAACTGGTGTCTGTAGTTGGGAAAGAGCTTTATTTGGCATGCCTTAGATCAACGCTTCCAGCACCAAATTCCCAATAGTAGACTATTCCATGTTAAAAATCGGGCTAGTCCATATTTCATGTAATAAGAGTTTTGGAATATTTTGATAACTTAAGGGCAAACAATGCTGAATCTACAGTGTTTGCAAAACCTCAATATTGCCTTAGTTGCTGAAATAGTTAACCTTTTTTTTTGAGTAAAAATGTCCTCTGATGCATTAATTAGCTGACAACTTTTCTGGAAGAAGAAAACCTATTGGAATAACATTACTTTATCCTTAAACAGCCAAAACTTAAAAGGCAAAATACATATTTTTACTATATTTAGAACACTTTCCCACATACAACAAATCTTCAGAAGTTTACTTTGTAAACATCTGTAAATTAAAGAAAAATATATATAAATGAATGTACAATTATTGAAAAGAGTTAAAAACAGTGTGTCAAAAGGAGATCTCATTTTGCCAAAGAGTTTCAAGTCTCATCTGCAGCAGATACATCAATGTCAATGTGCGTCTGTATGTGTGAAAGGGTATTTACCCTGCTTCATATAATCTGATAAAAACCTAAGTTGAAACTGATCTGCTATAATACAACTTCCCTCCAAAAAAGTTAACATTTCTGCTTGCATTGCAAAGAAACTGCTAGATATACTAATGATAGATATACTATAACATTTCTTAGTTTGCTACCTTTTACCTTCTCACATTTGTATGCATCTGCGGCAAACCTTTTTTGAAAACATTGTTGCAGAGGGGGAAATTGTTCATGATGAGCATATTCTCCATTTGCGACAATGTTTTTAACTCTATTCATTAATTAAATCAATTTCCATTCATAGAGATATGCTCTATATTTTGTTGTGATGTTTTCAAACTGGTCTGTTGCAGATTTATCCTCTGCTTTATAAGTGTCTGAATGCGCCAGCAGGTGGGAATGGGTTAAACCATTGTTAATGAACTTGCCTCAGACCATTTATAAAATACAAAGAGCAATTTCAAATTAGACAACTCTTAATAACAATTAACCCTTTCCAACATACAGATGTTTCATGCCACTTTTGAAAACATTGTGACAAAAGCCGAAATTGCTCATGATGAGCAATTTCTTCTTTTGTCACAATGTTTTAACTCTATTCAATAATTATTCATTTATTTATAAAAATAAATCCTTATTTTTGCTGAGATGTTTTCCAAGTCGTCTGCTGCAGATTTGTTGTAGGAAAGGGTTAAGAGAAACCAGGGAATTCTGATAGATTATTGTTCTTCCGAAAGCTATAGAAAATTGGTGAATTTGAGACATATACAACATAACCAAAGATTAGCAAAAGAACGGTCAGGATATTTACAAGATAATCCAAATTCAAATAGTTTCTCTTCTGTAGAATCTACATCATATGTGGTTTTGTTTCTATGTTCAAAGTCGTCTGTGTTGACATTGTTGTTGTTACCCAGCAGACCTCCTACTGGCGTTACTCCTTCTGCCAATGTACTAATAATATCCAGTATGTTACCAGCGTTTACCTAGAATTGGAGAAACATAACAAAATGAGTCTTCAATCAACATTTTTAACTTCCTTCTATGCTTCAAAACAAAACTCTAATTGTCTATATTTTCCTTGTTTCCTTCCTATGATGGTTCCCAATAAGAAGTTTTTACTGGTTTTGCTAGGCATCTACTCTTTCCGGCATAGAAACACCTTCTCATACCCACAAATACATGTATATATTCCAATTTATCTTAATTTTTAACTTGCCTGACAGTGTCATTTATGAGCTATCAGTAACAGTTGGGAATAGCCAAAGTGTGAAATCATGTGATACCTACCATCAAGGGAGATAACTATAGGAATAACTGCATGCTTTCAACAATTCAACTCAAGACAATTTATTTGATTTTATACCATCTCTTCACAATTAACCCTTTCCCACTTGCAGACACATTTTGAGGCATCTGCAGCAGACGAATTCTGAAAACATTGTGGCAAAAGGAGAAATTGCTCATGATGAACAATTTCCCTTTTGCCATTATGTTTTATACTCATGTAAAGAGATGTTCTATATTTTTGCCTATATAGTTTCACATTTGTTGTATGGTGTAAGGGATCATATCTCTTCCATGATACAGGCAAAAACTGACACCTAACCAAAGTTTGTCTGAATATGAGAAACAGTTTGTTTTGTCCAATTTTTCCTTATCATAGAATATTTTCAACTCTGTATGATAAGTGAAATATTAATTTTCAATGTGTTATAATTATGTTTGAATGAGTTAATAAGATAAGTAAATAGCTTTCATTATCAATTAGAATCTTTGTTAAATGAGAAACAGATCACAATAATGTGGCGATATTTTTTGCAGAAAACAATTACATATATAAGATTTCTGTACTTTTGATTCTTTATTTAATTTTTTGACACAAGCAGCAAATCCTCTTCAGAAGCTTTCATTATTGGTTACAGTTGAAAACATTCTGACAAATAGAGAAATTGGTCATTACACGCCATATCCTCATTTGCCAAAGTGTTTTCAAAAGCCTTCGCTGCAGCAGGAACATAGATAAGAGGGATAAACAACTCTACATGTACACCTTTTATCTGGTTAATTAAAAATACAGTTGTCCAAATTTTCACATTTTGTAGCATATAAAACTTTGAAGTCATATTTGGCACATGAACAAAACATACATATTCTGAAACTTCAGCTTGTAACAGATACATTGAACAACTGGAATGTCGTTGTAATTTGAATAATGACTGGTTTAAATAGAAGAATGTTTAAACTTCCAGAAAATATCTTTGTTATTGTAACATCTTTAATAGTTTTTGAGTTTTACTTTCTACAAATGTTGGGACGAGTGATATTTAAGTATACAATTTAGTTACTTATCCCACTTATCTATGTCCAGATGCATCAAAATGTGTATGCATGTGGGAAAGGGATTAACTAAAACCTACAGTTTTAAATGTGCAGATTTTACTTAACTTTTGATGTAAAGATAGTTTCTAAAACAATCAATTGTTTAATCTCACTGGATACAAAATACAAACACTATACCTGAATAGTCAAACCAATACTGTGATGTATCACAAGTCTGTTGTTTATACTTGTTAACTCTAAATTGTCTGTTGTAAGTGATTTGTTTCCTCTGTCAGTCCTATCAATATATACTGCTGTTACATTTAAAGCTCGATTCAAATATATCTCAATAGTTGTGGCATTGTTTTCCTGAAATTCAGACAGAGACATTACTAACTTAACCCTTTCCCTCATACAACAATTCTGAAGCAGACGACTTTGAACGTTTTTTGTCAAAACATAGAAAATTTCCATAATTGAATGGATAACCTATGACTAAAAGTGGAAAACATTGTGGCAAAAGGAGAAATTGCATGTTTTGTGCAATTTCTTCTTTTTCCACTATGTTTTCAAAAAGCCGTCTGCTGCAGAGGTGTCAGAAAGCGTTTATATGAGGGAAAGGGTTAAAAGAACAAAGAAAGAATGAAATAAGATAATACAGCTGCTGTAGTTTATTATATGATGTTTTTCTTCACCTGCTACCTCATATTGACAACTTTTGACTCCTCTCCAGCAGGTGTTTTTAAGAAGACATTATGTAGTAACAGAGCAATGTGAGCTCTCATGAAGAAATTTCTCCTATTCCCACAATGTTTTCGTCTCTGTGTCAAGATGGATTTACGTAAGACATTTTCAAGAGGGAAGAACTCTTTATCAAAGTACGGATGATACTGTAACGAATTATGTTGAACATGTTGTAAAATCATAATTTATGAATGCATATTGATCATAGCTATTGCACAATTTAGTCTATTTTATTATTATAAATATTTTGTGTCAAGAGATTTGGTTTTATCAGTTGTTAGTTTTAGTATATGTAGCATTTCAACGGCGATGCTCGGAGCGTTTATCATGCACTCTAACTCGTTTCACTGAGCTCTGCGTAAAGGTCTGCAAAACAACCCATGGCATTTTTGAGAGATTTACATTGTTAGTTCGATTTGTTTTCGGAATCACCAGGGGCGGATCCCAGAGGTGTGCGGCTTTGATATATATAACTATGGGTCATTCAGTGAGTGAATTTATTAATTAGTAATATCTATAATGTTTAACAAATCGCATAAAATAAGAATTAAAAAAAAAAAAAAAAGAACAGTTCCTATTAGGATCGAACTCGCGGTGGGGGCCATAAGTAAGTCCATGATTAGTAGTTCTAGACGCTCTCCATTGCACCACGGTACTTTGATACAACATTTGAGCGTTACTTTCGTATATATTAAGCTATCTGAATGCCCGGCGTATGTTAACCCATTATCTTACAGGGGCTCCACTAGCCTTAAATTTTAGGAGAAGTGACTTCCCACCTCCCCGGGCAATTTAGTGCGAAGTGGGGATGACTTAAGGGAGAAGTGGGGAGACTTAAGGGAGATGAATTACAATCTTTTTTTGTTTTCGTTACGCGTCGTAACCGCATCGCATCGTTTGGGATAGACACACATTTACTAAACAATATTCATTATGTCCCACATTAACATAATGACATTTATTTTACAAAGAATTTGCTCAGTTTGTTTTACAGGTACCATCATTTGGTTCACCTTTAATCTGGCAAGGGCTGGGTACCCCTCTCAGTTGTAATTCTTGGAAAACAATAGAAATGGGAACCCAAATGACAAATACTACTCCTTTTCCTGTAATCTCTCTCAAGACCACACCTGTTAATTTTAATCCCGGCCCACCACGCCCGGAAATGAGGTATTGCAAGTTTCAATTCGTAATCATAAATGCTACAGGTTGTTAAAAATACCTCAAATTTAAGTTTGAATTAATTTGCATTAAAGCTATGATTAAGTAGTTGTTAACAATGGTATTGTTTCTGACATCAGTTATTGCAATTTTAACCAGGGAAAGATTGCTGCTCTTTTTTGTTTATATATATTCAGAAGTTCAAGATACACATTCTCAATCAACATACACAGTTTGATGGTCACAGGGTCTGCTATGGAAATGATTTACCACACTACAATGCTGTGAACATCCGACCAGTGCTCGTCTTAGCTCATTGCCTATTGTTGGGCTGACATTGGTCTTACAATCTAATTACCACTTCGCCAGAAAGATGTGCCAACCAGCGCCTTAAGAGAGCTGTTACTTGTGCAAGTAAGGTTGTGTTAAACGATCACAGCCTCAAAACCAGTGTAGTTAATGTATAGTTTTGATAGAAGGCGATTAATTATATGGTGAATAAGAAACTGTTTTACTAAGGGAACAAAAAGTTTGTGTTATAATTCCTATCGCAGGGAGGATCTTGTAATTATTTTAGTTCATTATTTTTTTTAAGCGCGAGTTTTCAAGTGTATAAGCGAAAAAAGTTCGTCCATGGTGAGGGTTGGTCAAGCATGAGGAAAGTAAAGGATAAACCTTACATTGCATTCTGTACTATTTCGGGTTATGGTTGTGGCCAACCGTCACAATGTTGTTGTTGCTACGGGCTTCAGACCCCTCAGTGAACGGCAAACCACAATCATTGGCTAAATTATTTTTATAATATTGGTTGCGGTATCTAGCTGGTTTTGCTCTAGTGTTTTTGTAATTCCTAGCTTTGCATTTTGCAGTATACAACAGTGATTAGCGTGACTTTGCATGTTGGTAGCCATGATTGCGTGCATTACTTTGCATGTTTGCAGCCATGATCGCGTGGCATATACTTTGCATGTTTGCAGCCATGATCGCGTGGCGTTTCTTTGCGAGCAGAAATGTGCGTTTTTGCTTGGGTACTTTGCGCTGAATAGCATAGATTAAACATGCTTGACCATCCTCTTGCCTGGATGAATTTGACAGACATGCTTGATGCCTTAAGCAATCTGCTGATCTGTTTTCCTCAGCGGCGATATTATATCCACTATTGATATAACGTTATTATGTTGAAAAATAGCAACCCTATTTTAAGGGGAATAAATGGTATGTTAGTCTAAATGTTGTGTCAATATAAATTTGATGTTATAAAATAACAAGATGAATGTTTTATTATTTAATTTAAATTATGATTATCACATGAAGTTCTATAATTGTTTTTCCCCTAAGAGTAGTTGCGATCCGAACATTATGTTCTAATGTCGAAGAAATAATTAATGAGCTACCTTTTACTCGCCATTCCGTGTGTCAAGGCATTTTATAAAAGAAGTCGGGACGTCCTAAGTGTCATAAAACAATGTAAATTATTTGTATCGGTTGCGATCCGAACATTGTGTCTAAAGTCGCCGAAATATAATTAATGAAGCTACATATATAAAAGTAAAATTTTTACTCGCCGTGTAACAGGTTTTCAGGCATTTTGTAAACTAGTCTGTCGTAAGTGTCATAAACCAACGTAAATTATTTGTATCAGCTAACGATACACACTCTTTACCAGTAGAATTGAGTATTGTCTTTGATTGGTTAATTTCCAAATATGTATATGACACCCCCATGCTACAGCATTTATATATGAAACACCCTAATAAAAATCTCTAAAAAATCTCATTTTCCCTCAATTATTGAAGACGATTATCTCATTAAACCATGAATAGATACATAGTTATTATTTATACTATTGAAAGGGTTAAACATAATTCGACTTTCCATCTCATTTACATCGGATACGTATTTAATGTTTTATCAGGGGGCGTCATTACTATTTGATATGACAATCGG